>CM023096.1:15557008-15943496 GCA_013103745.1 Gardenia jasminoides
TCAGTATACTTCGTTCAGTTACGTATTATGTCTTCTTGATGGGAAATGTAAGGAATTCTGTATTTCGCATTATTGAATTTACTCAGTGATTTTAATTTTCTTTATCGATGGTTCATAAATAGATATTTGAGTCTGGCGAGGGAGGTAGGCGAGGGGCGTCCAACGTGATACCTATGGGTTACTGGGGAAGGTAGAGGCGTCCAGTTGAGTATCGAGCCTAGGTTAGGGTCTATAAAAGAAATTTTAATGAGGTTAGGGTTATAGAAGAAATTTTAGGTTTACATTGGAATGATTTCCTGTATCTAAAGTTTGATATTTTAGTAAAGTGGAAATTTTCTTGGGATGATGGGACTTCGGCTCCCTGGCACACACCAATCGGAGGGACTCGAGAGGGATATGATTATCAATTTCTTGTCGTGATATCTCTAATGTGATGGCGTCGAGAGTCAATCAGCCTAGGAGACAAGAGGAGGAGGTGCATTAGGCTGCAAGAATGTCTTAACTTCTCGTCAGCGTAAAAGATTCGAGATTTGGAGGTTTTAGATGAGGCTGAGCTCGAGGTGGAATGAAAGAGCGTAATGCTGGGACTAGAGCTGCTGGTGAGTGGTCCTGGAGGTTTGAGACTCAGTAGCTAGTTGGGATGACCGCGGAATTAGGCCCTACTTGCTATGGAGGATGCCGTTAAGTATGATATCTTGATGCTTTTCTTGAGGGGATGGGAGGCTCTTGAGGAGGAGAACACTTTGAGGATATCTTGATGGGGGGGACCACTGCGAGGAGGTTGAGCCCGGGAGGAGAGCGGCCTGATATAGTCCATTGGGGGGTTAGATTGGGGACCGACCTTTGACCCATTGAACTAAGTTTAACTGGGGTGGTGCTCAAAACCATTGTATTTTGTTGCCGTGTGGCCTATTTTTGGAACACTTGAATCTATTCTTGACATGTTTGAATAGCTTTACTTTGTAGCATCTCGTGCTATATTTTGTCAATGCCCCTTGACTTGCTAGTTGTAAAACTTCAAGTGTAGATGTATGTGAATTCTTGTTCTTTCAATGTCCTAAAGTGGCTTTTATTTCCAAAATTTTCCTACTTAATTATTTTTTTTTGTGCATTAGCCATTCTAGGTTATGGGCAGACACGGAGTGTGCAAGAGATTATGGCGTGAGAACTAGACCAATCTTGATGTATGGGAAAATGATTATGAGGAAAAAATTTAAGTGTTCATGAAGGATGATTAAGAGATGATTATTATAGAAGTTGACCATATCGAGATATAGAGGAAATGATAAGGGGATGATTAGCGAATGAGATAAGATTTTAGTAGGGTTTTAGATGAATAGTGACCTTTGATATCATCTATCAATCCTTCCTTACTCAATAAAATGATTTCACCCTACTATTATACTTTGATTTTTCAAGGAACACTTAAAAGAAGTTTGCTTTCTTTTATATCCATTCAAACCCTTATCCTTCAAGAAAAATGGCAAAACCAGTTTCCTTCATCTTCCATTTTAGAACCTTTGGAAATGAAAGAGAAATTTTTCTATAATTTTGGATAAAATGCCACCACTTGAAATTTGTTGAATTTAATTCAATTAAATAACTTAATCATTGCTTATATATCACTTACATTTAATTTCCAAATAACCATTCAAGTTCCACTCAAGAATTTAGAGTAATTGTACCGTTTCTTTCCAAATCCTTCAAAACATCAAAGCTAGAGTAATTGAGCCAGGTCTTTCTAAATCTTGCACCCATTTCATTTGCCTCTTACGTTGGGAGTTGGGAAACAAATTGAGTGATAAATCTTGAGGATTTAGGCTCTGTCTTATCTGGGGTTGAAGCTTGCGCATGAGATGAATGTTTGGACCCTTTAGATTTATAAGTTTATGGTTTCAATTTGGCAAATTGTGGGTAATCATAAAATGGATGGACTAAGGAAAAGAGTTTTAATGAGGGGATCTTGAGAGGGACCTCTAAAAATATCCCGTGGAACAAATTTGCTTTATTATTTGAGCTCTAATCCTTACAATTTAATTTAGCCTTTTAAATTATACCAACTTTTCTTAAATATTGTAAATGTTAGAAAGTTTTCGAAGTTAAATGACGTATCAATTTCATTTTGGCATCTCTATTTTCTAAAGCTGCAAGTTAAAGCTCAGGGTTTACCCTATTTACGGCTTGAATTTTGTCTTGAAAAAAAAGTTTTCGAGGGACAGTTGATTCTTTCTTTTCCTCTGACAGCGGGTAATCCTGGAATTTTATGAAACTCAAGCTATGGACTTTCAGTTTGAAACAAAATGGCCTTATAAGACTTATAACTTGATCTTGGAACTTTGGCGTGCTTTGAATTTAACCCAGAACAAAAGCAAAGTGTTGTGTTTAAATCCTTATGTAAATAGTGACTTTCAAAAGTTTGGACCATACTTTTTTGTCGTGAATGATGATCCCAGGTTGTTTGGATGGAATTAGGGGACAAGTAAAATTCTATTAATAAAGGTCTATGGAGAAATTGGGGCATTGAGGCGACTACTTGGAGTATAGTAAGGAAAGTTTGAGCAAATCGAGGATACTCCTAGCAAAGTGTGAATTTGGGCCAGGAAATTCTTTGAAGAAGGAAGGTTGTGAGGACCCGTATTTTCATGAGAATTTTAATATTTAATTTTATTTTGTTTCAAAGCATTTTCATGAGAATTTCAATATTTAATTGTATTTAATTGCATTTAATTGTATGTTATTTTTTTAAAAAAAAAACTATATTTCCATTATCAACTTTATCCTTAGCATTTATCTCGACTCAAAATCTTGAACTTGTACTAGTACTTGTGCCCAGGTATATCGTTCATGAGCCTTTGGGTGAGAACTTGAATTTGTGTTTGAGAACCTCAATTTAAAACCCTAAGTTCAACCCTCAAGTGTATATTAGCTTGCTTGACCTCCGTTTGGCTTGATTGCCTCGACTTGATTCCTAATGTGGCCATTTTATTCATTTTAAATCCATTAGTGAAGATTAATGCCTCACTTGTGCATTTAGACGTTGTGTTAATGAATTTGATTTTTACGTAGCTTCGACTAGTGAGAATTAGCTCTTGCCGTTTTTTGAGAAAAATGGTAGTTGGGATCACGATAAATTTTGGGCTAGAAAGGATGATCATTAGTGGACTAAGAAAAGTTAAGCGAGGGATTATAGGTGGTTGAGACAAGTTAAGCACAACTAGAAGCCCTAAAGGCGCAATAATTGACCTTTGACTTTTTTGCCCAAAAGATCACTTATATCATTTTCTTCCTTATCTCATTCCACTTTACCAAATCAACACTCTCATCTCTATTTCCTTTCTCCTCTTGGCAGACCACCTTCCTCATTTGTCTTCCAAAATTTCAGCCCCAATTCCTCCATTGAAGCTTCAAGATTCAACTCAAACTTGCATTTCCTCTTGGAGCACCAACTAAACTTGGAAGGGGGCTTGGTCTAGGCAGAATTTTAGAAGGTGGCTTGGGGACTGGCCAGCACTGCTCTTCATCGTGGAAGCCAAGCTAGTCTTCATTGTGGAAGCCAAGGCAAGAGCGGTTAACTCTTATCCTTCTTATCTTTCATCTTATTTCAGCTCTAGTAGTAAGAGTGGTTAGATGATGTAGTGGTTGGTTGTTGATGGGTTCTTCAAGAACCTTGACTCTAGGTAGATGTCTTGAGGATTTGAATGATTCATGCTTAACTGCTGTTTATCTAGGAGAAATATGGTTTAGATTAGTTGGAAAGTTGAAGAAAAATAAGAGAGGAAGAGAAGGAAGCTGGCGAAAATTTCTGCTTGAGTTGTGTCTTGAATTTGTGAATTTCTGGTAAATTAATGGTGCTCTAATGATTGTTATATGATGATGTTTGTATGTGTTTTAGTTGGATTAAGAATGGAAGAAAACCTTAGCCCTAATTGGAGTGATTACACTTGGATGAAATCTGGAATTTTACTTGAACAGGGCAGTCTCCTTTTGCAGCTTGAATTTCAGATTTTCCATGTTAAACTTAAGCTACTGTTTGCTTAAAACAACTCTTGGGACTTTAATTTACAAGTGTGTGATGGATTGGGGCAAGAAAATTTGAGTTTGAAGGTCACATGGACATCAAAATTTCTGTTTTGAAATCTGGAAATGTTTCTGCTGTCCAGAACTTACTGGACTGTTTTGATTTTCAACTTGTTTCAAGTGGTAAAATCTTGACCTATTTGCTCTAAACATATAAGTATAACCGTGGTTTCCAGGTGAGGGATGATTTGATTAAGAAAAATGAGTTTGAGTGAACTTGTTGGAATATCAAAAACCTGAAGCAATTGGAACCCTGCTGCCAAAAAGAGGTGCTGTTTTCATGAACGTTTTGGTAAAATTTTGATTAAAACTTACTCCAATTGTACCATCTATAGGTTAAGGAAGTGTGATACTAGTTTGGTACCAAAATTTAGATCATTTGGAGGTGGCTTGACATGATTTATAAACTTAGAAGGAAAGATGGAAAATTTCCAGATTTGAGAACTTGTTGATGACCAAACTTTGTGCATTTGGAAAGTGACCTTTTTGTGGGAGTCTTTGACTGAAGTTTGGCAGGATTATAGATCACATATAAGAATATATTTGTACCAAATCTGGTGCTAATCTAAGGTGTTTTTGGCTTCCAAATGTTATACCAAAAATTGCCCTGCGAATCTGGAAATTTACTTACTCAGTCAGCCTGACCTGTCTTGTTCTGTTGACTGTCATTTACTCGAGAGTTGAAATTGAGTGCTATCAGCAGCATTTGAAACTAGATTGCAGGGCTTTCTAGGTGTAACCCTTGCATACTAATTCTCTTTCTATGAGCTACAGGAGCTGTTACAAGATGGCTGAAAATCAGCACTGTTTACCGAAAATGTTCTAGCAGTTGCTTGTTGTCCAGTTTGATTGCCTTGCCTTGTGAATTTGTACTTGATACCTTCATTGATTTTTAGAGGGTTGAACCCTAGTTTCCGATGGCTCATACCGCCTTACCCCATTTGAGGCGTGTAGCGTTATTTATGACTTTTCTCTTGAAAGTGTAAATCTTTGAGCTATTTCGAAGAACTTAAACACAAATATTTTTCGTGTCAACTTGCTTGGGCTAGTTGTGATTGAGATTTTGTCTCCAGGTGATTAAAGTCATCAAGGGAGAATACCTGGAAGAGTAAAACTTGCTCAACTGACTTCTTGTCTTTTCTTGGTGAGTGTTCAAGTGCTTGTTACTGAATAATTGGTTTGGTGAACTTCGTTTGAAAAGCATGCTTGTTTGGCTTGGTGAGCGTGTACTTTATCGCGCTCACCCTTGCTTGAATTTGCTTGATCTGAAGTCATTAAGTGCTTGTACTTGTGCTTGTTCTTGACTTCATAAGACCAAACGGTTGCATGTACCACACTCGAGTGAGTGGGAGGCGCCTCTCACTCCCGTTCGGTCCGGTTCTAGTTAAGTCGATTGGGCGTAGTCGTCGACTCATTTACCAAGCGGTAGTATGTACCACGCTTTGTGGAGCGGGAGGTACGCTCATCCGACTTGGTTTGATGTTAATTCCCAAGCGGTAGTATGTACCAGCTTCTATGGGCGGGAGGTGCTAACTCATCCGACTTGGTTTGATGTTAATACTATTTTGTGGCAGCGGGCCGATGCAGGGTGTAAGTAGGCGAGGCGAGTAAAGTGATTTCTGGTCGGTGAGATAGTGGTTGGAGTGTCAACATTCCTGCTGAAACTTCGGCTTGGGACGGGACCGAAGCTAGATGTGAAAAATGGCGGAAAGATGGAGCGACAACGTATCCTTTTATTGTGATTACTTAATATTGTCTTATATGATTTCCAAATTTTCTTATTATTGGTTGTCATGAATTGTTACCGCTTTCACACCTTGTGCATGCATTCTTGACCTCACGGCTTTCTCACCCATAAGCTTTGTTTTCCTTAGCAGTGGAAGTGGGGCGCGAGAATCGAGGAACCTAGTACACAATGCGGGATTACCTCTTAGTATTTTTGTAGGATTTCCTCTTTGTATAAGATTGAGCCATTTGGATGATTTTGATAGTTGTGATATTTTGGAGTTATTATCAATGTCTTCTTGATGAAGTGTCGGGGTTAGTATTTTCGTGAATTTGTCGTGATTTTAAGTATTTTCCTTTATCGGTGGTTTCATAAATGAATGTTTGAGTCTGGCGAGAGCTGGCAGGTGGCCCTACCCTTGGGTTAGCCCTTGGGGGAGGGTGGGGCGTCAGGTTGGTATCGAGCCTAGGTTAGGGGTCTATAAAAGAAATTTTAATGAGGGTTGAGGGTTATAGAAGAAATTTTAAGGTTTACATTGGAATGATTTCTGTATCTAAGTTTGATATTTTAGTAAAGTGGAAAATTTCTTGGGGATGATGGGACTAAGCTCTATTTACACACCACGTCAGGAGGGACTCGAGAGGATATGATTATCCAGAACAACGTCGTGATGTCTAATGACGATGGCGTGAGAGTCAATCGAGGCTAATAGGAACCTTGAGGAGGAGGTGGTGGCTGCAAGAGATGTCTTAGCCTATCGTCAACGTAAGATTAGATTTGGAGGTTTAGATTGAGGCTTCAGGCTCAGGGTAGATGAGGCGTATGGGACTAGGGCTGCTGGTGGTGGCGGAGGTTTCGAGACTTCGCTGGTTCGGATCGAACCGCAGGGATTAGGGCCTGCTATGGAGGATGCCGTGGCTGCAGTTAATCTGATGCTTTTCTTGAGGAGCCGATGGGAGAGGCTCTTGGAGGAGGAGAACCTTTGAGGATATCTTGATGGGGGGGACCCTCGAGGGAGGTTGAGGCGAGGAGGAGACAGCACGATAGTCCGTGAGGGGTTAGATTAGAGACAGACCGACCTTTGACCCATTGAACTAAGTTTAAGCTGGGGTGGTGCTAGCTCAAAGCCATTGTATTTTGTTTAACCGTGTGGCCTATTTTGGAACACTTGAATCTATTCTTGACATGTTTGAATAGCTGCACTTTTGGAGCATCTTTGTGCTATATTTTGTCGATGCCCTGACTTGCTAATTGTACAAACTTCAAGTGTGAATGTATGTGAATTCTTGTTCTTTTCAATGTCCTTAAATTGACTTTTATTTCCAAATTTTCCTACTTAATTATTTTATTTTGTGCATTAGCCATAACTAGGTTATGGGCCAGACGCGAGTGTTAGAGATTATGGAAGTGAGAACTAGACCAATCTTGATGTATGGGAAAATGATTATGAGGAAAAATTTAAGTGTTCATGAAGGATGATTAAGAGATGATTATATGGGTAGAAGTTGACCATATCGAGATATAGAAGAGGAAATGATAAACGGGGATGATTAGCGAATGAGAGAAGATTTTAGTAGGGTTTTAGATGAAATGAGCATGACCTTTGATATCACATCTATCAATCCTTCCTTGCTCAATAAAATGATTTCACCTACTATTTACTTTGATTTTCAAGGAACACTTAAAAGAAGTTTTGCTTTCTTTTATATCCATTCAAGCCCTTATCCTTCAAGAAAATGCAAAACCAGTTTCCTTCATCTTCCATTTGCAGTTGAACCTTTGGAAATGAAAAGAGAAATTTTCATCGCAATTTTGGATAAAATGCCACCACTTGAAATTTGTTGAATTTAATTCAATTAAATAACTTTTAATCATTGCCCTTAGTATCTACTTGCTACATTTAATTTCCAAATAACCATTCAAGTTCCACTCCAAGAATTTAGAGTAATTGTACCGTTTCTTTCCAAATCCTTCAAAACATCAAAGCTAGAGTAATTGAGCCAGTCTTTCTAAATCTTGCACCCCATTTCATTTGCCTCTTCGTTAGAGTTGGGAGGGAAACAAATTGAGTGATAAATCTTGAGGATTTAGGCTCTGTCTTATCTGGGGTTGAAGCTTTGCGTGAGATGAATGTTTGGACCCTTTAGATTTATAAGTTTATGGTTTCAATTTGGCAAATTGTGGGTAATCATAAAATGGATGGACTAAGGAAAAGAGTTTTAATGAGGCGATCTTGAGACCTCTGCAAAATATCCCGTGGGACAAATTTGCTTTATTATTTGAGCTCTAATCCTTACAATTTAATTTAGCCTTTAAATTACCAACTTTTCTTAAATATTGTAAATGTTAGAAAGTTTTGAAGTTAAATGCGTATCAATTTCATTTTGGCATCTCTATTTTCTAAAGCTGCAAGTTAAAGCTCGGGGTTTACCTATTTACGGCTTGAATTTTGTCTTGAAAAAAAAAGTTTTGAGGACAGCAGTGATTCTTTTCCTACGACCGGAAACGGGTAATCCTGGAATTTTATGAAACTCAAGCTATGGACTTTTCAGTTTGAAACAAAATGGCCTTATAAGACTTATAACTTGATCTTGGAACTTTGGCGTGCTTGAATTTAACCGACAAAAGCAAAGTCTGTTGTGTTTAAATCCTTATGTAAATAGTGACTTTCAAAGTTTGAGACCGCCCTTTTGTGCGTGAATGATGATCCACGAGTTGTTTGGATGGAATTAGGGGACAAGTAAAATTCTATTAATAAAGGTCTCATGAGGAGAAATTAGGGCATTGAGACGACTACTTGGAGTATAGTAAGGAAAGTTTGACAGAAATACTGAGGATACTCCTTAGCACAAGTGTGAATTTCGAGGACGAAATTCTTTGAAGAAGGGAAGGTTGTGAGGACCCGTATTTTCATGAGAATTTTAATATTTAATTTTATTTTGTTTCAAAGCATTTTCATGAGAATTTCAATATTTAATTGTATTTAATTGCATTTAATTGTATGTTATTTTTTTTAAAAAAAAAACTATATTTCCATTATCAACTTTATCCTTCGCCGACTGTATCAGCTCAAAATCTTCGAACTTGTACTAGTACTTGTGCCCGTATATCTCGTTCATGAGCCACTGGGTGAGAACTTGAATTTGTGTTTGAGAACCTCAATTTAAAACCCTAAGTTCAACCCTCAAGTGTATATTAGCTTGCTTGACCTCCCGTTTGGCTTGAATTGCCTCGACTTGATTCCTAATGTGGCCATTTTATTCATTTTAAATCCATTCGTGAAGATTAATGCCTCACTTGTGCATTTAGAGCGTTGTGTTAATGAATTTGATTTTTCTGTAGCTTCGACTAGTGAGAATTAGCTCTTACCGTTTTTAGAAAATGGTAGTTCGGGATCACGATAAATTTTGGGCTAGAAAGGATGATCATTAGTGGACTAAGAAAAGTTAGCGAGGGATTATAGGTGGTTGAGACAAGTTAAGCACAACTAGGAGCCCTAAAGGCGCAATAATTGACCTTTGACTTTTGTGCCCAAAAGATCACTTATATCATTTTCTTCCTTATCTCATTCCACTTTACCAAATCAACACTCTCATCTCTATTTCCTTTCTCCTCTTGGCGACCACCTTCCTCATTTGTCTTCCAAAATTTCAGCCCCAATTCCTCCATTGAAGCTTCAGATTCAACTCAAACTTGCATTTCCTCTTGGAGCACCAACTAAACTTGGAAGGGGCTTGGTCTAGGCAGAATTTTGGTGGCTTGGGGACTGGCCAGCACTGCTCTTCATCGTGGAAGCCAAGCTAGTCTTCATTGTGGAAGCCAAGGCAAGAGCGGTTAACTCTTATCCTTCTTATCTTTCATCTTATTTCAGCTCTAGTAGTAAGAGTAGTTAGATGATGTAGTGGTTGGTTGTTGATGGGTTCTTCAAGAACCTTGACTCTAGGTAGATGTCTTGAGGATTTGAATGATTCATGCTTAACTGCTGTTTATCTAGGAGAAATATGGTTTAGATTAGTTGGAAAGTTGAAGAAAAATAAGAGAGGAAGAGAGAAGGAAGCTGGCGAAAATTTCTGCTTGAGTTGTGTCTTGAATTTGTGAATTTCTGGTAAATTAATGGTGCTCTAATGATTGTTATATGATGATGTTTGTATGTGTTTTAGTTGGATTAAGAATGGAAGAAAACCTTAGCCTAATTGGGTGATTACACTTGGATGAAATCTGGAATTTTACTTGAACAGGGCAGTCTCCTTTTGCAGCTTGAATTTGAATTTTCCATGTTAAACTTAAGCTACTGTTTGCTTAAAACAACTCTTGGGACTTTAATTTACAAGTGTGTGATGGATTGGGGCAAGAAAATTTGAGTTTGAAGGTCACATGGACATCAAAATTTCTGTTTTGAAATCTGGAAATGTTTCTGCTGTCCAGAACTTACTGGACTGTTTTGATTTTGTTCAACTTGTTTCAAGTGGTAAAATCTTGACCTATTTGCTCTAAACATATAAGTATAACCGTGGTTTCCAGGTGAGGGATGATTTGATTAAGAAAAATGAGTTTGAGTGAACTTGTTGGAATATCAAAACCTGAAGCAATTGGAACCCTGCTGCCAAAAGGGGTGCTGTTTTCATGAGCGTTTTGGTAAAATTTTGATTAAAACTTACTCCAATTGGACCATCTATAGGTTAAGGAAGTGTGATACTAGTTTGGTACCAAAATTTAGATCATTTGGAGGTGGCTTGACATGATTTATAAACTTAGAAGGAAAGATGGAAAATTTCCAGATTTGAGAACTTGTTGATGACCAAACTTTGTGCATTTGGAAAGTGACCTTTTTGTGGGAGTCTTTGACTGAAGTTTGGCAGGATTATAGATCACATATAAGAATATATTTGTACCAAATTTGGTGCTAATCTAAGGTGTTTTTGGCTTCCAAATGTTATACCAAAAATTGCCCTGCGAATCTGGAAATTTACTTACTCAGTCAGCCTGACCTGTCTTGTTCTGTTGACTGTCATTTCATGCTTTCGAGTTGAAATTGAGTGCTATCAGCAGCATTTGAAACTAGATTGCAGGGCTTTCTAACGGTGTAACCCTTGCATACTAATTCTCTTTCTGAGCTACAGGAGCTGTTACAAGATGGCTGAAAATCAGCACTGTTTACGAAAATGTTCTAGCAGTTGCTTGTTGTCCAGTTTTGATTACCTTGCCTTGTGAATTTGTACTTGATACCTTCGTGATTTTTTAGAGGGTTGAACCTAGTTTCCGATGGCTCACCTTACCCCATTCGAGGGTGTAGCGTTATTTATGACTTTTCTCTTGAAAGTGTAAATCTTTGAGCTATTTGAAGAACTTAAACACAAATATTTTTTAGTGTCAACTTGCTTGGAGCTAGTTGTGATTGAGATTTTGTCTCCAGGTGATTAAAGTCATCAGGAGAATACGGAAGAGTAAAACTTGCTCAACTGACTTCTTGTCTTTTCTTGGTGAGTGTTCAAGTGCTTGTTCTGAATAATTGGTTTGGTCGTTTGAAAAGCATGCTTGTTTGGCTTGGTGGCGTGTACTTTATCAGCTTACCCTTGCTTAATTGCTTGATCCTGAAGTCATTAAGTGCTTGTACTTGTGCTTGTTCTTGACTTGATAAGACCAAGCGGTTGCATGTACCACACTTTCAAGTGAGTGGGAGGTGCCTCTCCTCCCGTTCGGTCGGTTCTAGTTAAGTCGATTGGGCGTAGTCGTCGACTCATTTATAGCGGTATGTACCACGCTTTATGGGCCGGGGAGGTACTCTCATCCGACTTGGTTTGATGTTAATTCCCAAGCGGTGGTAGTATGTACCACCTTCTATGAGGCGGGAGGTACCCTTCATCCGGCTGGTTTGATGTTAATACTATTTTTGGCCGGCTGACCGTGCGGGTGTAAGTAGGCGGGTGAGTAAAATGATTTCTGATGGGTGAGATAGTGGTTGTGAGTGTCAACATTCTCCTGAAACTACTTGGGCTTGGGACGGACGAAGCTAGATGTGAAAAATGGCGAGGAAAGATGGAGCGACCTTGTATCCTTTTATTGTGATTACTTAATATTGTCTTATATGATTTCCAAATTTTCTTACATTGTGGTTGTCATGAATTGTTACCGCTTTCACGCTTGTGCATGCATTCTTGACCTCAGGCTTTGCTCACCCATAAACTTTGTTTTCCTTAAGTGCGGAGTGGGGCACGAGAATCGAGGAACCTAGTACACAATGCGGGATTACCTCTTAGTATTTTTGTAGGATTTCCTCTTTGTATAAGATTGAACCATTTGGATGATTTTGATAGTTGTGATATTTTGGAGTTATTATCAATGTCTTCTTGATGAAATGTCGAGGGGAATGTATTTTGCGTGAATTTGTCAGTGATTTTAAGTACCTTTTATCAGTGGTTTCATAAATGAATGTTTGAGTCTGGCGAGGCAGGCGAGGCGTCCAAGATACCTCTTGGGTTAGGTTATGAGGAGAGGTGGGGCGTCGACATGTATGATAGTTGTGTTTACTTCGGAAGTTACATGATGGCTCATTCATTTATTTGTTGCTTTATGTTGATGACATGCTCATTGCTATCAAGAATTTGTCGAAATTCACACTTTGAAATTACAGTTGAATAGTGAATTTAGCATGAAAGATTTGGGGCAAGACTAAAATTTCTTGGCATGGATATCAGGCGAGATCGAGGAGTAGGAAAGTTATTCTTGCCCCAAGAAAATTACCTTGAGAAAGTCTTGGAGCGTTTTGGCATGAAAGATGCTAAACCAGTTAGTACTCCTCCACTACTCATTTTCGATTATCTGCTCAATCTACAGTTAGATGAAGAAGAAGAATATATAGCACGGGTTCCTTACTCGGTCAGGTTAGCGGTTTTTGTATGCAATGGCTTGTAGTCGTCGATATTTCTAAGCGGTCGGTGTTGTTAGTAGATATATGTCTTGTCGGGTAAAGCACATTGGCAGGCTGTGAAATGGATTTTTAGATACTTGCGTGGGACTTCAAAAGCTTGTTTGGGTTTGGAAGAAATAATAACATTTTGGTTGGTTTTGTAGACTTCAGATTATGCGGGGATCTTGCGGAGAAGATCACTTTCAAGCTTCATACGTATTACGCATTGGTAGTTGTGCAATCGGTTGGAAAGCTACTTTACAATGTTGTAACTTTATCTACTGGGAGGCTGAATATATGTATAGTATGACCGAGGCAATCAAAGAAGTCTTGTGGTTAAAGGGTTTGTTTGGTGAGCTTAATCTACATCAAGTGTTATTACTATTTCATGATAGTCAAAGTGCCATACACTTGACTAAGACCGGAATGTATCATGAGAGGGCCGAAGCATATTGGCGTGAAGTATCACTTCATTCGGGACACTATTGCTGAAGGAAAAGTCCTTATTCAGAAGATAAATACTAAGAATCTTGCGCATGTTTACCAAACCTCTTCGGTTTACAAGTTCAAGCAATGCTTGGACTTGATTGGTATCCGTTGTTTGTGAATAAGCCCATTGGGGCTTACATTGGAGAAGGTGGAGCAAGTTTACTATTTATTGATGTTGGGGACACCATGGTGGAGATTTATTATGTGTGGCTTTGTCCCACATGGGTTATAATGGGAAATCTTTCCCTGTACCTACAAATAAAGAGGCCTTTTGGTGAGATAGACACATCAAACCAAGAGAGTTTAGTGGAGCTATTTGCCTTATAATTATTAAACCCACTTTTGTAGTAAAATATTTTGGAGTTCTCTTGTGTTTTAGTATTGGGTGGTTTGGGATTAGGAACACTTTTCTAAGACTTTTGTACTCTCTTCTTGAGTAAATTTGTTTCTCATTCACCGTAGGACGTGGGTCAATTTAACCGAACCAGTAAATCCTGTCTCTGTTTTATTTACTTTTGCTTTGTTATTTGTCTTTGTTGGGTTGCCAAGAACCTTTTGTCAATTTCACGGGACCAGACCTAATAAATTTGTCTTAATTCAAACAAATAATAAATATTCAAATTCATTGCCCTTCAAAATTAAACCCTATCATTTAAATAATTAATTTTGGACAAAATTGATTTCAATAATAAAACTCCTTAACATTTAAGAATATTTAATTATCAGGAATTTTTTTTGAACATAATCTTAAACCTTTTAAGATAATTCAAAAAATAAAATAATATGGAGGAATAAATTTAGGGTGGCTTGCAACAAACCTGTAGCAGAATTTTCTTGTCAACTTAGTCACAAATGGATGGCAACCATGGCAGCAACAATTGTGGTCATCATGGCATGTACAAGGATGTCGCACATCGTTGCTTTTGTTGAGAAAATTCTAAAAGTAATATGAAAAAAAAAGTTTTCTACAAGAGGGGCTTTTTAGTTGTGGAGTTCATGCCAGTGTTAGCATTTGTGAAATGCTGAGAACTCACTTGTTGCATTTCAATGTGTGATGTCCCTGAATTTTCAGATTTAAAAAAAAAGAAAAAAAGCATCTTTGTTATGAAATCAATTACCGATTATAATGAAGTGAACTTTAGGCTTTCTTTCTCTGCGGTTTTAATGCAATTGGCTACAAAGAATTGGAATCACTGGGGAGTTTATGCTAGGGATGAGTTACGATATTAGTTTTGCATTAGAGTTATATGATAGATATTGAAATCCCATTTTGGGATTATAGATATCAATGACGAATCCTTTTGTTTTCAAGTTAAGTTTTCATATTTGTCTAGGTAGCTCGCAATGGGTAGTTGTTTTGTATTGTAGGGTATTTACATTGATGTACAAGATAAAATTTTTTATGGGGTATTCAAACAAAAGATTTCCAGCTTCCTTTTCTCTCCTTTAATTTCTGCTGTTTTCAATTTCAATTCATCTTTGATTGCATTGCATTTTCTTGTTCTATTTTCATTGTATGCAAAAAAAAAAAAGGAATATCTTAATGATTTCAATAATTTAATCATGATATTATCTTGCATTTTCTTGATAAATTGCTCATTTTCATTGCTAAATAAAATTATAAAACATAACCCATAAAGATTTTTGTTCATGCTTTTAATTTTTCATATAATATTTGAATTTGAATAATTAGATATTTACGTACAAACCTAAAAATTATATCGCTTTGTTCTCTTAATTTTACCAATCACTTAATCACCTAAATATTCATTATACAAAGTAGAATCAGCACTTAAAGAAAAAGAAGAACAACCTGATTGGTTTTACCAAAAAAAATCAAAGACAAAAAAAAAATTATGGTTCTAGAGTAAGATGGAAGTTAGGCACCTTGCACATTTGATATATGTGATGTCAACCACCTAGCATTTGTTAGATCAAAGTTTCCTTCTAAAGTTGCTGCTTCTTTTTTCCCTTTTATTTATTTTTTTAGGAAAAATTACCCAAGACATCGCATTTGTGGAATGCGAACTTACTGTGTTCGCATTCCACAAAGTGAGTTCGCATTCCACAAATGCGAACAATCCCCTGGCGGAACTCCACAACTAAAATGCCCCTTTTGCAGAAAAAATTTAAAATTCATCATAACATTGGAAATTTCTCTGCTTTTGTTTCGTTTTCCCTTTCTTTATTTTAAAACAAGCAATGATCAAATCATATAAAGAATACATCTTTCAATGAACATTAACAAAATGAAGAAACAGTAGCAAGCCATACAAGTCAATAGTGACCTTACTGGTGATCAGATCACTAATCAGGTTCCGAAAAAACTCCATATTCAATTCCTTTTTCAACAATTTTGCAATGAAACGAATATAATCAATCGCAAGTCGAAGCAAGGTGGCTCTAATACCATTGTAAAATATAGGGTGATAATGCAGCAGAATAATAATAAACATTTAAAGGGATCAATCTTGTTTGAATTTACTATTGATTCAGACCTTGATATTTCAAGAACAAATAATTACTTACTTGTAAAGACAGAATGTCCAAAGTCTAATGTAGACGTTTAAATTTCAGCAGTCAGCCTCCACGCGTTAGTCCTCTAGTTCATCCACACATATTTAAACTAATGTATGATAGAATATTGGACTTTTACAGGTTCGAAAAAATAGAAGTGTTATTCTTTTCACCAAAGAAAGATGTTCGATCTCTTTCAACCCCGAGAAATTTCTAAAAATATGATGGTTTTTAAATTTTTTCTACAAATAGGGTGACTTGGGTTTAGGTTTCCTGCTAGTGATGTTCACATTTGCAAAATGCAAGTTCCAGTAAACTCGCATTTCGCAAATGCGAGTTCATTGGAAAATGAAATTTGAAAAAAATTAAAATTTTCAGAACTCGCATTCACAAAATGCGAGTTTATTGAAACTCGCATTACCGGAATGCGAGTTTGTGGAAATTGAATAAAAAAATTAAAAGATAAACTCACGTTCGATGAATGCGAGTTTCTTAAGACTCGCATTGAAGAATGCGAGTTTCTAATCTAGCATTTAATGAATGGGGTAATTTATAATTATTATTTTAACCAAAATAAATTCCACCCTCAAATTTATTGGTTTTATATAAATATAGGACGATTGATGAAATCCAATAATCTTAATGGTCAAAACTAATTTGCCATTAGTCAACATCTTTTACTTTGCTATTTTGACCCATCAATATTTGGCATTTGAAATATTATAGTTTCTTAAGTTTCTTGATTTTGAGGTTTTAGAATGAAAGGCGTCTGAATTAGACCGAAATTGCTTTACTATGTATTACAAATTTAACTAAACTTGTTTTCCTTCATTTTCTTTATTTTCTTGATTTTATGTATTCATACCACTAGTTTCTCACATCTTTGTTATTGCCGTATAGTTGGTTTCAAATTAGACATCGTATATGTACTGACTATTTTTTTTTTTGCTATGAATAACCAATAGATCATGGGTTCTATCACTTTTCACTTATATTGAATATTGAAAACGTTATTAAATATACCCCAAAGGTTATCATTTCAGTATATAGTATATGTAGTAAATTAAGTTGACAATCTAATAAATTTTATGTTTTTTTTGCATGCATTTGAATTGGTTGTATATTAATTTCAAATGAAATAGGTATACTATAAAATTACTTCAAGTATTCAATAAATCTATCAACAAAACCAAATATTAAAATAGTTATTTTAAATTTTATTGTGGGAACATCAAGTTTTAATAGAAAGGAAAAACAAGGTAATAAATAAGTTTTGACAATCGTAATAAATTATGTAACACAATCCCAATTATATATAAAAAAATACTATAATTTGACTTAAAAATAATAAAAATTTGAATGGACTAAAATAGTACTATTAAATAATAACATAGAAATTTCTATTTTTAATCTTGGTTTAATATGTCAATAGTAATGAAAGCAAACGAGAGAGAATGACGAGGAATGCAATACTTTAGAACAAGACATATGACATGTACAAGCAAAGATCGATGCAGATCAAACTGATTTAGCTCTGGGAAAGATATGAGGCTGAAGTGGATTCTTCATGACAACAGTGAAATTATGCTTCTCTGATAGATCAACACCAATCCCATCTACAGCTTTCGAGTTAAAGTACCAAACCAAATTGGCCACAAAGTACTCCAATGTTGCAGGTGCAATTTTCTGAACTCGCATTTTCATGAAAAGTTGGAAAATTAATGTCAAAAAGATTTCCAATCATTAATGCGATTTTCATGGAAACTAGAACCTCAAAAAAATTCCTATTACATGGGATTTTCATGGCAGAAGACTATAAGTCGTGGGGACATGCCTGCGTCATGATGACCGATGCAATTTTGAAAGTTGCGAGTTGCCGCCAAGAAGACTTCACTTTGTCGAGTGGGCGCGTCCACGATGCGATATGATTTTCAAGAATGGATTAGGCCTATCGGAGATTTGTCTTCGGGGATGCGCCCGCGTTAGGAATCCCATGGCCATTTAGAATTTCTCCATGCTAGACCAGAAGACTCCTACCATTTTGGACGTGCCCACGTCCAGAAGGATCATTGGTTTAGCAAAAACAAAATATCTCTGTTTTTCATTTCGATGATTACAAGTATTATTAATTTTTTTCTTTCTCTATGTGCTTCCAGGAAATGGTTGTCGGTTTAAAAAAATCTGAATTTTTCCCTCTTTATTTTGTCCTCTTTACTACTCATCGACCTAAACCCCAAACCCCAAACCTTGGGCACTCCTAAGCTTGGAGTCGCATTATGGACTCGAAAGAAAAAATAAATTGGTGAGTTTAATATTGCCCCATTTTCCCTTGCGGTGCTTATCAATTTGTTATGTAGTGAACATTGTCCACCTTCATGTATGGAATTTGATACTATTACTATAAAATTTTTGTTCCACCAACCTGGATTTGTCACCTTATGTACTACTTACGACCCTAAATCGTAATCCCAAAATCAAATCTAAACCATAATAAAATCGAAACCCTAAAGCTGTGAGGGATTCAAATTTTATTTTTATCACGACCTATTTATTTAATTAATTATTTATTTTCTCTAAATAATTGATTTAAATCATTTTAATTACAATTACACCATACATTACCTCATTTTATTTTAAAACCTTGTTTAACCTTCAATTTAATTTTTCTGTCGTTCAATTGTGAAAAAATGAGAAGACACGTTTTTCGAGTCAAACATTTGATCCAAGAGTGACGTAATCTTAGACATTAAGAGTGATCATTAGTACATTACGAAAAGCTAATTGAGGGATTAGAAGTGAGTGATTGGAAATTAACTTCAAATGGAGCATTTTGGCCACAAATTAAAGTTGATTTTTGGGCACCATAAAGATAAGCTTTATATCTTTTCTTCCCCTCACATTTTCACTTTACCAAAACCACACAAAATCCCTCTCTCTCTCTCTCTCTTGTTTCAGCTGCACCTCCCTCCCCCATTTCCCCTTCATTTTTGTCTTCAAAAACTACTCCACATCTTCACCAAATCAACCAAGAAATCTTGAGAAATCTTCTACCACTTCACTTGAAACTTGGAGTTCATCTACTCTCGAGGAAGCCAAGCTTAGGAGAGGGAAAAATTGGTGGGTTTTGAGGCTCCTAGACAGCTTCATCTTGAGGTTTTTGTTCTTGAAAGAAGAGGTACTTTGCTACCCTTAAATCTTATTCTTTTGGTTACCCATCTTTGTGAGTTGTGATAGGGATTTTCTTTACTCCTCAAATTTTAAATAACCTTTATAACCCTTTATTACCGCAAGTATACGGATCGTTTATTGAGTATAGGGAAATAAGGTGTCGATCCCACGAGGAAGAGTGTCAAGTACCATTGATTTTCAAACTCCTCTATTATTTAGACTGTCACAACAAAGATATAAAGGGAGAAGGTGGTAAACCGTCCTTAGGAAGAAGGATTAAGCGATTAAAACCGACCGCTAGGTGTCGAAGACATCCAATTGGCGGTAGAAAGGAAATAACAAGAAAGCAAGTAAAGAGTTTAGAAGTTAGTCAAGTTTATTATGTCCTTTCTCCAATGATTTGCTAAGGTATAACTTCCTTTTTTATGCCATCACTTTTGTCAATGGTCATGTGTAGTGCAAGCTCTCATTTAAGATAAGCTAGTCACTCGGAATAGCTTTCGCCAATTCCTTAACTTCTTAGAATCTTCCTTGACCTATTTTCATAGAGAAAAGAGAGAAACAAGTTAAATAAGCTCAATGAAGTTATAGTTTAAAACCAAAACCAACCAACTATATTCACTACTTTCGTGAGAATATAAGTTAGTGTTTAAGATCTTAGATCTTATTGAAGGCAAGTTTTTCATTGCTCATCAACATCAAATCGTTTATCGTTAGTAGCTAATCAACCATAAAGCATAAGCACAAGTCTTAAACTAGCAAAATCAATGAGGACATAAATAACTCAACTACTTCATAATCACAACTAAAATAAGTTCATCCTAACTCTAGGATTAAGAAGGCTTAGCTAGACATACTACTACTAACTATACTACTAAACCAATGAACTAGTGAAGACTACATGCCTCCTCTCTACATGTTTTCAAATGTCTACAAGAGGTCCTATTTATAGATGAATTCATCCATAAACTTCCAAAACTTTATCATGTGAATACAAGAAAAGTCAAAGAAATTGGCTTCATGAATCTCTTGTCTTCATGCATTGAATCCATTGAATTTTAATCTCAAATGAGTTGTAAAGTTGTGTTTTTGATTGGTCATGAGTTGTTTCTTCAACTTCACAAAATTCTTCATGTAACTTTGGCTGAAATTGGTCCAAAATTGAGCTGGAAGTGGTGGAAAACTGGGTGCAAGTTGCAGAGTCACTTCGAGGATCCGTGAGGGGTGGATCCACGATGAAGAGGCTCGCGGATCTCCTTGCGGATCTACTTCCCCTGTCTCCTGTCAGAGGGATTCGCGAGCTAATCATTTTTTCAGCTTGTTGCTTCGTGTTTCGCCTCGCGACTCCACTTAAAACTTGCAAATTCCGAGCTTTTTGTCGTGAAATTGGCGCTTAATTGCTCCGACTTTTGACCCTTTGATTCCTCGATATTCCAATTACATTTTCCATTTTCCAATTTGGAATTTCTCTACCTTCGGATTTCAATTTCCCAACTTTTCTTTCAAACTTCTTGGCAAATATCCACATTTTCATCTCATTTGATAATTGAACAAGCAATCCTACAAAAACATGAAGATTTCACCACATTAATCCACAAAAATGCACTTTTCTACTTAAACCACAAAATGTAGAATTTCAATAGAAACCCTAGTTTATTAGCCATTAAACTGACAAAAACACACAAAAACTACATAATTAAACCTATTAAAAACATGCAAAATATTGACTTATCAAGTTGAAGCATCATTTACTCATTAATCTCATTCTTGTTGTTTTGAGTTGTTTTGAGTGGGCTCTTGGGTACTAGAGTTATTTGTGGCTGTGGTTGATGTTTTGTTGTGTTATGGTGATGGATTTTAGCTTAGTTTTGGTGTTTACAAGTTAAGAAGAAAATCTGGCGAAGATGGGTTGTTGTTGTTCGAATTTTCTTGGAGATTTATCCGCTGTTTTACACAAATTTTCATTGGCTTTTTTATGCTAAAATGGTTGATATATGTTGGGCTTTGTGTGTGTAAATTTTCTACCAAAAATCCCTCCATTTGGTTGTGTTAAAGTTGAGTGAAGTGAAGACAGCAAATCTGAAAATTTTTCTGTCAAAAATGCTGTCCATTTGTGCTACTATTTTGGCACCATTTTTGTCAAAATTTTTGATGCAATCTGATCACAATTTACTCAAGAATCATTGTTGGGAACTTGGCATCAAATGTGGGAAAAATGGAGGTAGTTTTCTACTAGATTGAATTTCCAAAAGAAAAGCTTGAATGCTGGCAGGTTGTTGTGCCAAAATAGGGGGGTTGTTTGTCACCCTTAAACTCCTACTTTTCAAGAGAATTTTAGGCTGAAATTTGGTACAAGCCTAGTTATATAGTGAAGATTAAGTGTAGAAAATTTGGTAATTTTTCCATGAATTCTCGTTGGCCAAATGAACCATTCTTTTCAACCCTGCAATCTGGAATTTCGTGTAGCAGGGTTGATGAAATAGTCTTATTAAATCTGTTGTAACTTGGTGTAGGAAGGTCCAAATTGAGTTACGTTTGTTGTGTTCAAAACTACAATCCAAGTTATTTAAGTGAGATAAATTTCAATGGCTATTTCGAATTCTGTAAATTTTGGTGAATTTTCAAAGTTGACTAAAAATCAAAACTGTTATGTCCTGTTATTACTGTAGCAGCAACTTTAAACTGAAATTTGATTGGTTTTCGATTTGAATCTCGTATAAGTGTCTTCTCAAGATTTTTTAGTTTACTAAGCCTATTTTCCAATGGTATAAGATTCATAAATTTCGGACTTAAATAACTCAAGTTATGGTTTTTCAAAGAATGCTGCAAAAACTGGAAAATTTTACTCTTCACACTTGGCCGAACTACTGCCCTGTTTTTGAGCATTTTGATTCAAAGTTTTGCTATCATTTTGCTTCCATTTGTCAAAGGGATGCTGATAGAGTTTATGTATCAAAATTTGAGTGATCTGGGGCTGATTTAGTTGAGCAAAAAGGTTTGCAAATCAAGAAGGAAAAAAAAATCTGGCAGCTTAGTTTCTAAATTTTTTCGCAAACTTTGGCCATCTAAAAAGTTACTTTACTATGCGAGTTTTTGGCTCAAATTTGGTACACATGTAGATCATCTAGGAGGTTTGAGTGTACAAAATTTGGTAATCTTTCAATGGCATTTCGATACCCAAATGTTGTTCCAAATATAGCTTTTCAAACCTGAAAAATTTGGCCGTCAGTCTTGGCAACCCCCTGTACTTCTATCGGCTATAACTCCTTGCTCGAGAGCCGAAATTGAGTGTCGTCAGTGGCGTTTGAAACTAGACTTCACAATCTTTCTAACTGTATAAGGTTCGCACACTAGTTCTTTTCCTATCAATACCAGTGAAGTCACAAATATGGCTGATTTTTCAGCCGATTTCTATTTTTATTCCTTAGTGACATCTTGTGGTCACTTTCTACTTTACAAAATGAATCTTGGAGCGAGCCCTTCTAGTGAATTGTAGTACTCTGAGTCTAGTTTCCATAGCCATAGGCCTTGCCTAATTTCAATGAGTGTAGCCTATGATATGGACCAAACAAGAAACTGTGGCAGTTTGGTCTTGGTGATTTTAGTAGTTAAGTTAAGGTTTTAAACTTTAGCTATCTTGGCTAGTATTTGATAGTCGGATTTTGGCTCAGGTGACCCGGACTTCGTCAAGGGCGATCCGACCACCGAAGTTTGATCTTCTTGCTTGCTCGTCTATTTCACTGAATCACGGTGAGTGTTCCAACTCCTTTTCAAATGAAAATCTTGCTATTGTTTGCAAAGAAATGATTTGCTAGTATTTATAAGGAAATGAGTTTGGATTATTTGAAAGACTTGAATTTTATGAGAAATATACTTGACGAATTTTATGATTTGAACCACCATGTGAGCGTTTCTCCTTTTCGTGTGATTTTGGAAATTAAAATGAGTAGTGTGCTATCTTGTGACAAATGTGACGTCGTTGGGTGAATACCCTCGACTAGTATGTGACGTCGTTGGGTGACTACCCTCAACTAGTATGCGACATCGTTAGGCGAAGTCCCTCGACTAGTCTATTTCATAGGGCGAAATCCCTTGAGTAGTGTCAGTGAATTATTGTGACGTCGTTGGGTGAAGTCCCTCGACTAGTCTATTTCGTTGGGCGAAGTCCCTCGAGTAGTTTCAGTGAATTATTGTGACGTCGTTGGGCAAAATCCCTCGACTAGTCTACTTCGTTGGGCAATGTCCCTCGAGTAGTTTACTTGGTATATCCAGGCAATATCCATTTATGTTTATCTGCTTGTTTTAAATTGTAAACTTGAAGTATGATTTTAACTGGTCTACGTGAATTGCAAGTCTCTTGGAACTCACTGGGCTTTTAGCTCATTATTTTAAATTTTTTTTCTTTAACAGGGATCGAGAACCCAAGTGAAGACATGATTAGTTAGGGTTGGAACTTATCTTTTGAATTTTGCCTTGAAATGCTGAATTTGAGATTTTGGTTTTGTAAGATGAAATTGTGGTTGTACCTTAAGTATATTGGACTGTAATTTGAAAAGCTGGGTTGTAAGTTGAATTTAGTAATGTTATTAGTTTTGGTTTGATTTGGAATTGTTATTTACGTTTACTTTCGAAGTGTTATTAGTTATTCGAATGAGTGAGTCCGGAAGAGAGTTGGGCAGGCGGTCCGCCGAACCCTCTGGTTCACCTTAGGGGGTGGTGGGGTCGTTAGAGTTGGTATCAGAGCTTAGGCTTCAGATCGCTGTAGTGTATCTTAGATTGGAAGTTTAGGATACCGGACTGTGGAATTAATTTGAATACTATGTAAATTGGAGAACCTGCTGTATCCTGGTGATTAAAGAGGATTTGTTACTTGAGAGTTTCTTATGTGGGATTGGTGGAAAAAGAACTAGGTAATGTTACATTGAAGTGAAACATTATGTGAGAGATTTCTAGTGGAAAAACAAAATTGATTGAGACTTGAATGATTATTGCACTCGTAGGAATAGGAGAAATCGGTGCAACTATTGGTATTAGCAACAGAAGATAAGAAATTGAGATTTGTTAGCTAATTCCTTACGTGATGGTTTTGAGCTAAAACAAAAGAGGTTTCAAAAGAACAAAATGCGTCTTCCTACTTGTGTAACTGTTAGAAATTTTTCACTTTGAAATCTAAAAGAAACTAAAATGTACTAGTTTTATTTTCAAAGCGATGATTGGAAATGACACATATGTGCTTTAAATATTTTATAGCATGGCACTCTTGATATGCATGTAAATTCCACTATATTTTTGAATTAAGAGTTGGAAAGAAATTGATGAGTTTTGATAGATTTATGTATAGAGGATCTAAGAGGAAAGTTGAGGTTTTCCAACCGTGTTTTTCAATTCTTGATTTTAAATTGATATATTTTCGCACATGACTTTGGCCATGTTTGAGAAAGAAATCTTAAGTTTTGAAAAAAAAAAATTTTATTATGAACTTGCGTTCTAGTAAAGTAAACCATGAACTTGAAGAGAATTTTGTAATTTCAATAGCTCTTGTTGTATTTTCAAAAGCTTACTTTGGGAATTGAACCTACAATTCAAGTATAAGGGAGAAGGTAGAAGCGGCATATGAGAACTTGCAGTTAGTGTGATTAGGAATCGAGAATATACTAACGATTTTGTGAATAGTTTTAAGAGTTCAATAACTACGATGATTAAAGGAAGAGACAACTATGGAGATGGTTTGAGCGCTGGATGTATTCTTGCAGTAGATTGTGTAATCTACTTGGTATGTCAGGCAGGAATGAGCATTGAGTTGATTGATCTCTTAGGTGGCCAACCATGAGGTGAATTGACTTTCATCTTATTTTGGTGCTTGAAAATGTGTGTTACCAAGATTTTAGTGTTGGATTCCCGTGGTTATCCAGTTTCGTTATGAAGTGAACTAGAACAATATGATACTAAACCCTTACGGGGGTAGAGAGGTTAGAAGATGGAATACCAAGCACCCTCTTGTGTGAGAAAACCACTAGATGGTTCTCGTCCCTGTATTTGTATGCTTGTATAATTGTTCTAACTACTATTTCTTTACTTGCTTCTATTTGTAAGTATGACGTGACTTGGTGTGTTTCCTTTAAAAATGAATGTGCTTTTGTGACATACTTGAGTGCTCATTCTCTTGTTATAAAGATATAATATTTCCGCCTGGAATTTCATCTGCTAATATTTTATTTTTGCATTTATCTAAAACGTTGGTCCTCTAAAAAGATCATGGATGGTAGAAGGAGGGGACAAGGCCGTGGGAGAAGGGTTAGACAACCCCAAAATGTGGGAAGTGACCGGGGGTCAGCGGTTGACCAAAACCGTGAGCCTAGGGTTGAGGTTGGGGAACAAGTAGTTACTACTATTAACCGCATGACAGACATTCTAGAGCGTATGGCTAACCAACAAGGTCCTGGACTTGCAAATCAACTTATAGGCCCCGAGGGTGGTAAGGATAGGGCCTTAGAACTATTCCAAAGGTTTTCCCCACCTAAATTCTTGGGAGGACCCGAACCTGAAATAGTTGAGGGTTGGTTAGAGAGAATCTCTGACATTTTTGCTACTTTAAACTACACTGAGGAAAGGAAAGTAGCTTTTGCCGTATTTGAATTTGAGGGAGCCGCTCGATCCTGGTGGAATATGATAAAAGCCAAGTGGGATAGAGAGTAAATTCCTAGGACTTGAGTGAACTTTTCCAGGGATTTAATGCTAAGTTCCTCCCTCCGCTAATCCAAGAGAAGAGAGAAGATGATTTTATAAGGTGTCGGCAGGGGACTTTAAGTGTCGCGGAGTACGAGACACTGTTCACTAAGTTTTCAAGGTTCGCCCCTGAGTTGGTGGTGACTAAACAGAGGAGAATAAGGAGGTTTGTGCAGGGATTAAATGTAGAGATACAAGAAGGTTTGGCGGCTGCTCAAGTTACTAGTTTTAGTGACGCAATCAAGAAGGCCCAAAGAATTGAAAGTATGAAGGCTCAAGTGAGGGCTTTCAATGCAAGAAAAGGACTGCTCTAGTAGTAGTGGTGAACCGTGAGCGTGAATGCTCCCACCTCCCAAGTTTAGTAGAGAAATAAGTGAAGTAAACACCTCTGGAGCGTCAAGAGGAGCTATGACGAGAGGTGCACTCTGGCGGGTCACCAAGTGGAAAGGGACAATCAAGGAAGCGTCCATGAGGGAGACAAAGCATTAACTCCCGGTTTGCGTTGCAATTTTATGGGAGGCTAAATCATCACAGGGGACAGGTGTTGGAGGAAAGGAAATGTTTGACATGTGGAAGTAGTGAGCATCGGGTGGCTACATGCCCCAAGGCCCAAGAGAGAAATGGAGGATGAAGCCAGGATGGCCAGGCCAAATTCAGGGCTAGTCTGGGAAAGCGATCGAGGTTCCAGCCAAGGTATATACTATTAATCATCAAGAAAGCCCCAATTCAATTGAAGTTGTTGAAGGTACTACGCCATCTTTCATTGATTAGCTAAAGTAGTGGTGGATCCAGGCGCTATACATTCGTTAGGAACCTTGTCTTTATGGGTGGTATTCACCAAAATCTGTTAGATTGCCCTATGATTTGAAAAATTAGAACACTTCACGGGGACGGAGTTTAATTACTATCTTGAGTGCATTAGGGATAGTGAATTTTTTTGGGTTGAAGGCAAGTTGTTAATAGGTTTAGTGAGTTGGATATTAAGGGTTGAATAAGAATATGGTGAAAAGAATTATCTAGAGTTATTGAAAAAAAATGTGAATTTAGGGAGAAATTCTTTTAAGAGGGAGGTTGTGAGTACCCGAAATTTTATTTTTATCTGACCTATTTATTTAATTATTTATTTATTTTCTCTGAATAATTGATTTAAATCATTTTAATTGCAATTACACCATACATTACCTCATTTTATTTTAAAAACCTTGTTTAACCTTCAATTTAATTTTTCTGTCGCTCAATTGTGGAAAAATGAGAAGACAAGTTTTTCGAGGCAAACATTTGATCCGAGAGTGACGTAATCTTAGACATTAAGAGTGATCATTAGTAGATTAAGAAAAGCTAATTGAGGGATTAGAAGTGAGTGATTGGAAATTAACTTCAAATGGAGCATTTTGGCCACAAATTAAAGTTGATTTTTGGGCACCATAAAGATAAGCTTTATCCATTTACCTGGTATATCCAGGCATCTTTTCTTCCCCTCACATTTTCACTTTACCAAAACCACACAAAATCCCTCTCTCTCTCTCTCTCTCTCTCTTGTTTCAGCCGCACCTCTCTCCCCCATTTCCCCTTCATTTTTGTCTTCAAAAACTACTCCACATCTTCACCAAATCAACCAAGAAATCTTGAGAAATCTTCCACCACTCCACTTGAAACTTGGAGTTCATCTACTCTTGAGGAAGCCAAGCTTAGGAGAGGGAAAAATTGGTGGGTTTTGAGGCTCCTAGACAGCTTCATCTTGAGGTTTTTGTTCTTGAAAGAAGAGGTACTTTGCTACCCTTAAATCTTATTCTTTTGGTTACCCATCCTGTGAGTTGAAGCATCATTTACTCATTAATCTCATTCTTGCTGTTTTGAGTTGTTTTGAGTGGGCTCTTGGATTCCCACTAGAGTTATTTGTGGCTGTGGTTGACATTGTTGTTGTGTTATGGTGATGGATTTTAGCTTAGTTTTGGTGTTTACAAGTTAAGAAGAAAATCTGGTGAAGATGGGTTGTTGCTGTCCGAATTTTCTTGGAGATTTTTCCCCTATTTTACCCCAGAATTTTCGTGGCTTTTTTATGCTAAAATGGTTGATATATGTTGGGCTTTGTGTGTGTAAATTTTCTACCAAAAATCCCTCCATTTGGTTGTGTTAAAGTTGAGTGAAGTGAAGACAGCAAATCTGAAAATTTTTCTGTCTAAAATGCTGTCCATTTGTGCTACTATTTTGGCACCATTTTTGTCAAAATTTTTGATGCAATCTGATCACAATTTACTCAAGAATCATTGTTGGGAACTTGGCTTCAAATGTGGAAAAAATGGAGGTAGTTTTCTATTAGATTGAATTTCCAAAAGAAAAGCTTGAATGCTGGCAGGTTGTTGTGCCGAAACAAGGGGGCTGTTTGTCACCCTCAAACTCCTACCTT
Organism: Gardenia jasminoides; assembly: GCA_013103745.1. Taxonomy (NCBI): domain Eukaryota; kingdom Viridiplantae; phylum Streptophyta; class Magnoliopsida; order Gentianales; family Rubiaceae; genus Gardenia; species Gardenia jasminoides. Next base: position 15,585,026 of record CM023096.1, read on the forward strand.
TCATGAAAATTTTTGGCTGAAATTTGGTACAAGCTAGTTATATAGTGAAGATTAAGTGTAGAAAATTTGGAAATTTTTCCATGAATTCTCGTTGGCCAAATGAACCATTCTTTTCAACCCTGCAATCTGGAATTTCGTGTAGCAGGGTTAATGAAACAGTCTTATTAAATCTGTTGTAACTTGGTGTAGGAAGGTCCAAATTGAGTTCCGTTTGTTGCGTTAAAAACTACAATCCAATTTTTTTAAGTGAGATAAATTTCAAGGTCTATTTCGAATTCTATAAATTTTGGTAAATTTTCAAAGTTGACTGAAAATCAAAATTGTTATGTCCTGTTATTACTGTAGCAGTGACTTTAAACTGAAATTTGATTGGTTTTCAATTTGAATCTTGTATAAGTGTCTTCTCAAGACTTTTAGTTTACTGAGTCTATTTTCCAACAATATAAGATTCATAAATTTTGGACTTCTATAACTCAAGTTATGGTTTTTCAAAGAATGCTATGAAAACTGGAAAATTTTACTCTTCACACTTGGCCGAACTACTGCCCTATTTTTGAGCATTTTGATTCAAAGTTTTTCTATCATTTTGCTTCCATTTGTCAAAGGGATGCTGCTAGAGTTTGTGTATCAAAATTTGAGTGATTTTGGGCTGATTTATATGAAGGCCCGGAAAAATTTTTCCTAATCTATTTTAAATGTATTAAATTTTATAAGTAGAATTTTATTTCTTTTAGCATGTATATAAATTATTTTACCCTAAATTTATCCCGAAGACTTTAATCGAATAAGCATAGAAATTATTTGGGGTTCTAGATAAAACAAGTACCTAAGAATTGGGGTCAAATTGGAAGCATTTTAGCTTCATGCAATGAAACAACAAGTGGCAACTTCCGTGTGCCATTTGTCAAAAATCTTGTAAAAAGACCATTTTACCCCTCATCTTCCCACAATTAACCATGCAACCAAGACCAGCCAATTAATCAGAAAAACCATTTCATTCTCTTCATTCTTGTCCGCAGCATTGTCTTGAAAATTCTCTCAATTCAGTTTCTTTTCTTCCTTGCTCCAAGTGAAGCTTGAAAGGTTGAGAAAACATTTCTTTTCCATTCCAAAAAGCTAGTCCGAAGCTGAGTGTTGAGTGAGGAAAACCTCAGCTGGTTCTTTAGGAAGATTAATGAGAGAGAGAGAGCTGTGAGAAATTTTCAGCTTCCAAGTCCATCTACAAGCTGTCCGGTTGAGCATAGGAAGGAGAAAGGAGGTGATTCTGATTTCCATCCATCTTCCTTTCAGTTTGGTGGTTTTCTCCTAGTTTCCAGCTTCAAACCCTTAAGTTCTTAAGGTAAACTCAGCCTTGAACCACCTCTTCTTGATGAATAAACAGGAAATAGAGCTTGCATGTTAGTTTAAGTTGAATCTGCCAAGAAAATTTCAGATTTGCTGTCCGATTGTTCAAGCCTGCATTTTTCCAGAATTTTTGGTTGTTTTGGCAGCTTAAAACTTCAGTTTTTATTGCTTGATTTCATTGCTTGGATTGCTGAATGTTATATTAACTCATGCACATGGATAGTTGATGGTTGTTGATGATGGTTAAGGCTTGAAAGAAAATCCTGCTTGAACTCCCGTAGTGCTAGAAGAAAATTCCAGCAAAGCTGAAGTTTGTAAACATCTCATTTCTTGCATGATATCTCTGTTTTGAAGCTAATAGGAGGTACGGTTGTTTTGCATCTTCCTTAGCCTAAGGAAACTGTCTTTACCTCTCAAAAATGCCATCTTGACTGATGAAACTGCCATGCATGTAATCGTTGGCTCAAAATCTTGCTATAGCATGCTTGCATCCTTTCTGTTTTGCTGGAAGTTTCGTTTTGCTGAGAAGAATCACTGTCCTTGGTTTCTCTAAGCTTCCCGAAACTCAAAAATAATGGTTTCAGCTTTAATACTCCATGCATGTTGATTTTGAGTTATGATCTAGCCTAGACATGACCATGCATGTTGCTGAAATTTCATTCCAGTAAACTTCCAGCTTTCTTATGTATTAAAACCTTCACTTTTCTTGCAAAATAAGCTGGAGTTATGGCTAAATGATCTTGAGAATCATGTATAGTATATATATATATTGAGTATTGAGGCTTGCATGTCGATTACTACTGAAAAAGAATCAAGTTCCATGGCTGGAAATTTGCTCCTGCACACCTGAAGCTGTTTTGAGTTTTTCAGCCTTGATCCATGGCTTGTGTGTGTTGTTTGAGTTGGATAAATGCTTGAAAATGAACTGGAATCTTGTTGCTAAGACCCAAAACCTACTTCATGGGGAGTTTAAGCATGAGAACCTGCAATTTTAGCTAAGGAAATGACATGCACAAGGCTGTTTTGCAGCTAGCAGATTACTACTGAAAATTTGATGAAGAACCCAAAGCTGTTGAGACTTATTTACTGCTTTGTGCTGCTGTTATGACTTGTATCTTGTATATATATGTATGCATGTCAGTTTTGGGTTGAAAATATAAGGTTTTAAGGGAAGAAAGACCAATTTCCTCCAACTATGTACGTTCTGGATTTTCGTAGGACTGCTTGAACAGTCTGGGTAAAACAAGCACAATTTGATGTAGAAAAATCCAATTTGAGCTCTGTTTGTTGCGTTGGACACTCTACATTCAGAGAAGTTTAAACCCCATAAATTTCAGAGTCTAATTAGTTTTTTAAAAATCCCAGTAAATCTTCAAAGTTGGCTGAAATTCAAACCTGTTTTCTTCCTCAGGTTTAAAAATAGAATTTTGAACAACTAATTTGACCATCTTATGGTCTTATTTTCGCAGGGGTGTTTTCTAACAGTTTTAGGCCTTTCAATCTAGTTTCCAGTATGTAAATTTCATGATTTTTGGACGTATGGAATTTGAGTTATGATTTTTCAAATACTACTGCCAGTGAAAAACAGTTTTCCAGCCAAGAAGCACTTTGGTGCATTTCGCATATTTTTCACACCTCTTGGTTCCAAATGCATTCTATTCACTCCATGATACCCTTGATTTCTTGTTTGGCATGCTTGAAATACATCCTTGCTTTTCATAAAATAAGTGAATTGGTCAAAATTGATTTTTATAATTAAAGTTAATATGGTAAATTTGTACCTCGGGATCCGGATTGAAACAAGCGAGGTCTTGATCTTGAGGCTTCGACTCCTCACCAACCCAACTTTGATCGACTAAGGTGAGTGTTCCAATCCGTTTAAAATCAAATATTTTACTACTATTTGAAATGACTTGTGAAATATTTTGCGACTCATATTTGCAAAGAAATGAATTACCACTATTTCCAAGAAAAATGTTTTTACAAGTGAAATAATTTGTGAAGGATTTGTGAGGGTTCCTATTTGTTGCTAATTGATTCTTGTTTGCTATGTGTTACTTGTTGTTGATTGATACTTGTTTACTAAATGTGATTTATTGTTGAATAAATGAAACTAGGGTTTTATGTAAAGTAAGTTTTATTACTTATCTTGTGTGACAGCCCCACTTCTCCCTAGGGCGAACCCTAGGGTATCGGCGGGCCATCTGCCCAACTCTCGCTGGGACTCACTACAGTCCTCAATCATATTACAAACTTCAAATAATTACGATGCAAGATCTTCAAATAATAATTACATTTCCAATGAATCCAAGTATACCAAAAGTCCAACTGTTCAATATTACAATAGTACAAGAGATAATCCGGCTAGTCACACTAAGAAAGATCACTTCCTGCTTTCCTTCATCTCAAGCCCTGTGGGGGGGAAAATAAAATATTTTTGGGGTGAGCTAAAGCTCAGTGAGTGTTCAGTGAAAACAAGGAAATTCACGATATATCAAATTCATAGACATTTGAATCAGATAGCATTTTGTAAAACATTTGAATCTTTAAAGAATACATGAAGGTCGAGAGCAGGGTCACACATTCACATTGAAAATATCTAAGAATCTTTTATTTTAAAAGGATTCAAGAAATAGAAATCCCTTAAAGAATCATTCCATAAACACTTTATTTAACAATCAATATTGCAATAAACAATATTTCAATACACAATAATTCAATAAACAATAATTCAAAGAACTATAATTCAATAAACATTCAATTCAAATATTGAAAGGATACGGGTGCTCACTTGGAGCTATTTCCACCTTATAACTTCCAATAAACAATCCCCACATTTTTCCACCTTATAACCTCGAACTCCCACCTTATGACCTCCAAAAACAATAAACAATCCCCTATCTTGAACTCACCTTATGTCCTCCAAAACGATAAACAATCCCCTCATTTAACATTGAACATTGGATATAGTACTCAAGGCCTTTCAGCGAAGAGTTTTAAGCTTTGCACTTAACATTGGTAAGTCATTACTCAAGGCTGTCCGGCTGATCCGATCTCGCGATGGCGGGTTTAGGATAAGCTTTTGGCCTACCTGACCTCACGATGGCGGATCAAGGATAGGGTTCCAGCAAAGAGTGAGCTCAGTTCAGCCGGTGCGATAAAGATGCACATTTAACAGGCTATCATGCACAGACAACTTTCTAAGTCAAGCAAGTCACATAGTCGAGCAAGTTTTCTCTTAGAAATCATTTTGTGAAACTCATTTCATTTAAAATCATCTCAATAGTTAATTGGATGAAATCATGTTTGGAAATGACTTTAGTAATAAACATGAGTTTGGAAATGATTTTATTATAAACATGAGTTTGAAAATCGAGTTTAGAACTCAAGTTTGGTAAGATTAAAAATCAAGACTAAAATCAAATTTGATAATGATCCGTATTTTTAAGATCAAGTTTGGCAACCATTCTTAGAAATCAGATCATGAAAATCATTTCATTTATAAATATGAATCAAATATTTCCTTTAAAAATCAAGTTTAAATCACTCAGGGCATTTCACAAATCATTTCACCAAACAATGGAAACCATCTCTTGTAAGAACAAGAATAAACCTTTTCAACCGTAAAGAGATTGGAGCACTCACTAACTATTGGTATCACATTCATTTAGATGGCACCCAAGCAACAATTCACACTTCGATTAATCAGCTTAAAAGCACTTGTAAATTATTTCAAAAGTAAATCAAATTGTTATACTTGTGAACCAATGCAAGTCAATAGTAAATTAGTAGTAAAACGTTTCACAAGTGATTTCCTTGAAACAGTAGTAACACAAAAGTGTCATAGGGGAACATTCCTTTAAAACAAGCTAGAACAAAACAGTAGTAAAATTGTCAATTGAAAAGGGTTTGGAACACTCACCAATAGAAGAGGAGTACACGTCAATCTCGGGAATATTTTCTGGATCAAAATCAATCCCTGAAGTAGAATTCATCATCACAATAAAGCTTAACTTAAGAAAATGGACAAACCAAAATATACAAGTCTAGGGTGTCCAATATAAAGCGATTAGAGCCTAACCGATCAAATTTAGATAACCTAAAGTCTATCCACGGTTCAAAAGTGTTGCCAAGGTTCAAAATGAATTGGAAGTGGAAATCCAAGAAGAATCAAGTACAAGCTAGGTTAATGATTCAAGTGCAATATGGACTGAAAAATATCCATTTGAACCAAATAAAAGGGATTGAACCAAGACAAGTGAAGAAAGGAAATGCAACGGTGAAGAACAAATGGTGACAGCTTTGTCGTCCCTCGGCATTTTGATCATAACTGGTGCTACGTTTATCAGATTGAAACGAATTTTATGGCGTTTTGAAGCTAAGACATAGACCTACAATTTTTATGAAGAGTTCAAATCTCAAATCAGAATTAATCATGGTCGAAATTGGCAAAATCAGAGGCACAGGAAAACTGTCGGGTCAATGACAGGTTGGTCAAACAGTCTCGGAAGAATGGCCATAACTCGATGTAGGAAAATCGAAATCGAGCTCCGTCAGCGGAGTTTAAAACTAGGTTCATAGGGCTTTCTAACTGTGTAAGGCTCGGATGCTAATTCATTTCCTACAGTGAACAGTAATCTCGGGAAGTGGACTGATTTCCATTTCTGATTTCTGAGAGAATTTCCAGCTTTGAAGCAACTTCTTCAATCAACCCCTTAAGGTTATTTCCATCATTTTCCAAGGTGTTTAACAAGCTAAAACAGCAATTAATTCCATCATCAAAGCATCACAAGTCATTAAGCATTTCATCAAACACTTGGAGAGCATAAAGTATAACCTAACCTAAGCTTGATAAGAACAAGAAACTCTCCCATAATCTTTCCTTCTAATCAACCCCAAACACCTCAAATTTAACTATCATGCATCCTCTTTGAATTTGAAGCTCATTAAAGCATAGATAAGTGAGGGGTTACCTTGCAAGTAGAGAGAGAAATTTCATCCAAGAGCTTCACTCCTTGCAACCAAGCTTGAGGTTTAAGAAGTAATCTAGCCTAGGGTTTCACTTGGACATGTTTTTCCTCACTTAAAATGGCTAAATCAAGCTTAGGGTTTAGTGTTTTTCTCCTTCATGGAGTTCGGCCAAGAGAGAGGAAAAGAGAGGGAAATTGATTTGAATTTTTGAAAACAAGAGATTAAATAGAAAGTCTTAAGTCAAGACATTAGTGAGTGATTGACAAGTGGCAAAATTTGGTCCAAGATTTGGGTTAAAATCTTTACAATTGTCTTGTAATCCCTCAATTAAAACATCATCCCTTTAATGCCATATAAGTTTATGCATTTGACTACATGAAACATGTAAGATACAAATTCCAAATTAATGTCATAAAATGCATACAAAATAGAGTACTTTTACTTAAAGGAAAGTAATACACTTAATGAAAATTTTATACTACCAATGTTTAAAGAAAATGATTTGCACTTAAATAAGTACAATGAAAGATAATTCATGAAAACTTTAGGGTTTCTCGAAAGAAATATAAGCAAATAATTCAAGAAATTTCGGGTGTATAATTCAAGAAATTCTGGGTCCTCACATCTTGATTCAAACGTGTTTATGTGGTTTAGTACGTTTTGTTTCTAAAAATAATAAAAACTTGTTTTCCTTTCGAGGCTTGAGGTGAAGAGGCTGGCTTTCAAGGGACCCTCGCTCTAAAGCGTGTGCATACTGTGTGCACTCTCTAAGGGGCTCGTGGGTTGAAATTGATTGTCGGTTGTCCCTCTAACAACAAAACTAAACCACTGTAATTGTACCTCTGTATGTCAACTGTGCATGACCGTTGGCCGGGATCCCAAACTCAGGCTGAGTTGGCTTTCCAGAGCGACAATAGGGCTTGGTCGAGATGCGTCGATGGACCACAGGGACTGTTTAAGGTTAAGGTTACCTCGAGTGTACACCACCTGTTGGTTTTGGTCGAAGTTGGGAGTAAGGGTTGGCGAATGGGAGGCGGTGAAAGGCCTGCGGACTCTATCTTGGCCAGCTCAATGAGCACCGTATCCTCCTCATTATTCGTGACTATCTTGTTTTATTAAACCTGTTTATGTGGTGAAAATTACTGTTTCATGACTTTCCTTAAATGGAAAATTACCGTACTTGGAAACTTGCCATATATGGATTTTACTGTTATAGAAACCATGCTCTACAAATGTGTTTAACTGATTGATTGTTTTGAGACACTCACTGGGCGTAAAAGCTCACCCCATTATATTTCCCTTCCCAGGATTTCCAGGGTTTTAGATCGGGTGCGAAGGCCAGACCGAGATCAGATCTAGACTTTTGAAAGTTTGTTTTGTGTAAATATTTTACCAGTTGATGACTTTTGGAGACAATTTTTGTGAATTACCTTTTGGATTATTACATATTAAGGGTTTGTAGAATAAACTCTGATGGATTGTTTGATGTATTTAAGTTGAACCAACTTCTATGGTTGAGTCTTTAACTTAAACCCTAGTTAGAATGAATTTGACCGACCGAGTCCTGGCGAGAGCTGGGCAGGCATTCCGCTGATATCCTAGGGTACGCCCTAGGGAGAGGTGGGGCCGCCACAATTTAGTTGAGCAAAAAGGTTTGCAAATCAAGAAGGAAAAAAAAATCTGGCAGCTTAGTTTCTAAATTTTTTCGTAAACTTTGGCCATCTAAAAAGTTACTTTATTGTGCGAGTTTTTGGCTCAAATTTGGTACACACGTATATCATCTAGTGGGGTTTGAGTGTACAAAATTTGGTAATCTTTCAATAGCATTTCGATACCCAAATGTTGTTCTAAATATAGCTTTTCAAACCTGAAAAATTTGGCCGTTAGTCTTGGCAACCCCCTGTACTTCTATCAGCTATAACTCCTTGCTCGAGAGTTGAAATTAAGCGTCGTCAGTGGCGTTTGAAACTAGACTTCACAATCTTTCTAACTGTATAAGGGTCACACATTAGTTCTTTTTCTATCAATACCAGCGAAGTCACAAATATGGCTGATTTTCCAGCCTGATTTCCTGTTTTTATTCCTTCGTGACATCTTGTCGGTCACTTTCGCCTACTTTACAAAATTAATCTTGGAGCGAGCCCTTCTAGTGAATTATAGTACTCTGAGTCTAGTTTCCATAGCCATAGGCCTTGCCTAATTTCAATGAGTGTAGCCTATGATATGGACCGAACAAGAAACTGTGGCAGTTTGGTCTTGGTGATTTTAGTAGTTAAGCTAAGGTTTTAAACTTTACCTATCTTGGCTAGTATTTGATAGTCGGATTTTGGCTCAGATGACCCGGACTTCGTCGAGAGCGACCCGACCACCGAAGTTTGATCTTCTTGCTTGCCCGTCTATTTCACCGAATCACGGTGAGTGTTTCAACTCCTTTTCAAATGAAAATCTTGCTATTGTTTGCAAAGAAATGATTTGCTAGTATTTATAAGGAAATGAGTTTGGATTATTTGAAAGACTTGAATTTTATGAGATATATACTTGATCTATTTTATGATTTGAACCACCATGTGAGGGTTTCTCCTTTTCGTGTGATTTTGGGAATTAAAATGAATATAGTGTGCTATCTTGTCACAAATGTGATGTCGTTGGGTGAATACCCTCGACTAGTATGTGACGCCGTTGCGTGACTACCCTCGACTAGTATGTGACGTCATTGGGCGAAGTCCCTCGACTAGTCTACTTCGTAGGGCGAAGTTCTTTGAATAGTTTCAGTGAATTATTGTGACGTCGTTGGGTGAAATCCCTCGAGTAGTTTCAGTGAATTATTGTGACGTCGTTGGGCAAAATCCCTTGACTAGTCTACTTCGTTGGGCAATGTCCCTTAAGTAGTTTACCTGGTATATCCAGGCAATATCCATTTACGTGTTTATCTACTTGTTTTAAATTGTAAACTTGAAGTATGATTTGAACTGTTCTACATGAAATGCAAGTCTCTTGGAACTCACTGGGCTTTTAGCTCATTCTTTTAAATTTGTTTTCTTTAACAGGGATCGAGAACCCAAGTGAAAACATGATTAGTTAGGGTTGGAACTTATCTTTTGAATTTTGCCTTGAAATGCTGAATTTGTGATTTTGGTTTTGTAAGATGAAATTGTGGTTGTACCTTAAGTATATTGTACTGTAATTTGAGAAGTTGGGTTGTAAGTTGAATTTAGTAATGTTATTAGTTTTGGTTTGATTTGGAATGGTTATTTACGTTTAGTTTCGAAGCGTTATTAGTTATTCGAGTGAGTGAGTCCTGGTGAGAGCTAAGCAGGTAGTCCACCAAACCCTCTGGTTCGCCTTAGGGGGAGGTGGGGTCGTTACATAAACCCTAAAGGTTATTAACCTTAAACCCTAAACTCTACGGCCCTAAAGCCATAGACCCTTTAACCGTAAACCCTAAACCCTAGAACCCTACACCCTAAGGCGTAAACTCTAGAACCTGAAACCCTACAACCCTAAAAATATAAACCCCAAACCCTAAACGAGTAACCTAAACCTTGAACCGTAAAACCCTCATGTAAAGTTTCACTAAACTCGCATTTGCCAAATGCGAAAATCCCAATGTCGGAAAGTGCTTCAAACACCCCTCTTGTAGACAATTTTTTTTTCCATCACAATTTTAGAATTTTGTCAAGAAAAACTAATGGAAGTAAAGATCATGCATGCAACATGCAGGTGCAATAATTACACACTGGGAAAAGATGAAACAATAGAGATGGCAAACTTTGTCTCATTCACCAATAAATTAGTCTTATAAATCGAGTCTTTAGGTTAAAAAGAAACTCAGTTGCCTAAAAAAACAAAATAAAGCTAAGAATAGAAATTAGAAATTGTAGAATTTCAATTAGAATCTTTTGGTTCTAGAGGGACAGAACTAGGACTTAAGAGTGACAGAGTATGCAGAAGCCTACTTGATGTATTCAACTTTTCATCCATTTGGTGTTGGTTACCAGATTCATGAGTTGTCATGTAAATTCTATAGCAGTGTTAAGGCAAAGCCTTCTCTTTAGTCGTTTCTTATACTCTTGATGGCATGTTTGAGTGTCGAGTCTTTCCTAGATAACTTAACATAAATCTTAGTAGATACTTCCAATCTTGATAAAAAATTGTTCATTTTTTTGTTGCTGTTTCTGGTACAAGCAAAAAAAGGAGAAAAAAAGGAGAAAAATAAGGAGAAAATGGGATTATCATTCCGCCTAATAATCGCAAAATGGGATTAAATTAACAAAAAAGGAGAAAAATAAATTTAAACAGGGCACATAATGACAACTTCTGACTTGTATTGCTAAATTTAGAAAGGAGTAAATGTAAAAATATTTGAAAAAGTTTCGGCAGAGTCTCCCCTATAAAACGAATAAAACTCCCTGCCAGCAACCACAATTGATTTCAACTCGTCCATCTCATTACAAAAAAAATAAGTACATTGGACAACACTATGTTTAGCAAAACAACATCAAAGGGCTTACCGATCATTATGTAAAGAAAATTTTATATGTGATAGTCTTCACAAACTTACCAAATAAATCATTGAAAATGAGTCACTCGACAACATTTACAACATTTTTTGTAATCCTTCTTTAACCTAAAGGTCCACCATAATCTAATCTAGTACATTATATTTCATTTACAATTTTTCTAATTAGATTAAGAAGTTGGGTAACAAATTAGCGAGGCTGTAGTTGAAATAAGTATTATTAACATTTAGTAAACCCCAAAAAAAAAGGGTCTGAAATATCAAACAGAATGGTTAAAACAAGCCTAAAACTCCCTGCCAACAAATCCAATTTCTGACTCGACAAATGCATTACATATTATTCATACCTATATGAGGCAGATAGAATAAGTGTACTTTAAAGTTTGGCTACAAATCATACAAAAAGCAAATCCATAAGAGAAGATTAAGGTCAAGCAAATCAAAACAAAGATGCAATGGTTAAGCACAAAGCAGGAAGAAGAAGCGGAAAATAATTGTGCTATACTTGCTCATAGTTGCTCATGGACAACCACATATTGAATTCGGAAAGGACATTATGTAAAAAATATTTGCCAAAATTTTGGCAGAAGTCTCCCCTATAAAATGATATTTAAACTCCCTGCCAACAACCACAATTTATTTCAACTATCATTGCATAACATAAACTCGAGGTACATTGTGCACCAACGTAATGCTTAACATACCTCACCAAAAGGATTACCGATCATTGTCTTTCTTTCATTTTTTTAATATAATACAAAACCTCTTTTTTGGTCAAGTAGGTTCCTTTCCACCCTCTAATCACTGGAAAATGGGATTTAATTAACATTAATAGAGAAAAATAAAATGAGACAAAAAACTCAATAAAAATTGTAAATTATATTGGTGAATTTAGAAGGACATTATGTAAAAAAATTTATAAAATTTGATTGGGTCTACCCTATAAAATTACTAAAACTCACACCAGCCGGTGAGACACAATTGTTTTCAACTCCTATTGCATAACAAAAACTCGAAGCACATTGGACAATGCTATGTTTAACACACCTCGCCAAAAGGCTTACCGATCATTGTTTTTCGGTCATTCTTTTTTAATATAATACAAAACCTTTTTCGTAAAGTAGGTGCCTTTCCACCTTCTAACCATGGAAAAATGTGATTTAATTCACAGAAATGGAGAAAAATACAATGAAACACTCAACTTAATAAACAATTGTAAATGATGTTGACGAATTTAGAAAGGACATTATGTAAACAAAATGTATAAAAATTTTGGCAGAGTCTCCCCTATAAAATTACTAAAACTCCCTACCAACAAACGCAATTTTTTTTCAACTCCCATTGCACAACACAGATTTCGAGGCACATTCGGCAATCACAAATTACTTAGCATGCCTCAGCTCAATATCATGCAAATGGAAATTAATACAAAAAAGCTTAAGGGCATGGCAATCTTGGGAGGCACAGCAGATTTAAACAATTGTAACATACATTTGTTGACAAACAAATGACTACATCATTTTGTATTGCAGCAAAATTACTGACATCATTTGTAAAAATATATTTTCTCGCAGCACACACATTTCGAGCTCCAATAAATTGATCTTACCACCCGCTAAGTGTCTCCACCCGCCTCAAGCTAATAACTCTGGGATAATGCTACAGGTCTTCTATACCCTCAAACAGGTACACCAACTGTAGAGATTATTTCTCCACCCCGCCCTGGAAATCATTTGTAAAGTGTTACAAAAGCATTTTAAACAAAATGGGACCATATTACTGTACTTAACTAAATTCACGATAAATTACAAGTAAATTGGAATTTCCATCCTTTTTCTTAATGTGTTACAACATTCTTCATTGTATTCACTTCGTATACTTTTCCAAATACAAATAGCACCAAATTGCGCATGACCACTTGCTTCTAGTATACATATATATAAGGATTAGAGCTACTTATACTTCAATTTGGACATAACCCATGCAAAACATAGAAGATTTATAAACAGTCTCCCCTATAAATTCATAATCACTATTATGTATGTTTGTCAATGTCGTTTATCAAGATCTTGATTAGAGATGAATGTAACTTTTTAGTATTTAATCACTTTTTTAGTAGGTTATACGGTATTGAAGTGGCCAAGATAGTTCTAGATTTTACACGTCGTATAAACGTTACAGTGCCATGAGTATGTTTTTAGAAATGTTGAGAAACTTAAACTCTATGTATATTCATTGATTTTTCTAAATATTTTTCTAAGAATACTTTCTAATCACCTTCTTGATTAACATAAATTATGTTTCAAGAAGTCTTACATTGATTAACGAATTCTTGATTTCAGGTAAGAGCATGTTATGGAAAAAAAAACTGCATCAAGTTGAAGAAATCATAAATATTTTTTTCTTTTCTCCAGAAACGACTTCCATAAAGGCACATATGCATGTGCAGTTTATGCATTGACTTGGGAAACGGCTGTGCTTCCCAGTTCATCTACTTCACCGTTCTCCTATTATCTCAACGTATTTTATAAGATAACCTTTGACTACAAAACTGTCCTATATAGTCACAATGTAGAAAATTTTCATGGTTACTTATGAAGTGTTTATTAATCATATGTGCTATATTTTGATTCATTTTCTGGTTACTTTTAAAAACCTTATTCAATAACTTACTGAACAAAGTACTGTATGGGGAAAAGATTTCTCCTATGCATCAGGGGTAAAAGCTCGCCTATTACAGAAATTTATCGACTACCAAGCATCAACAGTAAGATCTCGACTATTAAAACCTCAGCCTTTCCCACCATTCCTTTTATTTATCCTACTGTTTCTCCATTTTCTTATTTTCTAGAGTTCAACCAAACATATGTTTGTCTTACAACACAATATTTCTTAACTTTTTCGGATTCACACAATTTATTCTTACTAAAAGCTTGCCTATAACTTTTCTTACTTTCTTATCTTTACAAATTTAGTGGGTCATCTGATGCAAAAATAAGGTCACCTTCGAATATTAAAAAAACAATTTTTGCTTATAATAATTAATTAACGACAACGAAACATTTCAGTCCAACTTTCATTAATTAGTCCGAACATATGTTTGTCTTACAACTCAATTGTCACCAAATTTTTCTTAGTCACACAATTTATCCCAACAACTTCGGCTATAATTTTCTTACTTTCTTATTTTTTACAAATTAGGTTGGTGAGCTGATACAAAACAAACTCACATTGGAAAATTACAACATTTTTTTTAATAATTATTCTTGATATCTGGAAATTTTAGTCCTGTAATTTCATTTTAGGCGGATGTCGAGGTTCTACTATATCACACAATTTAGCTGATTTTGCCTTTCAAATTTTCCAACAAACCACAATGCTATATTTCCAAACAATCAAATTAACCACCAAATTTGAAGGAATTAATATGCAGCCTTAGCTTCTATGAAAACTAGTAAATAATGAGCGGGCGGCGTATTGACGTTATACTGAACCACTAGTTGGCGGAGGCGGTTGGCATGACCACTTGCAGGCATTCCGGCCCCTTTCGAGCAAGAATCCCAGCTTCTCTTTCCCGGCAAGCTGCATGCCTAACTCTGCCTACGTGAGATGGAAGATTTGAAGTTCGCGACTCCACTTGTTGGCGGATTCTTGATGGATTATGCATGAAAAGTTTACACAATTGCCCCAATTTCTGAATTCCTTTTTCCCCAAATCTTGGGGCTTAGTTTACGTTTGGCGTGGGAAGCAGAGGTGTGTTTTCTTAATCCCGTAACTTGCATTCACTAAATCACGGTATACGTAAAAGGAATTTAAAATTTTTTTTTTGGCGGAAAACCCAGTAGCTCGCATTTGTCAAATGTGAGTTCTACTGAACTCGCATTTGGCAAATGCGAACCACCTATTCTCAGAAGCCCCCCCTCTAACAGCCTCTTGTAGAAATTTTTTTTTCCATAACAATCTTAGAATTTTCTCTTTCAACCCCTCTCGGGTATTTATTTATACTATCATCTTGATCAGATCAATCTGATATTTTATAAATAATATTTTATTCTTATCTTGATCAAATTAAACTATTATTATATCTTGATCAAATCAAGATAATACAACTAATATAACTATTCAATTAATATTTCATTCTTTATAGTATTTGAGTCATACTCAAAAACCAACTCCAATTTCTATCGTAGATTGGATTTCAAAAATGTGCTAGCATTCTTACCAAAGTACATACCCAATCTAATTAATTTACCTATTAGTTCAAATCATTT
This sequence comes from Gardenia jasminoides, assembly GCA_013103745.1. Taxonomy (NCBI): domain Eukaryota; kingdom Viridiplantae; phylum Streptophyta; class Magnoliopsida; order Gentianales; family Rubiaceae; genus Gardenia; species Gardenia jasminoides. The sequence goes on from CM023096.1 coordinate 15,600,131, forward strand.
TCTGTTTGATTATCTAGGTTCATTACATCATTGGCAATGAAATTAACGTTAAACACATTTAACATTAATTAGAACACTTCTAACACTTGAACACTTTTTCTAAATGTATCTCAAATCTCCATAGACCATGATTGATGCCTAGCAGCATATCATGACCCCCAACTAGTGATAAAAGATTGGAATCCTTTTACATGAACCTTGACTGCAATTACTATGCATTAAAATTGTGACAGCCCACCTCCCTCACTAAAGGAGAGGGTTTGGCGGGACCTTTTGACTCTGTAGGGACTCACTCTGATCCTCAATGGTACAAATTAAAACTCAATAAATAATTACAATTCTAAAACTCCCAAAAGTACAAAAATGCTAAAATCCACAAGTACGTCCCAGTAGTAAATACAATCTAGGTTCTTTAAAATATAAATTACAACTCCACCAAAAATTACAATTGTACAAGAAATACTCCAAAATTACTAATAAGGCCACTACACTTGCTTCCGATCACCTTACGATTCACTGGAGGGAAAATAAATATTTTGGGGTGAGCTAAAAAGCCCGCTGAGTATCCAGAAAATAAGTTGGCAAATAAGTAACTCAGTAATTCAGTTTATCAAACAGTGATTAGGTATGAAATGAACAGATTTTATTTGCTCTGGTGAGCCAGTGGAGTCATTGCACTCAAACACCCAACGCTCAAACAAATCACTGAACAATAGAACACTAATCATTAACAGTAGAGCCGTTGGCTCGAGCGAGTCATTTCACAAGAAATCAAGTGGAGCCGTTGGTGTCAAGTACAAGACCACCACATACTCACCGAGCCAAATCACGCATTACATAAGCACACGCGATGTCATCATGAAGTGATGCAATTAAGTGAGAAACTTTCGATTTGAAAAGCAGGTTTATGAATACTCACCAACCACAGCTCGCTTCACTTGTCCACAACAGATATCTCCATTTCAAGCCAAGTCCTAGAATCACAAGTTCCATACCAAACATTTCATCAAACACTTGATGTGCATAACCACTAGTTTCACACAAACATTTTATCAAGCACTTGGTAGGCAACTATCAAGTTTCTATCATCTCTTGGCATTTTGATCATAACTAGAGCTATACTTATCAGATTGAGATGAATCTTATACCGTTTCGAAACTAAGACATAGCTCTCCAATTCTCATGAAGACATCTCAACCCAGTTCCCACTCTAACTAGGTCAGAATTATGAAAACAGCCCCCAGATTCTCAAGTTTACCTCTCACTACGAAACTTACTAACATGCCTTCAATTAATCATAACTCAACGCACACAAGTCCAATTCAGGTAATTCCAACGGAATTTGAAAGCTGCGATACAAGGCTACAATTCTTGAGAAGGCATTGACAACCAATTCAGTCATCTTCTCAGTCAAACTAACCAATTACAGAGGCTAATTTTCAGTTTGGACAGAAACAGGGCACCAGGGGTAATTTAGTCATTTCATATGCTACAGTGCTTAGATTCATCTGAAAATTTACAGACGGAATCCTCACTCAATTCTCTACAACTTTCATGCTTTAGGCTAAGGCTAATTCAGCTCCCAACATCTTCTAATATACCAAGAAAATTCGGACAGAAAACGGACAGAAATTCTTGGCTGAAATTTTGAGAAGCAAAACACCAAATCCAATCCATTTAATCATCCTCTAGGACACACATGAGCATGAATTCAACTAAATCAAGAACAAAAGCATCACTCCCATAACTAGAAGAGAATTTCAGATTTCATACCTTCCACAAATAGGTGCTTAGGATGAATACTTCAAGCTTAATTCCCTTCTCTTGGTTTCAGCTACTTGGAGCAAGGCCACAAGCTGGAGTTTTTCCAGGTTTTCCTCAAGATTTGATGGTAATTTTTGGAGCAAAATCTCTCTTTTTCCTCTCTTTTCTTTCCTTTCTTTTCTCCTCTTTGGCTCACGGTTTCTTTCCTTTTTTTTCCAGCCTTCCAGCCGACTCTCCCCTCTCTTTGATCTCTTAATTTTGGTCAAAAGGGTTGGTCAAAATATCAAGCCAACCCTAGCAACTTCAATGAACTTTCACCTTGGCCCCAAGTGATTTCATTTCCTAGCAATTAAGTCCATAAGTTGAGAATCCAACTTAGTCCATTAATACTTAATGACACCTAGTTAGGTCACTAGGGTCACTAAACCCATGGATCTTAATTACCTTCGCATAACTCTCGCTACGTTAACCAATCAAGGTCGCAAAATATAATCCAAAATTAGGGTTTTTGAGTAAACCAAAACTTGTAACACTTGAAAGACCATTGGTAAAAATACGGGATGTTACAAAAATCCTTCTATTAACTATATCTCCATTGATTTTAGTTTAGGAATAATGTCAAACCCAAATACTCAATCATGTGATCTAACCCATCAAATTACTTGACTATAAAATTGATCATTTAAATGAATCAAGTTGTCTTGGCCAAGAACTTTTTTAGTCAAGATTGATAGATTGCACAAGATATTCATCCAATTAACAAGGATTAATAGATCCCATAAAGACATGAGTCCATCCACAACTAATTAGAGACACCAATTGCCAACATTTATCCATGATTAAGACAAGTGCTATCCACATTGATAGACTCTAATCACTCATGGATGAGCAGATCGTGTCACTTTAGTTCGAAGGATCATATGCACTATTGCAATCAATAATGAATCATTAAAATTATTTTTTTAATAAAAACTTAATGATCCATTATTTACGTAAGCCAATATTCAACCCAACTTGTCACACAAGTGACTCTCATATTTATTCTAGTATCACATACATAATGGTACGAGACTCACCATATTCACTCTTTCTCTCCCTCACACACGGCTGGAATGAGCAGCAAAAAGGAGTGAGTTGAAGTTCTCCAATGGTGTTCAAGATGCAAGGAAGATTGAGGAAGAAGAAGAAGAAGAAAGCTTGGGACTTTTCTCTCTTTTCTCTCTCTCTATACCCCGCTCTCTCTCTCTATGTGCTAACCCCACCGCACTCCAGAGGTGCACCAAAGGGCTTAGCTGGATCACCAACTCTCGCCAGACTCGTAGCAAAAAAGATAGTTGCTAAATTCTCACAAAAGGATGATATAAATCTTATATATATATATATATATATATATATATATATATATATATATATATATATATACTATCACTTACAATTTGACCATGAGAGTTAGAGAATAACTCCCATTAAGGTTTCTCACATCCGCTATCCAAAATACAATATACATGGCCAAAACCCCAATCCAAAACAAGTAAGCTTTAAAGCAAAAGGCTACACTATGCCTCCCACGCCACATTCCCTGGCCACTCGCTAAGGAAAACAAATTGAAAAGGGGTGCTATATGCTTAGTGAATAATCGAGGGTACATAAATCACATTGCCACAAATTTTCAAATCAATAGCAAAAGTAACACCACAAATAAGGATACGTGGTGGCTTCAAAGCCATTTCAATTTCACGCTGATCTTGGTTGACACTCCACAACCGATAATCTGTGAGACCCCACTTATACTCCAACCGCCCACCTTATCAACCCACCCTCTAGCCTACACATATAGCAGCTTGAGCAATAATATCATTGAGATCCCAAAAGCATTGAGATCGTAATTCATCTATTTGGTCAGAAAAATAACATTTACCATTGAGACCCCAAGGCAACCCCTTGAGATCAGACCATCTATTTGGTCGGAAAATAACATTTACCATTGAGACCCCAAGGCAACCACTTGAGATCGCCATCCAAGTGGTCGATTATCTAACATTGAGATCTCAAAGGCATCCCTTGAGATCAAACCATCTATGGTCGAGAGCAATATTGACATTGAGACCCCAAAGGCAACCCTTGGGATCAGACCACCCACTTGGTCACTTATCAATAACAATATCACATGTATAGATCATATATTACCCATCATATGCCTTCACATATCACACAACACATACATTCAAGAATCATACATGGAGCTTTGGTCGAGTGCGATAAAGTACACCCTCGTCCAAACGTCCACTTATCACATTTCACAATATAAGCACATATAAAGTCCTAATTACTCACCAATAGTAGTACAAAAGAAAACAGGTTAGAAAAGTTCCCTGGTCTCCTCGACCTCGTCACTTCCTGTGAAAAGTTGAGTCAGAAGATTACTCAAACAATCACTAAGACGCCAAAACCACTTAGAAACACTTAAAACAGCAAATAAGGTACATGCATGGGCGTTCGACTAAGAACGAACGAGAACAGAACGAAAACGAAAAATATACACTAAAAGGTGTAAAAGATAGTTTTGACACCCTGTGCGCCTTTACTCATAACTCAAGCTACAAGTATCGGATTAGAGTGAACGAGGTGCCGTTTCAAAGATAAGAGAACAAGCTACAACTTTTGTGAAGACAACTTCTGCCCATATTTTCTCTTTCTAGGTGAAAAATGTCGAAACAGTTTCAGAAATTTTCCCCGTCAGAATTACCGACAGGCTGCATTCAAACGATCATAACTTGGCGCTCACAAATCCGAATCAAGAAATTCTAGATGTATTCGAAAGCTAGAATGAAGGGCTATAAGTTTCGTGTTTTGGCCAAAAGCCAAATCACAAAGGATCAACACAAAAAACGAAGCTGAAGTTGCTGGTTTGTCATTCCTGTTTTCAGTTTTGCGCCAAAACTCAATGCATTCAACCAAAACACACACATGCAAACTCATCGACTCGAATGCGACAACAAACATGCAAATGCAGCTTTAAAACGTCCCACAATACCCTCAACACACACACATGCAACCTTAAAGTTCCTAAACTTGAGCCAACATTTCACCTTCCAATAATTCCACCACATCCAAACTACATCAATACATCAATACAAGTGCAATATCATTAATTCCCAATCATTCCATAACTCAACCAATCAAACCCTTACCTCAAACTTCTTGGCCGAAAATTCAAGACTTTCAAATCTTCAAAATTTAATCATCAATTCACATAAGAAGCTGTTCAAGCATTAATCTATCAACATAAGCCATGCTTCCTCCGATTTAAACTTGAAGACATGAAACCTAATTCAATCTTCTTGACCAAGATTTTAGACATGCAAACACAAAATCCAATCCATGAAATCATCTCATAAGCTAAGAATAAGCATGAATCAAGCCAAAATAACCACAAAATCCAACCATTACATAACACCCATCAAAATTCAACTTGTACCATAGAAGGAAACTAGAAGGAACCTTTCTAGCTGGTGTTCTTGGTAACCCCAAAGCCCTCAAGGGCAAGTTTCACCTCCTAGCTCCAAAGCAAGATTGAGTGATTGAACTTGCAAAATTTTTCCCAAGCTTTTCTCTTTTTTTTTCCTTTCTCTCTTTTTTTCTCTTCTCTTTCCTTCTTTTCTCCTTGTTTCCGACCTTCTTGTCTTTCTTTTGCTATGAGATTAAGTCTTTAGATATTTGTTGGTCAGGTCAAAATTTTGTCCAAGTCCAAGTCAAAGTTGTCATGCCAAATCAACCTAGCAACTAAGCTATTTTCACTCTTGCCCAAAAGATTTCTCTTCCCTATCAAATTAGTCCATAGGTGCTCAATTCAACTTAGTCTATCCAAACTTAATTACACCTACTTAGGCTACTAATCACCTAGGCACCCTAATCTCTCTTCTTAGACATGCATTAACACACGTAAAGTCAAAGAAATAACAAACTTGTAGTTGGACATAAAACATAGATTTATTTTCAAAACTAGGGTTTTATGAATCCAAGCTAGGGTTTTTTTTTTATATAAATTAGGGTTTTATCCCAATTTAGGGTTTTCGAAGCAAACTAGGGTTTAAATTTCAAATTAGGGTTTTTCAAACTTGTAAAACAAAATAGTTAAAACAAACACTTTTAAAAGTAAAAGAAACCATATAAACACCTTGGCAAACAAAAATAACTATAATTAACATTATTTAATATTTTCCAAAAATTGAGAAAAATCGGGGCCTCACACTCTAAACCCTCTTAAGACTATTTCGTCCTCGAAATAGTACCTTGATTGAATGTCGACGGGTCCATCTCTCTCAGTTGACCCATTATGTAAACTTTGCCGGTACCAACCGTCGATTACCCCTGATTTGTCGACTTGGAAGTGGGCCCTTCTTTTGGCTTCTGCGGGCACTAAGAAATCAAGTGCTTAGAACTACCACAACGTAACACTTTCGATTTTTTCTTCCAACATTTATCCTCTTTGTGGTTAGTGGTTCTCTAAAACCACATGGCATTCCAAAACTCTGGTGTCGGACCCCATGTGGATCTTCCTCTGAAACTCTCTTCCCGATACCCTCCCAAGGTTTCCTTGGTTTGGGTTCCCAGTCGAAGTTCACCGACTCCGCCCATCCAGGTGGGTGGCTTACCTCTCGAGCTGTTCAATAGTGTAGGTGCTTGATTCAGGTTGTTTCCTCTTCCTATCGTGAAAGACCTTTACTTGAACCTTGGCACTTTAATTCTTTTGCGCTTTCTCAAGAGCTTTGACTAAATGTTTTCCAATTGGCTGCCGCCAATGCCTCTTGTATCTCCACGCGTTTAATCCTTGGACAAACCGGTGAATTCTCTTCTGCTCAGTTGTCACTAGCTCGGGAGCAAAACGGGAAAGTTTGGTAAACTGTGTTTCATTTACCCCGCCACGCTTTGAGTTCCTTGAAGTCGGATAAACTCGCCCTCCGACGCCTTGGACAATGGTGGTAAGAACTTCTCATTAAACTCTCGGTGAAATTGACCCATGTCCACTGGTTTGTTCCCGGTCCCACTTGCTCAATTATATTCCACTGCCCTGCTCGAAGCCTCAAATTGGAAAACAGAGAAAGCTATGCCGCTTCTTCTGATACCCTAAGGCAGCAAATATATCCATCATCCCTATCCAGCCACCCTCCGCTATGTCCGGTTGGGTCCACCGAGAAACTTAAGTGGCAAAACTTCGGAACTGCTCCAAAGCACGGTCCCTTACTCTCATGATTATTATTATGATGATTATTCCTCGACCTTGATCCTGCGCGGTCAACTACCCGCTCCAAAGTAAGTCAGCCATCCGTTGGATAGCGGTAGCGACCTGATCCTCTACCTCATTTCCTCGTTCTCTTTTCGTGTTCACCCCGACCTCTACCTCCTCTACCTCACTTGGACCACCGGTTTCCATTGGTTTAGTTAAATGTGCTCTATTATAAGTAAATATATAATAAGAAGGGTTTAATATATTTTACAAGAAAGCACAATAAAGCATCAAAGAGCACACACCAAAAATATAAACAAGCATACACCAAAAATATACCAAATCCCGCTATTCACAAAAAGCAGTTATAAGGATCCAAAAGTGTTCTACTAAAAGCCAACTCGCTTTCCATCACTATTTTTTAAAACATTTCAAAGACACGAAGATTCAAGCAATTCAAAACAAGCTCGAAGTTTTATCACACCCTACAATTACCCGAGGTGTAAATCAACCCAAACCCGTTCTTACCTAACATACTAGCTCAACCATACAAAGAACATACAAAGATCATCTATAAATAAACAAGTATATACAAGTCACGCCAAAAATATGCACATCCCATCACCAGTCAGTTAGTACAAAATAACTATTTACACAAGCACGCCATTTCTAAAAAATATCACCAGTGTAAAACAAGTCATCGCTCTAACGATGAAACCTCACTGGAATCGCTGAAGTCTCACTTCCTCACCACTAGGTCCACCGTTACCCTGCATCTCATCTTACTAGACATAATCCAATCCTATCTTATACTCCTAACCGCCAAGTTCTCTAACCTAGGCGCCTGATACCAACTTCGACCCCACCATCTGTAGCGTACCAAAGGGCTTAGCTGGATCGCTTCCGGACTCGAGATAGCAAAATGATATAAGCGTTAAATTCTCACAAAAGGACGATATGGCAAAATCTTATATATATATATATATAATATCCACTACAAGACCACGAGTTAGAGAATAACTCCCGCTAAGGTTTCTCACATCCGCTATCCAAAATACAATATACATGGCCAAAACCCCAATCCAAAACAAGTGCTAAAGCAAAAAGGCTACACTATGCCTCCCACGCGTCAATTCCCGCTTCAGCCCCCTGCTAAGGAAAACAAATTGAAAGGGTGTTATATGCTTAGTGAATAATCAGGGAGGGCTACATGTAAATCACATTGCCACAAATTTTCAAATCAATAGCAAAAGTAACACCACAAATAAGGATACGGGTGGCTTCAAAGCCATTTCAATTTCCACGCTTGATCTTCCGTTGACCTCAACCCGGATAATCCGTAGACCCCACTTATACTCAACCGTCCACCTTATCAACCCACTCTAGCGGCCCATACATAGCAGCTTGAGCAATAATATCATTGAGATCCCAAAAGCATTGAGATCTACCATCTATTTGGTGGGAAAAATAACATTTACCATTGAGACCCAAGGCAAACCCTTGAGATCGACATCTATTTGGTCGAAAATAACATTTACCATTGAGACCCAAGGCAACCCCTTGAGATCGTAACCATCCAAGTGGTCGAGAGCCACACTAACATTGAGATCTCAAAGGCATCCCTTGAGATCAAACCATCTAAGTGGTCAGAGAGCAATATTGACATTGAGACCCCAAAGGCAACCCTTGGGATCAGACCACCCACTTGGTCACTTATCAATAACAATATCACATGTATAGATCATATATTACCCATCATACGCCTTCACATATCACACAACACATACATTCAAGAATCATACATCGAGCTTTGGTTGAGTGCGATAAAGTACACCCTCGTCCAAACGTCCACTTATCACATTTCACAATATAAGCACATATAAAGTCCTAATTACACACCAAAAGTAGTACAAAAGCAAACAGGTTAGAAAAGTTCCCCGGTCTCCTCGACCTCGTCACTTCCTGTGAAAAGTTGAGTCAGAAGATTACTCAAACAATCACTAAGACGCCAAAACCACTTAGAAACACTTAAAACAGCAAATAAGGTACATGCATGGGCGTTCGACTAAGAACGAACGAGAACAGGACGAAAATGAAAAACATACACTAAAAGGTGTAAAAGACAGTTTTGACACCCTGTGCGTCTTTACTCATAACTAAAGCTACAAGTATCGGATTAGAGTGAACGAGGTGCTTTTTCGAAGCTAAGAGAACAAGCTACAACTTTTGTGAAGACAACTTCTGCCCAGATTTTCTCTTTCTAGGTGAAAAATGTCAAAACAGTTTCAGAAATTTTCCCCGTCAGAATTGCCGACAGGCTACATTCAAACGATCATAACTTGGCGCTCACAAATCCGAATCCAGAAATTCTAGATGCATTGGAAAGCTAGAATGAAGGGCTATAAGTTTCGTGTTTTGGCCAAAAGCCAAATCACAAAGGATCAACACAAAAATGAAGCTGAAGTTGCTGGTTTGTCATTCCTGTTTTCAGTTTTGCGCCAAAACTCAATGCATTCAACCAAAACACACACATGCAAACTCATCGACTCGAATGCGACAACAAACATGCAAATGCAGCTTTAAAACGTCCCACAATACCCTCAACACACACACATGCAACCTTAAAGTTCCTAAACTTGAGCCAACATTTCACCTTCCAATAATTCCACCACATCCAAACTACATCAATACATCAATACAAGTGCAATATCATTAATTCCCAATCATTCCATAACTCAACCAATCAAACCCTTACCTCAAACTTCTTGGCCGAAAGTTCAAGACTTTCAAATCTTCAAAATTTAATCATCAATTCACATAAGAAGCCAAGTTCAAGCATTAATCTATCAACATAAGCCATGCTTCCTCCGATTTAAACTTGAAGACATGAAACCCTAATTCAATCTTCTTGACCAAGATTTTAGACATGCAAACACAAAATCCAATCCATGAAATCATCTCATAAGCTAAGAGTAAGCATGAATCAAGCCAAAATAACCACAAAATCCAACCATTACATAACACCCATCAAAATTCCAACTTGTACCATAGAAGGAAACTAGAAGGAAACCTTTCTAGTTGGTGTTCTTGGTGCAACCCCAAGCTCCCAAGGGCAAGCTTCACCTCCTAGCTCCAAAGCAAGATTGAGTGATTGAACTTGCAAAATTTTCCCCAAGCTTTTCTCTTTTTTTTTCTCTCTTTTCCTCTCTTTTTTCTCTTCTCTTTTCTTCCTTCTTTTCTCCTTGCTTGGCCGACCTTCTTATCTTTCTTTTTGCTATGAGATTAAGTCTTTTAGATATTTGTTTGGTTAGTCAAAATTTGGTCCAAGTCCAAGTCAAAGTTGTCATGCCAAATCAACCTAGCAACTTAAGCTATTTTCCACTCTTGCCCAAAAGATTTCTCTTCCTATCAAATTAGTCCATAGGTGCTCAATTCAACTTAGTCTATCCAAACTTAATTACACCTACTTAGGCTACTAATCACCTAGGCACCCTAATCTCTCTTCTTAGACATGCATTAACACACGTAAAGTCAAAGAAATAACAAACTTGTAGTTGGACATAAAACATAGATTTATTTTCAAAACTAGGGTTTTACGAATCCAAGCTAGGGTTTTTTTTATATAAATTAGGGTTTTATCCCAAATTAGGGTTTTCGAAGCAAACTAGGGTTTAAATTTCAAATTAGGGTTTTCAAACTTGTAAAACAAAATAGTTAAAACAAACACTTTTAAAAGTAAAACAAACCATATAAACACCTTGGCAAACAAAAATAACTAGAATTAACATTATTTAATATTTTCTAAAAATTGAGAAAAATCGGGGCCTCACACTCTAAACCTTCAAGGATGCTGAAAAATGAAGGGAAAAGGAAGCAAGAAACAAAGCTTTTTATAGACAAAACACTTGGCTCTCCTTAATTTGGGAAAAAAGTGGTCAAACTCCACTTTTTGTGGCGTCGACGCGCGATATTCTAATTTTCACTAGTTTTTCTCATTCCGACACTGTTCAATCTAAAATATATCTCTGTAATATCTCTGCATATACTCGATTTCATCTTAGATTTACTATTCACGTCTCAAAACAAAAATCGACGTTTAAACGGGCCAAAACCAAACACCAGCAAATAATCCTCAGAAAATTCTCTAAATTGAAAAATAATTACTCACAGTATAAATTCACTAATATTTTAGTGAATAAACATAATATAAATATTATTATACATTTTAAAATAAAATTAGAATTTTAAGGCCCTCACAATTAAATCTTATATTACTATAACTTACCTGTATCTCATAAGCTACGCAATAGAAACATACATGCTTTCACCTCATTCAGATTCCATGCCAAACCAAAAAGGAAAAATATTTCTTATGCATAATTAGATATTTGATGAATTGATAAAGTTAATCAAATCAACTAAATCTTACTGATATATGTGAAACTCTATGCACACCTATCTCAGGATGGATATACTTTACAAAAAAAAAATTAATGTTGGAGACTACTTTTAGTTTTTTTTCCTTTTTGTTTTAATGTAGAGGGAGTGTGAGTTTTAAGGAGTAGGGAGGAGGAAGAAGGAATTTGAACCTAGGACCTCTAAATCTTGGGGTTGCAATCTTAGCTACTAAAGTAAAAATTGCTAGTAAAAAATTGCCACAAAATTTTTTATTTTAGACATGAAGTTTTTAGATTGAACCTTATGTAAGATATGATCTAAGATGCAATATTGCAACCAAATGAAGTAAAATGACAATGTGAATACAAACTATAAGGAATAAAGGTGAAAGTTACTAGATCTATATTTACATTGAAAGTTACATTAAGAATTGGTCCTTTTATTTTTTTATTTTTAATTTTCTAGTAGAGGAAGGGTGAAAGTAAAAAAATGATAGTACGGATAGGAAATTTGAATCCAAGACATCTAAGACATTTTTAAAAAATTTCCAAACAGGAAAGGGATGGGATTTAAGAACCTACATTAGGGAAGGAGGATTAGAGTTCAAGACCTCTAAATCCTTGACCACAAGAATGGAACTATCTTGGTGACCAAAATTTTATTTCTAATTAAGCAAAATGACACATTAAAAAATATATTCTTAACAATAAACAATGACAAAAAACTAGAGAGGAATGATAATTTACATTCACAATTTATTAATTAGAAAAGCTCTAATTCTTTAAGAAAGAATACACATGTCTAATTTACAAATAGGTATTTTAACAGAAAAATCGATCGCTAGTACGAAATTAATATATATATATATATATATATATATATTACACACACACACACACAGAGACACCTTTGATTTCCATTAAGGAGAAAATGATATGTAATGACCCAGCACAGACTGTGAACTACAAATTATCAATTATCATAAATCAAGTTCAAAAAGCAGTGAAGCAAGAAGCTTTAACATAACTATAATGAAATAAAATTAAGAAAATAATTTCTAGTTATTATCAAATCAAATCTGAGAGGCACTATAGCATTAGGAGAGATTATTTCAATTGAACAAAGTGATAGTTGCGAAAGTCAAAAATCATGACGAGCGAAGAATAATAATTCGTTTTCAAGAATTTTTCTTATCAAAATATAAATACTAAAGAGAGTTCCTCACAATTAATAAGAAATTTAGTCAAAAAGTATTTTTCTTTGACAAAAAGTCTTATTGTTATTTATGCTAAATTTCTTTGTAGTCACTCCTAAATTAATCGAGATTGGAAACTTAATTAGTTCCTTCATTGTTTGAATGTTGGACCCAAAAGATTATAGACAAAGAACCTTTGAGAATTCATATCAAAATTTTCGACCATAAATCAATTGTTTCCATAAAAATGCATTACTTGGGATCAAAAGCTACAGATATTCAGAGAAGGTAGATTAGGGTTTTTGATATTTTGTGATGTTTTGTTCGTAATTTCAATTTAAAAAATTAAATTGATAAAGTGGTTTAAAACACGATACGATACTTTAATAAACAAGTCATGATACAAACACGACACAAAAGTTTAGTATGTTGTTTATGGACCCGTAGTTGTTTAACACGAATACGATTTTGACACGACACAAGAACGACACGACATGGCACATTTATAGCCCTAATAATATCACTCCATTGTGTCGATTTGAGAATTGTATTACACCCTATACACTTTTGGAATGATGAGTGTGATAACCCAAAATGCTATAATAATTCCATGTGTGTACTTGGAGGATTTAATTATGTGTTTACCGTATTTCATGGAAGACCTAAGTACTTAAGAGTAAATTTAAACTTGTATAACTAAATTTAAGGACTTAATGATTGATAGAATAAGAGTTTTGGGGTAATAAAACAATCCACATAAAGGATTAAATAATTCCCTCTCATGCAAATGTTAGGACACTTGTTAGAAAATATGAGAAAAGATGAAAATACCCTTGAACTTCAAACAAATTACCATGCAACCTTGACCAATATATAAATCAAACCAAGACAAATGTAATTGATCACTTGCCATTCTTTGATTTTTTCTTCCATTCCAGCCGAGAGCTCAAAGCTGAAATTCCTCCAAGATTCATCCTCCCAAACTCATTTATTCCTCAAGCCTCAATCACCCTCCATCCCAAGTTCAATCTAGCCTTAATTACAGCCCTTACCAACCTACGATCTAAAGCTAGAAGGCCAAGGAGATTGAGCCTCAATCCTTGCACAAGTTTCAGCTCCAACCCGAGAGCAAGCTAGGAGAGTTGCAGCTGCATTTCTTCAACAAGGAAATCCAAGTTTAAGCCAAGTAAAAGCTAGGGAATGAAGCTGTGACACCCTACGCCAAATACTCTAAACAAACAAGGAAATATTTGGGGTTCATTGCTGCAAAAAGGGAGGAAACAAACCGGTGGGGGACTGAAAGAGCAGCCGACTGCCTTCTGCTTTCTTTTGAACTTGGAAACTAAAAATATGAGGTAAATAATCCAGAAAACTCTTCTAAACACCTAGTAAAACATGGAATAATGCTTGCATGTTAACCTTAGGCCTTTAAAAGAAGAATTTATGGAGTATGCATGTTAGTTTAGATTGAATCTACCAAGGAAAGTTTCTAGTTTGTTGTCCGATTGTTCAAGCCTGTATTTTTCCAGAATTATTGGTTGTTTTGGCAGCTTAAAACTTCAACTTTTGTTGCTTGATTTCATGGATTAAATTTCTGAATGTTATATTAACTCATGGATGTGGATAGTAGATGGTTAGTGACGATGTTTGTGGCTTGAAAATTTTCCGCTTGAGCCTCCCGTAGCTATTGAGAAAATTCCAGCAGAGCTATAGTTTAAAAACATTTCATTTTCCTCCAAGATATCTCTGTTTTGAAGCTGAAATTTCAATGACATCTTCTGCACTCAAAGTATGATAGAAAGCTGAGCTTGCATGTTGAATTTTACTAGAAAAGAATCGAGTTTCATGGCTGGAAATTCAGCTCTTGCACAACCTGAAGCTGTCTTGAGTTTTCAGCCTTGATCCATGGCTTGTGTGTGTTGTTTGTGTTGGATAAATGCTTAGAAATGAACTGGAATCTTGTTTCTAAGACATTAACCTACTTCATGAAGAGTTTAAGCATTAAAACTTGCAATTTTAGCTAAGAAAATGACATGCACAAGACTGATTTGAAGGGAACTAATCACTGCCGAAATGTTGTAGAAAAACCAAAGCTGTTGAAGCTTATTTACTACTTTTGGTTGCTGTTATGACTTGTACTTTGCTTATATAAGGATGCATGTCAATTTTGGGTTGAAAACATGAGGTTTTGAAGGAAAGAAACCAGTTTCCTCCAACTTTCCACGTTCTGGAATTTTTCACAGGATAGCCTAAGCAGCCTGGGGAAAACAAGCATAATTTGATGTAGAAAAATCCGATTTGAGTTCTGTCTTCTGCGTTGGAAACTAGACTCAAAGAGGTTTAAACCCTATAAATTTAAAAGTCTGATTTGTTTTCTAAAATCCCAATAAATCCACAAATTTGGCTGAAATTCAAACCTGTTTTGTTTCTCAGGTTTAAAAACAAAACTTTGAACAACCAATTTGACCTTCTTATGGTCTTATTTTCATAGGGGTGTCTTCTAATAGTTTTTAGGTCTTTCAATCTAGTTTCTAGTATGTGAATTTTAACCCAAAAGTTATAAGTTTTGATTGGTTTAGTTCATGTATATAGCTGTCTAAATTTGCAGCGCCACACTTTGTGAAAATCTTTGGTTATTGCAAACTCCTTTTAACTAAATTTAAATACTCTTTTACTATACTTATAATGGTTTGTAATTGTCTTATAATGTGTGAGTAGGTGAAAATAAAACAATATAAAAGCCTAATCAAAAACTTAGACGCTTCAAATCATAAAATATTCACTGAGATCGATAGTAACTCGTATAACTAGACGCTTAAGTTCAATTAGTCACTAAGAATTAAGTATCAGCCCTTATTTGGTCAAAATTGATTTTAACGATAAAAACTTAATATGGTTAGGTGTATTAATCATTTTCTCATAATTGAAGAAGTCCGTTCACTTTCCCCTTTTAGCTAAACCCTACTATTTTTCTTAATCACGTCTACATAAAAATTTTAGTAACATGGTAAATACGTACCTCAGGATCCTGTGGAGAAGCAAACGAGGGTTTTGATACAGAGACTTTCGACTCACTAACCCAACTTTAACCTAACTGAGGTGAGGGTTCCAACTTGTTGCTAAGTGTTATTTGTTTGCTAAGTACTACTTGTTTGCTAATTGTTAATTGTTATATTGCTTTAATTATTGAAGATATGCAAAAACGATTTGACAAAAGGGACTGAGTGTGTACTTTATCGCACCAGCCCCTCATCCTATGAAAACCATTTTTGAACAACTTTAATTGTACATGTGTGTGTCAACTGTGCATGAGCGTGAAGCCATTGCGTACTTTACTGCAATAGGCTAGTCCGGGATCCCAAACTTCAGAGGCGAGTCGGCCTATTCCGAGCTGGCAATAGGGCTTGGTTGGATACGTCGATGGACCCTGGGGACTGTTTAAGGTTACCTCGAGTGTACACCACCTACCAACTATTGGTTTTCGGGCCCGAAGTTGGGAGTAAGGGGTTGGCGAATGAAGCAATGAAGTATGAACAGAGTACTGCAGACTCTATACCAACTGGCTCAATGAGCACCGTATCCTTTTACTGTAACTGTTACTGCTTTATTGAGCCTGTTTATATGATGAAATATCCTTAAATGGAAACTTACCATATTTGGAAACTTGCCTTATATGGATATTTCTACTATAAAAAGCATGGTACACTAATGTGTTTAACTGATTGTTTCTTTTGGGATACTCACTGAGCGTAAAAGCTCACCGCTTTATATTTTTACCTCCCAAGATTTCCAGGGTTTAGATCGGGTGCGAAGACCCAGACCGAGACCAGACCTAATCTTTTGTAATCTTGTTTGTATAACTATGTACTTTATCAACTAATGACTTTTGGAGACAATTTTTGTTAATTACCCTTTTGGGATTATTACATATTAAGGGTCTGTAGAATGAACTCTGGTGGTTTGTTTGATGTATTTAAGTTGAACCAATTTTTATGATTGAGTCTTTAACCATAAACCCTAATTAGAGTGAGTTTAACTGACTGAGTCCTGGCGAGAGCTAGGTCGACGGCCGCGGGTCCTTAGGGTTCACCCTTGGGAAACGTGGGGCCGCCACAATGAGCGCATGTGTTACATTCATTATGAGTATTATTCAATTTGATATATTCTGAATTTGATGAAATTGTTGGGGAGTAGGATGTCTCTACTTGCATGGTTTGCTATGAATTACTTGATATTTTGGTTTTTCTTCTCAGCTGTGATGTGCTTGAGGACAAGCATAGTTTCAGTGTGGGAGAATTGATAGGGCGCATAATTGGTATAATGTTTGTGAATATTTTCTGTGTACTTTGACTAAATATTACAGTAATTAGTGAATTATGTTTCAATTTGACATTTGATGGTGATTCAGGATTTGGAAGTGAAAGGGGGTTAAAAAGGTAATTTCTAGAAGAGTTTTACCAAAGAGAGTATGGGCGCATTGAAAGTTTGCTACGAAGACTGAGAGGCTCGGGAATTTTTTGTGATCATATAGTTTTCTAATCGATCTCAAACTTGTTGCGATTAGGATTTAGTTACTAGAAGGTAGTTAGGAAATTATGTATTTATCTTTTTGATGACTCTTAAAAAGGATTCTCCTCTCCTACTTGGTTTTAGATAGAGTTTTGGTAACTATAAAAGATAAGAAATAAGAGGAGAAGAGGGATCGTTAACTTTTCCTCTCTCTATTAGGGTTGTTTTCTCATCATCTTTTTCTAGTTGTTCTTCTAATGAGGAGCGGCTAATTAAATTCTTCTAATCCGAGGATAGCTTGAGAACTTGGTTCTACAAACTATAAGATCAAATTAAATTATATTTGTTTCTATTATTTGTTGGTACTTGTTCATTCTCTGATTTCAATGCTTATGATTATTCTATTATCTGAATATCAAAGGGTCTGGTACTTGAATTAACCTGATAATCAACTGTTAATTAAAGCGGTAGAATCTATAAATATTTGGCTACTTTAATCTCGGTAGCAACTAGCATAATTAGGTTTGTGTCAAGGGAAAGGATGATCTAATTCTAAAAGGCCCTCATAGCTTGTTGATTGGTTAGAATTTGACTCTTATAATTATTAATGAAATTGGGGAATTAAATTTCTATGGTCGTACTTAGGTTGTTTCCTAATTAGAGAAATAGTCAACAGTCATACCTTAACTATCAATAAACTAAGGAATAATTGGCTATTAAGTTAGAACTAATTTATCAACGAATGATTGAGTTCATCTTTGCATTTAGGATCTGTTTATGAATCCTGTCTGACAGTCATTCCTCTAGCTCAAGCATTGTTATTATTGATTCAATTTTATTTTATTTATATTATCCTGATTTGTTGAAATTATTAGTCAATTATAATTATCACAAAACACCCCTTTGATGGTTTCTTAAAAAGAAACAAATTTTCCCAATCCCTGTGGAGATAATCTCGCTCACTATTATACACTATTATGTATTCTTCTTGAGTAGGCGATTATGATATCACAGATCCGACACCTGTCAGAACATGTGATGTTTGTGAATTCATAATTGAAGGCAGTTGATGGCTGATTGGCAGTGGATGCAATATATGGGTATGGAGAGTTAGATGGATTCCTAGGCCACATACTTTCATTTCCAGGCCGACTCTGCTGCATGAAGATCCAGCTGTGGATTGTTTGATAGATTGTTCAACAAATACTTGGAATCATAATTTGCTCAAGGATATATTCTGGCTGATGGAGTGGAGTTGATTTTGAGCTTTCCTATTGGTGATCCAAATAATTAAGACAAGTTGATTTGCCATTTTAAGTGCTTACCATCTCATCAGGCAACTCACTTCAAAGTAGCAAAACATAACTTCTGGAACAGTGGCACTTCTAACAATCACTGGAATCACCTACGGAAGCTGAACATTACAAGAAGGTCAAATTTTTTCTTTGGAGGGCTTGCAAAGACATTCTATCAACAAATTCCAAGCCTCAAAGTCGCGGTCTCTCTATTGATCCCACATGTTCATTTTGTGCAGCACCTGAAGATGATATGGATCACATTTTCTTGAAATGTCCTACTGTACTCCAGATTTGGAAACCTAGTTATCTATCCCGGTTAATTCTCATCAACATGGCTTTTCATGGTTGTTGTCTATCCTTTCAGAGCTTTCTCAAAAAGACATAGAATTAATTGGAGTAATGTACCACGGAATCGCTGGAACAATTGAAACGCTGTGGTCTTTGATGGTTCCTTCAAGGACCCTCTCAGTATTTTTTCTTATTCCTCTAAATTACTTCAACAATTCTAGGAAGCTCACTCAACCTCAACCTCTATGAAATTAACACCCTTATCAACAAGGTTGTCAAACTCACCAATTCAAGTGGCCAAAACTTCCCCAGAATTTCTTTAACACAAATTTTGATGGGGCAATTTTCTTACAAGATAATTCTTCAAGTATAGTAGTGGCAATAGGTTCATGGTCAATTTGTAGCTGGTATCTCATAGAAGATATTGGACTTTTTGCACTTGATGTTGTGGAGGCATATGCTGCAGAGGTTGCAACCAAACTTCTACTCCAACCAAATTTGCAGAAAGTTGTACTTGAAAGTGACGCCGTGTTGGAAAGTTTTGGATCAAATGGGTCTCCATGTAGAGTCTTAGTTGATGATGTTTTAACTCAAGCATATTGTAATACCTGAGATTTTTTTTACCCTATTTTACTTGTTTAAATAATAAATATATGATAAATGAAATAATAATGCTATTAACATTAATATAGGTGCAAGTATTGTGTCAAAAAAAATAGTGACAATAATAATAAGGATAATAGTAAATAGTTAAAGAAAATTAAAGGTAAATTGTCATGCCTAATTTTTAGGAGTGGTGATACAAGTGGGCAGTTAATGGGGAGAGTAACTTCTGTGAGTGGATAGGGTAGTTATCAGACTACAAGTACATATTATCAGATTTAGGGAGAAGTTACGGTAGTTTTTTACAACCTTTATCCATTTTTCATAATAGAAGAAAGAAGTGTTTGTGAGGAACAAAGAGAGACTCTCTGAAGCGTCATTAGAAAACACATCTGCAGAGACCCAATCAAGTAAGTAACTAATCTATATTATCTCTTGTATTCCTTATTTCCAGATTTCTAATTCATTCCATCATGTATTTACTATATATGAATTCTTTTATTTTTCTTTGGATAAGATTATTTTCTTTAAAATTTATTCAAACTCTACATTGGATAAGAAATTATAGTTCTAACTCTGTTAGAGTAGGTGACACAAGTAAGACAACTAAAAGAAATAAATAAATAAGCAAAATATAATGATTTAGAAATATTTAGGACAAATTTCATAAAGATTTAAAGAATCTGGGTTAGAGTAGAAAGTTCCATTTTTGTGGAGAAAGAAGTTAACAAAAAAAAAAAGAATAAGAAGAAGAAGAAGAGAAGCAGATGGAAGAAAGAAGGGTCGATTGACCTTTCCTTATAGTAGAGTCGCCGGCAGAATCCTCCTGAGGAAGCAAGGGAGCCGGCCCATAGCCAAGGAAAGCCGCGAGAGCAACAGCAGCAGCGTTGCTGCCACTACTCTATAACAATGGTGACAATTCTGCTCATGCTCCATCAAGGAGAGCCGGCAGCAATAAGAGATGAAGGTGGTGTTGGTTAATGATGGTGATTTGGTGGAGATTTAATTAGGGTTAGTAAGTTAGGGGTAGGAAGGAAAAACAATTAGGGATTTTAGAGACCTGGGGAAAAAAAGATCCAAATAAGAAGATGGGTCGGGTTATTTGATCGGGTCGACCTGTTTTCTGGAATAGATCAGATCCAAGTGATTTTTGGGTTGGACCAACCATAATTGGGCTTTGTAGTGGGTTTTTCTTTTGGGTGCTGAATATTGGATCAGTTAATAGATTAACTAACTAGTTAGCTTAGATGGGCCAGAAATTAAATAACTAGTTTTGTTATTAATCAAACTAAATAAGTTGCGCCCAATTTAATGGGTTGGGCCTAGGGAGTTTGCAGAACAGGAGAAACTAATGAATTTACTTAAATAATTAAATGAAGCCCAATTTAATTTAATTGCTGTAAATTAAAATATTATTAATTATGAAGTCCAATATAACTTAATGGTTGTAAATAGTAGCATTCTTAACAAAGCCTATGATCCCATTTCCTTCAGTTAAAAAAAAAAACTGCTTTACAAAATCCAAAAATATAGTCCTATAAGGTATAATTTAATTTCTTTTTATCGAATATTATTTAAAACTTAAGCCCGACTAGAGAAAAAGCCTAACTACTAAATGGGTCTTGTTCTAGTGTCTAACCCAAAACCAAATTCGGCCCAAAATCCTTCTAGACCATTTATATAATAATAACAACAATAGTAATAATAATAATTAAATAATAATAATAATAAATTATGTGTATTATGGGAAACTAATTAATAACCATTTATTATTAAAGGAATTTTATAAATCAATAAGTTTCTAAAATGAGAAAACTTTCTATACTAGTAAACTTTCTAAAAATGAAAAGTTTCTATTTTGGGAAACTCTTATCTACTTTTTGTAAATTGGTTATCTACGTATGCTAGGATATTTAGATCAAGAAATTGTACCTTATAAATAAAAAGAGGGAAATGCAAACTAATTAGAGTGAAAACGTGCATCTCTTACAGATTCAAAGCACAAGTAAAAAAGAGTTAGAAGTACCTCACGAGCAGTCCAAGGTAGATAGTACTTACCCTCTCTGCTTGTTCAAATGTGAAATAAAATTTTCTTCAGTAAATGTTTTATTTTGATATATGCCAAAATAGATCATGTATGCTTATTTTAAATGCTTTGCTATGTTAGATTCCATGAAATTTAGAGGTATATTTGTATAAAATAAATGAGTTTTACATGTGATGTATGAAACAATTTTAATTTTGACGAGTTCTCAATAGTCATGGAATAGACGGTAGGGGCTATAGACTTGCCATGAATAGCAATCAAGTGAAGATGAAGGAAAATGCTTGATCAATTATGGAAAGTCATGATGGTAGGTATAAACTCCGACCGATTGACTTGTGTATGGGTAGGTTAAGTGAAAATCGAGGAAAATGCTTGACCTACCGCCCTTCTAGAAGGGGTTAAACTATAGGCTGAGTACTCAGAAACCAAATATTACATGTATTGTTCTACGAGCTACGTTTAACATGTTTCTTATTTGTCAAGTATGCTATGTACGACTGATGTTATGTTCTATGATTTTATGCTTCTCTATTTTTATATCATGACTATGTTTAATCGTTGTTTGTTTTGAGAGCTTTACTTAAAGGTACAAGTGTTATATTGTCAAAAGTGTTATAGAAAATATTTCAAAATATGAAATAGCTACATGATCCGACACAAGAGTAATTATTACCTACTGAGCGTTGTGTCACTCAATCCGTTTTCCCCTAACACTTTTGCAGACCTTGAAGATTATGAAGTGGTTTATATCGAGGAACCAGAAGATGATTTTTACTAAAGAAATGTAATTCTAGGAAGCAAGCTCTAGTGATAGGGTTTCAGTAAATGCATAGTATTGGTTATGCATCAGAGTATTCATATTTGTATTTTTCTAATTGTTGAATGGGCATATGGATCCGAACTAGATGTTTTGTCATGTTAATTTTAATCGTAGTGTACCGCACTCTATACAATCCTATTTTATGAATATTAAGGTATTATCTTACTACGGTTATGGTTGCCTTGTGTTCTCAAGTTGTGGGAATACGGCGAATGTCCTGTGTCTAGCACGTGCGGGTTAGGGGCGTGACATTTTAGTGGTATCAAACTTCAAGTTACGATAGACCCTATAGGAAAGTTACAAATTAGGTAAATGATGAGTTGAGATTAGAAAATTAGGTTGGAAAGGTTTGTGCATGTAATTTAAGTTGAAAATGTTACTAATGGTATTACAATTTTGTAGGAAAATGGCTAACCCGGTGCACACAGAGAATCAAAAGTGTGATTGTCCAATTCTTCTGACAGGATGTGGCGTGGCTCGACTTTGGAAGAAGCAGAGATTTTATAGGGACTTGTACCTTGAGGAGTTAGAGCGAGCCACAGATAGAGCTAGGAAAGTGGAGGCATTAGCAGATCGTGTAGCTGACCAAACACACAAGATTTCCATTTTGATAGTGTCTAGGGAGCATATGAGACAAGGTAAGGAAGCTCTGCATGAGGAGATCCTCCATCTTCAAGAGGAGGTTAACCATTTGAGAGTTGAGAAGGAAGAGCAAAAGGCACTTGCTGATATGTGGCATGAGGGATTTGAGGAGGTGACTACCGTATTTAAGACGCGTAATGCTGAGTACCAGACTTTAGTGGTGAAATACGAGGAGAGGAAGTAGTGTGTCTTTAACTGGATAGATAATCACGTTCCGTTAGCCCCTGAGATGCCTAGATGGGCCCATTTGTGGCTAGATAGTGATGCCGAATTGGATAGTGAGCCGGAGTCATATCCTGAAGAGGAGCCACTAGAGAATGAACCCAATGTGATCCCAATGAGGAGGGCGTGGATGAACAGAATGGCACCGATGAGGAAGATTTAGGAGCTGGAGACATTGATGACGGTACGAGCCCCCTAGGAAATGATCAGTAGAGTCAAGCTTTTAAAAGAAAAAGTATGTTTAGTAGTCATTTGATAAGTGTTATTTGAAACAAGTAGATGATTAGGATTTTAAGGTATCTTGTTTGAATGTTTTTGCTCGTTAGTTGTTAGCAGTTGGGTAGGAAGTGTACGAATATTAGGTTCGTTAGTTAGTCTTTCGATGTGTTAGGACTTTGGGTTTTGTATGAATTTGATGTTTAATGAAATTTTAAATTATTTAAATGTTATTAATGTAAATATACATACATACCTATATATATATATATATATATATATACATAATAATAACATAGGAATATAGCATAATAATAGTATCCGACAATAATAATGATACGTGTAAACGCTTAAGGTTAAACCTTCATTTTGCATTTCATCAATTGATCAAGGTATTATTTTAGTTTAAAAAGAGAGAGAGAGAGAGAGAGAGGGAATTTTTAAATTCTACTATAATTTTGAAAGTTTTAATGGTTCATGATAGGAAATGGCACCCAACAATAAGCGATGGGAATCGGCTTAACAACAATAACACAGAAGATGGCAATGGCATTAGAGGCAATGGGATGAATTACGAAAATGCCAATTTGAACATGAACTCCCAAGAAAATGGGTCAAATAGGAATTAGACATTTATGATGGTACCCGCTGAAATGGTGGCTGCCCTTACTGGGGTGGCACAAGCGTTACAAGGGCAAGTTCAAGCCTAGGTTCAGGCTGCCCAAAACCCGACTCATGGTCAGGGTGGGACCCACTTTTACTATAAAAAGATAAAGAGGGTTCATGTTCCCACTTTTGATAGTACCCCTGACCTGGATATAGCAAAAAAATAGTTGGATGAAGTTGAAAACAATTTCATGTTATTGCAAGTACCCGAAGACATGAAACACCTTATCATTAAACCATTCTTGGTAGGAGAAGCGAACAAATGGTGGACTACCATAGAACCCACAGTAACCCCACTAGTTAACTGGATAAAGTTTAAGGAAGAATTCCTTAAGTACTTTTTCCCCCCGACAGTTAGGATGCAAAAGATAGATCAATTTAATAATCTGAAACAGACACCCGGAATGTCTGTTGTGGAATTTGCCAACAAATTTACCACCTTAGGGAGGTTTGTCCCGTTCACGATGGCAGATTTGGAGTTAAAGAAGTACAAGTTCACTTGAGGACTACTAAGGCCCCGTTTGATAACACAATTCAGCACTTAAACTTAATAGACTCAAATCTTAATACGTTCAGATCGTTTGATAACCGAAAGTAGACATTTGAATGAATTAAGTGGCACTGAATTTTCTAGATAAAACTTGCTCCCAAAAATAAGTGATAAGCTATTCACTTATCACTGAATGTGATATACATTCGAATGTATTGGATTTAGTACTTAACAATCAAATCACTTAATGAATCCAGACTTCAGACTTCAGATTTCAGACTTTAGTTTTCAGATTTCAGTTTTATCAAAGGCACCCTAAGTCGAATTTAGAGTAGAGTGAATACATCCCACACTCCTACCTACTTTTAGTAACGTATTGAATGCTAGTATGAGGGCTGAAGCTGATTGTAGGAGGTTGGAGGAGGAAGATAGGATTAAGAGGCCTAGACCAGGTAATGAGCTGTCTATGTCTGGAATGCTAAAACCAGGTGGCCAATTTGGTTGGTGAAAAAGAATCGAGGACCGCCACTACCCAAGATGACTAGCAGGGGAATTTACCCTGAGTGCAAAACATGTGGTAAACGTCATTTGGGGGAGTGCCATTATAAGAATGGGGCGTGCTTCAATTGTGGCCAACAGGGACATAGGGCTAGAGAATACCCACATCTAAAGTCTATTGGGGGAATAGATAATAAGACAGCAAACAACCAACCTAAGGTAAATGCAAGGATGCATGCTACGATAGACTATAAGGCTGAAACTTCTGGTGACATGGTCAAAAGTACGTTCTAGTTAATTCTGTGCCCACATATGTTTTGTTTGATTGTGAACCGAGTCATTCATTTATTGCAAAGAAGTTTGCTATGTTTTTATGCATGCACCCTGAATGGATAGATCACCCCTATCATGTGGCTGCTCCAGGAGATAGAGTACTAGTATCTCATACTAGATACAAAAATTGCATAATGGACTTAGAAGTTAGGAATTTGGAAGTGGATTTGGTACAAATAAATATGAGTGACTTTGATATTATTCTAGGAATGGATTGGTTAGCTAAGTACTATGCCCAGATCGATTGTAGGGAAAAGAAAATATTGTTTGCTGATCCTTATAAGGGGAATTATATCTATTAGGGAAATACTGATGTCAAGAAACTCCATAAATTACCCCTTCTATCTGCCATGCAAGCTTTTAGGGCAATGAAAAAGGGGTGTGAAGCATATCTACCGTATGTGGTGGATATTGAAAAAGAGTTAGCCCCCTTAAATCAAATATCGGTAGTGAAGAACTTCCCAGATGTATTTCCGAGGAACTTCCAGGTATACCTCCGGATAGAGAGATGGAGTTTGAAATTAATTTGATTCCTGAGACCACCCCTATATCTAAAACTCCCTATAGGATGGCTCCTACGGAATTAAAAGAACTCAAGGAGCAATTGCAGGAGTTATTAGATAAGTAATTTATTAGACCTAGCATTTCTCCTTGGGGTGCACCTGTACTCTTTGTTAAGAAGAAATATGGTAGTTTAAAATTGTATGTGGACTATAGGGAATTGAACCAGATCACAATAAAGAATAAGTACCCTATTCCTAGGATTGATGATCTCTTTGATCAATTGAAAGGGGCAAAAGTATTTTCTAAAATAGATTTGAGATCAGAATATTATCAGTTAAAGATTAAAGTTGGGGATATTCAAAAAAGTGCATTTTATACAAGATATGGGCACTATGAGTTTCTGGTAATGCCCTTTGGACTAACCAATACCTCTGCAGCTTTTATGGATTTGATGAATAGGGTATTTAAACCACAACTAGACCATTTTATGGTAGTGTTTATTGATGACATCCTAATATATTCCCCAGATGAAGAGACACATGCTGCACATTTTAGAGAAGTTTTGGAGATTTTGAGGAAGGAAAAGTTGTATGCAAAATTTAGGAAAAGTTGTATGCAAAATTTAGTAAGTGTGAATTTTGGTTAAAAAGTGTTGCTTTCCTAGGGCATTTGATATCCATGGAGGGTGTTTCCGTAGATCCAAAGAAAATTGAGGCGATATAGATTGGCCGCAACCTACCAATGTAACAGAAATAAGGAGATTTTTAGGTTTAAACGGCTACTATAGGAAATTTGTCAAAGGATCTTCCTCAATTACCCTTTCTCTTAGTAAGCTAACTCACAAAGAAACAAAATTCGAGTGGACAAATAAATGTGAAATGAGTTTTCAAAAGTTGAAGGAAATGTTGCTTTCAGCTCCAGTACTCACCTTACCCTCTGGGACTGAAAGAGTTGTAATCTATAGTGATGCGTCCAAAAATGGTTTAGGGTGTGTTCTAATACAAAATAAGAGAGTAATTGCCTATGTATCTCGACAATTAAAACCCTATGAGCAAAACTACCCAACCAATGATTTGGAATTGGCTGCTATAGTTTTTGTTCTTAAAATATGGAGGCATTAGCTATATGGAGTACAGTGCGAGGTCTTCACTGATCATAAGAGTCTAAAATATCTGTTCATACAAAAAGAGTTGAATATGAGACAAAGAAAGTGGTTAGAGCTTATTAAGGATTATGATCTAATGATTAGCTACCACCTGGGTAAGGCAAATAAGGTAGCTGATGCATTGAACAAAAGTCAAGGATCATAAGAGAACCCTTGGTAGGAGAACAGATGGAGGATTTTGAATTGGAAATGGTGAATTCCACTGCAGAGGTGCTAGTAGCCCTGGTTCTTACGTCCACCTTAATTGATAGGATTAAGAATGCACAAAACTTGGATACGGAGTTAACCAATATCAAAGAAAAAGTTAAGGTTGCATCCTTTGATGGATTTGAAATGCAGAGTGATGGAAGTTTATGGTTAAGAGGAAAGGTATGTGTGCCAAATGAAGAGGAATTAAAAGTAGAAGTGTTGAAGGAAGCACATAACTCAAGATTCTCAATCCATCCTGGTGGAATAAGATGTACATGGATTTGAAGGAAAATTTTTGGTGGAGTGGAATGAAATGAGAAATAGTGGAGTATGTATCGAGGTGTTTAGTATGCCAACAGGTTAAGGCCGAGCATCAGAGACCCGCTGGTCTATTACAACCCTTAGAAATTCCGTAGTGGAAATGGGAACATGTGACAATGGATTTTGTAGTAGGGTTACCCGGAACGATTCGTAAGAATGACACTATTTGGGTTATAGTTGATCGATTGACAAAATCCACACATTTCCTGCCGATGCCAAATGACTTGACTGTGAAAAGTTAGTTGAGTTGTATGTAGAGGAAATTATCTGTTTTCATGGGGTTCCCGTGAGTATAGTCTCAGATCGTGATCCGAGGTTCACCTCAAGATTTTGGTCAACTTACCAGCAAGTTATAGGAACAGATCTGAGATTAAGCACCGCCTTCCACCCTCAAACGGATGGACAATCCAAGAGGACCATCCAAACACTCGAAGATATGTTATGAGCCTATGCTTTCGATTTCTCAGAGAGTTGGGATAGACTTGTAAAACTGATGGAGTTTTTGTATAATAGTTACCATAGGGGTATTGGGATGACCCCATTTGAAGTATTGTATGGAAGAAAGTGTCGATCTCCACTGTACTGGGATGAAGTGGGCGAGAAACTCATCACTAGCCCAGACCTAGTTGAAAGAACTCTGGAAAAGATCAAAATCATCTGGGAGAGGCTTAAGGTAGCCCAGGACCAAAATAAGAGTTGGGCAGATATGAAGCGAAAACCTCTAGAATTTCAACTCGGAGAAAAGGTGTACCTTTAAATATCTCCTACAAAAGGGGTAATGAGATTTGGAAAGAGTGGAAAATTAAGTCTGAGATATGTAGGACCTTATGAAATACTTGAGAGAGTTGGAACACTCACGTATCGATTGGCCCTTCCACTCTCATTATCCAGGGTACACAATGTCTTTCATGTGTCTCAATTGAGAAGATATGTAACTGATCCAAGTCATGTATTAGAAAACCAACCTATTGTGACAGCCCTCTCCCTATTTAACCCTAAGGTATCAGTGAGCCCTTGCCTCTCTGGGACTCACCTGCATCCTTGGTTCAAATGCAAATAACAAAATACATCGATATCCTCAAATCAAGCTGTAACATTTAAACCCCAAAGTTTCCTTAACGAACCACAAGCGTCCAGAACTATAATTCTGAGATACAAAGTTTATCCATCCAAATTCCATTAGTACAATTCAAAATACAAGGGCTACATCGAATACAAGATTAGGTCTCCAAACCAATCGACCTAGTGTAACCCTTGGAAGCTCTCGACCTCAAATCTGCTGGAAAACAAAGTTGAAAGGGATGAGCTAAAAAAAGCCCGATGGCGGTCCTAATATCATACAAATCACGATAGGTGGAGCAAAAATATATCGGATAAGCTTTTCGGTAGGTTAATATAATTCAGTTTAGAAGCATAAAATGTACAAACACATAAACTGGGAAATACCGAGTGAAAGGATACAGGTTCCACTGGAAGCCGTTGCAGTCCGTCTTGTTCAATACTCAACCTCCTACTCCTCCTTATAACTCCTAGTGGTAATACTGAGTATACCGTGCCGTGCCTAAGTACCAACCTACCCGCCGAGGTCGGCTCGAATAGGCCGATACTGAAGGGGAAAGGCCTTATTCAGCCCATGTGGTAAAGTACACATGGCCTACATCATGCAAGTAATATACAAACAATGAAAAGCACACGGTTGAGCAGGTAGAATACAAAGTAGGACCGAGTCGCGATAAAGTACACACTGCCTTCACATAATTATTAAAAGCATTTAAACCGTCCAACGAGTAATTTATTCACAAACATGCAAGGAACACTCACCAGGTTGAGGCGCAAACAAGAAAATGTAGGCGGTTAAACCACGATCTCAAGCGTCCACGAATCTCACGAGATGTGAAAGTGCAAAGCAAATTACTTTCGATTCCAAACTAAAAGGTTTGGCAAAATCCATTTTCAAAGGTGCAATGGCGTGACATGCAAATACTCAATGAACTAAGCTCTCATAAAGCTTATAAACACTTAAAATAGCAAAAGAAGCACATCATGGGTGTTAGGCGAGGAAAAGCGGACGATGACAAAATGAAAAGCGGAAAACACACATTGGAAGGTGAAAAAAACAGTTTGACACCTTGTGCGCCATTGCCCATATCTCAGGCTACAAGTGTCGGATTTGAGCGTACGAGATGCCATTTCGAAGCTAAGAGAACAAGCTACAACTTTCATGAAGACAATTTCAACCCAGATTTACTCCATCTAGGTCAAAAACGCAGAAACAGTTTCAGAAATTTCGCCATCAGAATGTCCGACAGACCAACTTCAAGCGGGACATAACTCAGCTCACAAATCGAAATCAAGAAATTCCAGATCGTTGGAAAGCTAGAACAAGGGCTATAACTTTCGTGTTTTGGCCAAAGCTAAATCCAAAGGAACAACACCAAAACGACACAAAGTGCTGCCGTCAAAATCCTGCTTTGTAACCATAGCCTCAAGCGACTTTTATGCACCAAAAGCGCATTCATGCAAATTCCATCGACTTAAGCCTGCGATTACAAACATGCAAAACAGCCCCTCACATGCCTCACACCACTCCAAACCCACGCGCATACACACACTACACACAACACTCCAAGTGGAATTCAAGAGCCCACACAACCGTTCAAATTCTGTAGTTGGGAATTCAAGAGCCCACCAAACACCTAAACCTACAATCCAACATTAATTTCTACCATTAGCATTAAACAAAACCCTAACCCTAACTCATTTTCATGGCAAGGGCATACATACATCAAAATCAACCATTCCAAACCATAACATCATTCCATAAGCTAAAGATAGACATGAATCAAGCCATGAAAACCACAAAATCCTACAATTTATAATCTTCAACCAAATTCAAGCTTGTAGGAAACTAGGAGAAACCTTTCTTGATGTTGTTCTTGGTGAAACTTCAAGTGTTCAAGTCCAAGCTTCTCCTCCCAACTCCGAACCAAAATCGTACGGTTGAAAGTTTGCAAAATCTCCAAGTTTTCTTCTTTTTTTTTCCTCTCTTTTTTTTCCTTCTTTTTCTTTCTTCCCTCACGGTTTTCCTTTCCTCTTTTTCCCTTGGTTTGGCCGGCAACCACAAGGCTTAAAATAAGCCAAGAGATAATCTCAAAAAGATATTTCTACTTGGTCAAATTTTGGTCAAAAATATCATGCCAAAAACCTAATAACTTAGGTTTATTTCCACTCTTACCCACATAATTTCTTTTCCTATCAAATTAGTTCATAAGTGCATAAATTAACCTAGTCTATCAAAGCTTAAGTACACCTACTTAGACCACTAACCACCTAGAAATCTTAATCTCACTTCCTAATCATGCATTTACGCACGTAAAATCAAGAAATAACAAACTTGTCATTAAACGTAAAACTTAAATGTAGTTTCAAAACTAGGGTTTTACAAATCCAAACTAGGGTTTTGCATATACATATTAGGGTTTTCTCCCAATTTAGGGTTTTAAAAAAAAAAAACTAGGGTTTTAATCAAATTAGGGTTTTCAAACTTTGTAAAACAAGCGAGTCAAAACCAAACACTTTTAAAAGCAAAACAAACCATGTAAACACCTTGGCAAACCAAAATAACTATAATTAACATTATTTAATATTTTCCAGAAATTGGGGAAAAAAAAATCGGGGCCTCACAATCTCCCCTCCTTAAAAGAATTTCGTCCTCGAAATTCATACCTTCAACTACCTCAGTTGATCTCGAAATCTGTTGGCCAAGAAGGTTATAGGTTCTCGCCGGTGCTCGTGATCGGTTTCCTCCTTCAGTAACTTGTTGAGAAGTAGTTACATTTCCTTGGCGAGAATTACTTTCTCTCAGTTGTTTCCTTGGGCAGTGGCTAACTTGATGGTCGGCACTCCCACAACGCAAACATTTTCGCCCTTTCACCCAACAGTTGTCCTCAGTGTGATTGCTTTTCCCACAGTATCCACAAGTTGGTTGGACAACCGTGGCTTGACTTCCCAGTGGTGTTTCCTGTGACTGGGCCCTTCTTGTTTGAGTTCCCTGTGATGTAGCCCCATCTGGTTGCTCCATCTTATAAGAAGGATAAGGAGGTAGTCTTATTCCACCAGTTCCTCTTCCAACTTTGGTGGTGGTACGGTCTCTCTAGAAGTCTCAAGGGAACTACCACTAGGTATATCTCTCTTTCGGGTTTGAAAGGCTTTGAGTTGGGATTTTGTTATCTCGACTCTTTGGGCTTTCTCAGGGCATGGTAAATGTCTCAATTTGGCTGCTGAGAGCATCTTGAATTTCTAAGTTAAGTCCCGAATAAACCGTCTTATTCTCTTTAGCTCTGTAATTACAGGTTAGGGCAAATCTGACAACTTAGTGAATTGAGTTTCATATTCAGCCACACTTAGGGTTCCTTGGCGAAGTTTTATAAAATCATCTTCTCCCTTTTCTTGGACCAGTGGTGGAAGGAACTTTTCATTAAATTCTTGTACAAAATTCATCCAAGTTCTCGGAGTTTGTTCCCTTTCCCACTTATTTCTGATAACATTCCACCATGTTCTAGCCGCTCCTTCAAATTGGAACACCGCAAAAGTTACTTGTCTTTCTTCGGAATAATTCAAAGCATCAAATATGTTCCTTATATTTTCCAACCAATTCTCGGCTATATCGGGGTTGGGACCTCCAGCAAACTTAGGGGGAGAAAATTTTTGAAATCTCTCTAGTGCCTTGTCTTCTCCTTCTACTTGATTCACAGGGTTTCCTTGTAGATTTCCAAGGTTTTGACCAGCCATTTGTGCTAACAAATCAGTCATACGTTGGATGGCTGTGGCTACCTGATCATTAGCATCGGCTCTTGGTTCACGATTATTTCCTGCGTGATTCGTGATCATCCCAGATCTGGGGTTGTCTAAGGCCACGTCGCGTCCATACGGCCCGTCGTTGCCCTCTCGTTTCCATGTTCATAGCTAATCTATATGCATATGTATATCAACCATACTAAACCATAATTAACTTCACACACAAGCAAGTAACAATTCTTAAGGCAAATTAGAAACAAACACATTTTCACATAGCACATTTCACAATCTGAGTTCACACTCGGCCATGTCTCACCGTTAGCACAAACTAGAACTTCGTTAAACTAAAACACAAGTCACAGTCAATTTGAGTACATACCAAGTCAAAAGTAATAGACAAAAGTAAACAAGTCATCAACAAAACACTGCGGCCTCCAAAGTAGAACATTCTACATCCCCATCTTATCATTCTCTTACAAAAGGTCAAAACCGATACGACCTTTGGATTAATTAGACCAAGAGATTCTGCGTTCTCTAAACGCGTTCGACTTCATTTCCTATGCTAGGATCCTCAAGGCACGATCTTCTCCAACTCTCTCCGTAGTGGTTGTGCCATCCGAGCCAAGCGATTATTGGCCTCTTGTAATTGTTCACGTAAGGTTTCGATTAGTTGTTGCTCCTCGAGCACCCTAGTCTCTAACTCTTGAATTGACCATTTGCTGCGGCATTTGCATTGGCTAACCTCTCATCTCTCATCTATAGCTACACCACTTGATTGGGATATGAATATGCGCCAACAATCACAATCCACCCCACGGAACAAAGCGTTGAAATGGCTCGCCAGGTCCTATCTGAAACATAGACAGAAATAAGCCTCAGAGCAGTCCTGGTGCTCCATTTCCTTCCATTCCTACAATCCGACTAAAATTAGTGTTCTAGGTAAACTATTAGTAAATCATATCATTTAACAGTTAACCTAATCCCAGTTGGCACCCTAGCGTTAAGCCTAGGGTACACTGAGATCTGAAACCTAAAGCTCATTACCAGCGTGACAGCCCACCTCTCCTAGAACCAAGGTATGATCTTGAGGGACTCACTCAGATCCTTAGTTCAAATGCAAATAACAAAATACATCGATATCCTCAAATCAAGCTGTAACATTTAAACCCCAAAGTTTCCTTAGCGAACCACAAAGCGTCCAACTATAATTACAGATACAAAAGTTTATCCATCCAAAATTCCATTAGTACAATTCAAAATACAAGGGCTACATGAGAATACAAGATTAGGTCTCCAAACCAATCGACCTAGTGTAACCCTTGGAAGCTCTCGACCTCAAATCCTAAAAAAACAAAGTTGAAAGGGATGAGCTAAAAGCCGGTGGCGGTCCTAATATCATACAAATCACACTGATATAGATGGAGCAAAAATATATCGGATAAGCACTTTCAAGTAGGTTAATATAATTCAGTTTAGAAGCATAAAATGTACAAACACATAAGCTGGAAATACCCGAGTAAAGGATCTGAGGTTCCACCGGAAGCCGTTGCAGTCCGTCTTGTTCAATACTCAACCTCCTCTCCTCCTTATAACTCCTAGTGGTAATACTCGAGTATACCGTACCGTGCCCTAAGTACCAACCTACCCGACCGAGTCCGCTTACGGCCGAATAGGTCGATAACGAAGGGGAAAGGTCTTATTCAGCCCATGTGGTAAAGTACACATGGCCTACATCATGCAAGTAATATACAAACAATGTTAAAGCCACGGTTGAGCGGTGAATACAAAGTAGACCGAGTGCGATAAAGTACACACCGCTTCACATAATTATTAAAAGCATTTAAACCGTCCAACGTGAGTAATTTATTCACAAACATGCAAGGAACACTCACCAACAGTTGAGGAACAAGAAAATGTAGGCGGTTAAACCGATCTCCAGCGTCCGCACGAATCTCTGAGATGTGAAAGTGCAAAGCAAATTACTTTTCGATTCCAAACTAAAGGTTTGGCAAAATCCATTTTCAAAGGTGCAATGCGTGACATGCAAATACTCAATGAACTAAGCTCTCATAAATGCTTATAAACACTTAAAATAGCAAAAGCACATCGGGTGTTAGACGGAAAACGGACGATGACAAAATGAAAACGGAAAACACACATTGGAAGGTGAAAAAAACAGTTTTGACACCTTGTACGCCATTGCCCATATCTCAGGCTACAAGTGTCGGATTTGAGCGTCGAGATGCCATTTGAAGCTAAGAGAACAACTACAACTTTCATGAAGAAAATTTCAACCCAGATTTACTCCATCTAGGTCAAAAACGCAGAAACAGTTTCAGAAATTTCGCCATCAGAATGTCCGACAGGCCAACTTCAAGCGGACATAACTCAGCTCACAAATCAAATCAAGAAATTCCAGATCGTTGGAAAGCTAGAACAAAGGGCTATAACTTTGGTGTTTTGGCCAAAAGCTAAATCACAAAGGAACAACACCAAAACGACACCAAAGTCGCTGCCGTCAAAATCCTGCTTTTAACGCCTCAAACGATTTTATGCAACAAAAGCGCATTCATGCAAATTCCATCGACTTCCTCGATTACAAACATGCAAAACAGCCCCTCACACGCCTCACACCACTCCAAAACCACGCGCATACACACACTACACACACAACACACAAGTGGAATTCAAGAGCCCACACAACCGTTCAAATTCTGCAGCGGGGAATTCAAGAGCCCACCAAACACCTAAACCTACAATCCAACATTAATTTCTACCATTAGCATTAAAGCAAAACCCTAACCCTAACTCATTTTCATGGCAGGCATACATACATCAAAATCAACCATTCCAAACCATAACATCATTCCATAAGCTAAAGATAGACATGAATCAAACCATGAAAACCACAAAATCCTACAATTTATAATCTTCAACCAAATTCAAGCTTGTGGAAACTAGGAGAAACCTTTCTTGATGTTGTTCTTGGTGAAACTTCAAGTGTTCAAGTCCAAGCTTCTCCTCCCAACTCAGAACCAAATCGTGCGGTTGAAAGTTTGCAAAATCTCAAGTTTTCTTCCTTTTTTCCTCTCTTTTTTCCTTCTTTTCTTTCTTCCCTCACGGTTTTCCTTTCCTCTTTTCCCTTGGTTTGGGAACCACAAGGCTTAAAATAAGCCAAGAGATAATCTCAAAAGATATTTCTACTTGGTCAAATTTTGGTCAAAATATCATGCCAAAAAACCTAATAACTTAGGTTTATTTCCACTCTTACCCACATAATTTCTTTTCCCTATCAAATTAGTCCATAAGTGCATAAATTAACCTAGTCTATCAAAGCTTAAGTACACCTACTTAGACCACTAACCACCTAGAAATCTTAATCTCACTTCCTAATCATGCATTTACGCACGTAAAATCAAGAAATAACAAACTTGTCATTAAACATAAAACTTAAATGTAGTTTCAAAACTAGGGTTTTACAAATCCAAACTAGGGTTTTGCATATACATATTAGGGTTTTCTCCCAATTTAGGGTTTTGAAAAAAAAACTAGGGGTTTAATCAAAATAAGGGTTTCAAACTTTGTAAAACAAGGCGAGTCAAAACCAAACACTTTTAAAAGCAAAACAAACCATGTAAACACCTTGGCAAACCAAAATAACTATAATTAACATTATTTAATTTTTTTCAGAAATTGGGGAAAAAAAAATCGGGGCCTCACAAACCCTATTGGAGGTGAAGGAGAGTCTATCGATAGAAGAAGTTCCATTGCGAATTGTAGACTATAAGGATCAAGTATTAAGAAGAAGAATAATACCTTATGTCAAGGTGCAATGGACAAACCATACTCCACGAGAAGCAACATGGGAGTTGGAAGAGGATATGAGGAGCAAATATCCTTGTCTTTTTTAGCAAGGTACGCAAGTTTCGAGGATGAAACTTTGTTGAAGGGGGGTAGAATGTAATACCAGATTTTTTTACCCTATTTTACTTTTTTAAATAATAAATATATGATAAATGAAATAATAATGTTATTAACGTTAATATAAGTACAAGTATTGTTTCAAAAAAAATAGTGATAATATTAATAAGGATAATAGTAAATACTTAAAGAAAATTAAAGGTAAATTGTCATGCCTGATTTTTAGGAGTGGTGATAAGAGTGGGCAGTTAATGGGAAGAGCAACTTCTATGAGTGGATAGGGTAGTCATCAAACTACAAGTACATATTATCAGATTTAGGAAGAAGTTACAGTAGTCTTTTACAACCTTTATCCAGTTCTCATAATAGAAGAAAGAAGTGTTTGTGAGGAACAGAGACAGACTCTCTGAAGCGTCATTAGGAAACACATCTGTAGAGATCTAATCAAGTAAGTAACTAATCTATATTATCTCTTGTATCCTTATGTCCAAATTTCTAATTCATTCCATCATGTATTTACTATATATGAATTCTTTTATTTTTCTTTGGATAAGATTATTTTCTGTAAAATCTATTCAAACCCTACATTGGATAAGAAATTGTAGTTCTAACTCTATTAGAGTAGGTGACACAACTAAGACAACTAAAAGAAATAAATAAATAAGAAAAATATAATAATTTAGAAACATTTAGGACAAATTTCATAAAGATTTAAAGAATCTGGGTTAGAGTAGAACTTTTCATTTTAGTGGGGTAGTTTTTAAAGCAAAGGAAAGAAGTTAACAAAAAAAAAAAAAGAGAGAAGAGAAGCGGATGGAAGAAGGAAGGCCCTTCCTTATGACAGGGTCACCGCCAGAATCCAAGGAAAGGCACGGCTATTAAGCCGTGGCAAGACTAAGAACAACAAGCGACGTTGCTACCACTGCTGTATAACGGCGGCAGCGGCAATGGCTGCCGCTGCCATGCTCCGCCAAGGAGAGCCAGCGGCAATAAGAGATGAAGGTGGTGTTGGTTAATGATGGTGATTTGGTGGAGATTTAATTAGGGTTAGTAAGTTAGTGGTAGGAAGGAAAAATAATTAGGGATTTTAGAGAATTGGAGAAGAAAAGATCCAAATAAGAAGATAGGTCAGGTTATTGGATCGGGTCGACCCGTTTTCCGGAATAGATCAGATCCAAGTGATTTTTGGGTTGGACCAACCATAATTGGGCTTTGGAGTGGGTTTTTCTTTTGGGTGCTGAATGTTGGGTCAGTTAATAGATTAACTGACTAGTTAGCTTAGGTGGGCCAGAAATTAAATAACTAGTTTTGTTATTAATCAAACTAAATAAGTTGGGCCCAATTTAATGGGTTGGGCCTAAGGAGTTTGCAGAACAGGAGAAACTAATGAATTTACTTAAATAATTAAATGAAGTCCAATTGAATTTAATTGCTGTAAATTAAAATATTATTAATTATGAAGTCCAATATAAGTTAATGGTTGTAAATAGTAGCATTCTTAACAAAGTCTACGATCCCATTTCCTTAAGTTAAAAAAAAATTGCTTTACAAAATCCAAAATATAGTCCTATAAGGTATAATTTAATTTCTTTTCATCGAATATTATTTAAAACTTAAGCCTGACTAAAGAAAAAGCCTAACTACTAAATGGGCCTTGTTCTTGTGTCTAACCCAAAACCAAATTCGGCCCAAAATCCTTCTAGACCATTTATATAATAATAACAACAATAGTAATAATAGCAATTAAATAATAATAATAATAAATTATGTGTATTATGGGAAACTAATTAATAACCATTTATTATTAAAGGAATTTTATAAATCAATAAGTTTCTAGAATGGGAAAACTTTCTATACTAGTAAACTTTCTAAAAATGGAAAGTTTCTATTTTGGGAAACTCTTATCTATTTTTTGTAAATTGGTTATCTATGTATGATAGGATATTTAGATCAAGAAATTGTACATTATAAATAAAAAGAGGGAAATGCAAACTAATTAGAGTGAAAACGTGCATCTCTTATAGGTTCAAAGCACGAGTAAAAGAGAGTTAGAAATATCTCACGAGTAGTCCAAGGTAGGTAGGTACTTACCCTCTGTGCTTATTCAAATGTGAAATGAAATTTTCTTAAGTAATTTTTTTATTTTGACATATGCCAAAATAGATCATGTATGCTTATTTTAAATGCTTTGTTATGTTAGATTCCATGAAATTTAGAGGTATATTTGTATAAAATAAATGAGTTTTACATGTTATGTATGAAATAATTTTAATTTCGAAGAGCTCTCAACAATCATGGAGTAAACAGTAGGGGCTCTAGTCCTGCCATGAATAGCGATCTAGTGAAGATCAAGGAAAATGCTTGATCAATTATGGAAAGTCATGATGGTCGGTATAAAGTCTGACCGATTGACTTATGTATGGGTAGGTTAAGTGAAGATTAAGGAAAATGTTTGGCCTACTGCCCTCCTCGAAGGGGTTAAACTCTAGGTTGAGTACTCAGAAACCGAATATTATGTAAGGCCCAAAGACAACCTAAGAGGGGGTGAATTAGGTTGATTAAAATCAATCAAATTGTGATATCCTTTTTTCACAACAAGAAATTTACTCTCTTACACAATAAATTTATCAAAGAAGGAATAATAGAATTCAAGAAAGATAGAAGATATAAACTATATAGGAGTTATAAAGTAATCTGTAAAAGAGATGAAAGTATGCAAACCAATTGTTTACCAAGCTCCTCTTGAGCTTGAAGAACAATTCTCAAAACAAGCAACTTCAATTTGATGAAATTCAACCAATGTTGTGTACAATAGAAGGTTCACTTCTTCCTTATCCCAAGCAGCACTCGGTCAAATTAGGAAATTTTACAATCACTCGAAAAACCCTCTCAAATCTATGCTATTGAAGAATTCAATCATAAGTGAAAAACTTGCACACTAGTTCACACTTCATGGACTACAAATCTTACTAGAAGAGTATTTTCTAGCCAAAATCATTCTTAAGAACTTGTATTCTAAGTGTACAAAAGTTGTTTATTTCATTCGGATAAAGGACTATTTAAAGGGGATCAAAAAGAGCATAATAAAGGCTGTCAATGGATAAAAGGAAGCTAAAGAGTCAACTAGCCGTTGGAGGTATCGAACGTCCGGTACAATATTCTGCATCTAGTCCCATTGTCCAAAAGGTTGTTTCAATGTTTATCGGACGGCCGATGCATTTTTTGCGTCCGATGTAGTCTGCGTCCAATACTGGTCAGAGAGCTTGAAGATTTTCTTGAATTCGATCGGACGTCCTGTGATAATGATGTGTGTCCGATAGGAGTGTCCGATACTCCCCCTGTCTAGCGAACGTCCAGTACTTAAAATTGAGTGTCTGATGGAGGTTCTGCTAAGAGTTCTCAACCTTTATCGAACGTCCGATATATGCTATCGAGCGTCCGATAGAGTTGATTATCCTTTACTCCTTTTTGATTGAGTCTTTCATTTGCACCAGTGATCTGAACTGTCATATTTATCAATGGAAGACATTAGTTTGAATTATCCAATTGTTTTGTAATTATCAAAATTCGGGATCAAGATTTACATTCTTCCCTTTTTAATGATGGCAAAACAATTGAATCCATTTGATAATTCGAAAGAAAAAGTACATAGCTCCCCCTCACTTGGTGAACGTCTAAGCTATAATTTGAACATAACTCATATAAATTGAGCATTCAACCCATTCAAACCGTTCAGTCATATTCAAACCAATTAACCATAACTCCCCCTTACTTAGTCATCCAATAGACCAATAAATCAACCATATTCACCCAAATTTATAGACATTCAATACCATTTCATCCAAATGTATAGACATTCAATACCATTCTTCCCCTTTTTGTCATCTCAAAAAAAAGCAAAGGAGCAATATCATTTTGAAAACCAACATTAGTACCCCAACAAGTTCCACAATTCCAGTACCACAATTTCAATACTAGTACCAATACAACATCAGCACCATACAAGCATCAGTACCACAATAATTATCAAGGTATCACCATATCAATACCACAATCACCATACAAACATTGCAATAATAGAATACTGAAATTAGCAAAATACAAAATCACCATACATCTAACATTGAACAAAATATCCAACAGGAAAAAGAACAGCAATGAAAGTAATAAAGTATTTAATGGATTACAAAGTTCATTCATTATTAAAAGAGAACAAAATAGAAAAAATGCAGCCTAATGATGAAGTGCATATGAACCTAAGGTGCCTAAAAAGTGAATTTGGCAGATCCAAATCTTCTTTTAGAGATACGAAATGTAGAGTGATCTTCCTCTTCAATATCTTCATCATCTTCTTCAAGTTCAGCAGAAATTGGTTCTTTGCCCTTCTCAGAAGTGGAGGGATCATGGTGAGGAGTCTGAGAATTCGTAACTTCTTGAGTGCTAAAAGTGGGATCAAGATGTGGTTTCTTTGCATGCAAAGCGTCCTCAACAGGAGCTGAGGGAATCAGTAGATTCTTCTTGTCCAGAAACTCAAATTTTTGCTCAGGGGTCATGGTGATCATGAGACCATATTCGAGAAGAAGAACATGATCCTTAAACTCTTTTAACAACTCAACCACTTCGGAATGAGATAAAGCGATTTTGGAAGAAGATTTTCTAGAATGAATAGAGGGACCAGGAGTGAAACGCAGTGATTGTGTGGTGTTAGGAGTAATAGGTGTATCATGACTCCGTTTGGATCGAGACTCAGAAGCAACTTCTTTAGTGCACCAATGCCCATCAAAAAACCTTAAATTTTTCCTTTCAAAGTAGGATTTAGTGAAAACAGAGGAAAAAGTGTCCTTAGGACACACTCTAGTAATAGGAATGAAATGTTCATAGATTGGAGTTAAAAACTTTTCATAAGAAAGCTTCCTTTGAGTATCAATACTCAATTTTAACAGGAATTTGCACATGATAAAATCAAAATCCATGCGAAATTTTCAACAAAGCAGTAGAACAGATACAATTCCATTTTGTTGGCATCAGTACGAGAACCATTAGTAGGAACTAGAAGGTTTGAAATGATGGAGAAAATGATCAAATTTTTGGGAGAAAGGTCTTCCAATTTAGCATCAGAAAGATCTTGAAATAGTGATTGAAAGTAAGTCATCAATTTTACAACATTAAAGTGATTTAGTTTGTTTGGATAGAGAGTATTTGAAATAATAATTTGAAATAAAACACTGTAGCACTTTTTTGATGTGATGTGTGTGAGATAAAAAGGTGGTTGGAAAATGTGTTGATGATACAAGCAAGTACATTTTGGATAAATTTTGGGAGAATTCTCCTATCCAAACAAACCCTGTAGGAATTTCTTTATAAGAGAAAAAATTAGTAATTTTACTCCGGCAACCAGGTTCAATAGCAGTCTTCAAAATATCGTTTACAATTTCAGGGTCAAAAACAATATCTATTCCATTTACACATGATTTAACTTCATTGTGATCAGTGCCTTTCCTAAGATTTGCAAAGAATTGGTAAAGCATTTCAGGATAAAAGACATTAGCATGGTGATGATGTGAGACCATTTCTGGAATTCAAAAAGGCGAAGGACAGAATCAAGATCAATCTTACGGAATTCAGAGGGGTTGATTGACCTTTGAATGATGAAGACCTTTTGCGAAATCAATGCAAACTTTTCTTTGGCTTCATAATCAATGAACTAAGGCAGTGGAGGAGGTTGGGAGATTGTTGTCTGAGTTTGCTGAGTTGTCTGAGGTTCCTGAGTATTGATAGATCCTTTTTTAAACCTCTTGGAGGTTCGTCTAGCAGTAGGGAGTTCCACTTCTTCATCCCGGAGGTTGTGGTTGCATCCAATAGCAGAAGATCCTCCTCTAATTCTTACCATTGTGAAATGTGGGTGTTTTAAGTGATGAGAATGATGTGAAATGGAATGATAAGGACTTATTCTACTCTTTAAATGGAAATAACGTGACTAATCTGCTCAAAAAGGGTGATGAGATCAGTTTTAGGGTTTTAGCAAAAATTTGGGATTGAAGGGAATTTTAGTGTTCAAGGCAATATGTTGTAGCAGCAAGATTCTCAACAAGTTCACAAAACAATTTGTGAAATCAATTTTTGAAGATTTTCTGTGAGTAAGACCGAATTTTGAATTTGGAAAGGGTAAGAAAATGGGAAAGTACGTCCGAGAGTGTGAGGTTTGACTGAGAGAAAAGAGAGGAAATACCCTTTATAAGACGCGATGGTGTGTCGAATGTCCAAATGAATTGAAGTGTCCGACACATCCGTCTGATAAGTTTTTCTGGAAATCAACTTAGAACACTGTCGAATGTCTGTTCAACAGGCACCGGACGTCTGCTAAACTTTGACTAAAAATTTTTAAGAATTCTTTTTCAAAATACCCAAGTTCGATCTCAGATATATAAATTGATTTAGAGGCAAAGTTTTTGTAAAAATGTTGGCAATTTGATCTTTTGAACAAACATAATTTACACAAATCTCACCCTTTTGAACTAGATCACGAATGAAATGATACTTTATATCTATGTGCTTTATCTAAGAATGTTGAATGGGATTTTTTGTCAAATAGATGGCACTAATATTATCACAATAAACAGGCATATTATCATACAAAAGACCAAAATTATTTAAGATATGTTTCATCCATAATAATTGAGCACAACATGCGCTAGCGGCAATGTATTCGGCTTCAGTTGTCGACAAAGAGATAGCATTTTGTTTCTTGCTAAACCAAGATACCAAGCAATTTCCAAAAAAATGACATGATCCACTAGTACTTTGTCTATCTCTTCTACATCCACCAAAATCAACATCCGTAAATCCACATAAACCAAATTCATGACATCTAGGATACCAAAGACCAAAATTTAGAGTTCCTTTCAAGTATCGAAAAATTCTCTTAATTGCATTCAAATGAGATTTTTTAGGACAAGATTGAAAACGAGCACACAAGCAAATGGCAAATATAATATCGGGTTTACTTGCGGTTAAATAAAGTAAGCTTCCGATCATACCTCTATATTTCTTTTCATCAACACTTGTACTTTTTTCATCTTTGTTAAGTTTGGTAGATGTACACATGGGTGTGCCAACTTGTTTTGAATCCTCCATTCCAAATCTTTTGAGGAGTTCCTTTTTGTATTTTATTTGATTGATAAATTTCCCTTCTTGAGTTTGAAGAACTTGAAGTTCGAGGAATAAATTTAATTCTCCAATCAAACTCATCTCAAATTCATTTTGCATAATAGTGGAAAAATCCTTGCACAAATGTTCATTAGTAGCACCAAAAATAATATCATCTACATATATTTGCACAATAAGAAGATCATTTAATTTTTGTTTTGTGAAAAGGGTGGTGTCTACAATATCCCTTTTAAAGCCATTTTCAATCAAGAAACCATTCAAATGCTTATACCAAACTCTTGGAGCTTGGTTTAAACCATATAAAGCTTTTAAAAGTTTAAACACATAATTTGGAAACTTTTCACTTTCAAAATCGGGAGGTTATTCTACATAATCTTCTTGATCAATAAAACCATTCAAGAAAGCACTTTTAACATCCATTTGATATAATTTAAAACCTTTGAAACAAGGAAATGCAAGTAACATTCTAATAGATTCTAATCTAATTACGGGAGCAAATGTCTCATCAAAATCTATACTTTCTTCTTGAACATATCCCTTAACCACTAATCTAGCCTTATTTCTCACAATTTCACCTTTATCATTTAACTTATTTCTAAATACCCATTTTTTTACCTATAATAGGATGATTTTGAGGTCTTTTAACTAGAGTCCAAATGTTATTCCTTTCAAATTGATTTAGTTCCTCTTGCATGGTTAGAATCCAATTATCATCTTTTAAGGCATCATTAACATTCTTAGGTTCAACATGTGAGACTAATGCAAAATTATCAACTAGTGGTTTAGATGAGAAATGAGTTCTAACCTTTTCAGATGGATCACCCATAATTAGCTCCTTGAGATGATTTTGAATGAATTTTCCAACTTTAGGAAAATCCTTAGGTAGATCATCATCCTTGTCTTCTTCTACTAGTACTCAATTTTCTTGAGAGCCAACTTCCTTTGAATTTTTCTCCATTTCAGCATTATTTTCTTCTTGGAGTGTGAGTTTCTCAAGTCCTTCTTGAACACCTACATCATCATCTTTGCAAGTGCTTTTGGAAAAATCATCGTTAGATTCATCAAATGTAATATATATAGCCTCCTCTATAACAAGAGTCCTTCGATTATAGACTCTATATCCTCTTTTGCTTTCACAATAGTCCAAGAAAATACCTTCATCAGTTTTCTTATCAAATTTTTCAAAGTGTTCCTTGATATTTGAAATAAAGCATTTGCAACCAAAAACTTTAAAATAACCAACAATTGGCTTTTTACCAAACATTAATTC
This sequence comes from Gardenia jasminoides, assembly GCA_013103745.1. Lineage (NCBI taxonomy): Eukaryota > Viridiplantae > Streptophyta > Magnoliopsida > Gentianales > Rubiaceae > Gardenia > Gardenia jasminoides. The sequence goes on from CM023096.1 coordinate 15,644,681, forward strand.
ATAAGAGATTTTATTCAAAATTAGTCTTAAAAGAACTCTATTCATTACATAGCATGCCCTATTCACAGCCTTGGTTCAAAAGTATTTTGGCAAATCATTTTCACTTAACATAGTTCTTGCGGTTTCAACAAGAGTCCTATTTTTTCTTTCAACAACACCATTTTGTTGGGGGGTTTTTACAATTGAAAACTCATGAATTATTCCATTATGATCACAAAATTTCGGAAAGCCACAATACTTAAATTCTGAACCATTATCACTTCTAATTTTAACAATGTATAAACCAAGCAGATTTTGAACTTTTACAAACAAGGAAACAAAATTTTTGAAAACATCATTTTTATGAGCAAGAAAAACTGTCCAAGTTTATCTAGAATAATTATCAACAATCACAAGACAATATCTCTTACCACCCAAGCTAGCAATTTGTGTAGGACCAAACATGTCAAGATGTAAAAACTGTGACGACCCACCTCTCCCTAGAGGGCACCCCAGGGTATCAGCAGCCGCCTGCCTAGCTCTCGCCAGGACTCACTCACTCTATAATCACTTCACTTATCAAATTCAAATTTGACAGGATAACACTCTTAACCCAAAATAAAAGAGGACAATGCTTTACAATACATAACATTTGAATTACAATCCATAATAGATAGGCTATTCATCCCTACAACCTTGTTTCATCATACAGGAGTTCTCAAAAGACATTATATAAAAGTTCTCAAAAGATAACATCCAAGTTCTTCAAGAACATCAAAACAAGAGGAACCCTAATCTTAAGGGTAGGCATCATCATCGAGAATCTCATCTCCTGCTAAGGAAAACAAAGGGGAAAAAGGGTGAGCTAGAAAGCTCGTGAGTTCCCAAAACATGCAATTCACATAACAGGTAAGAGCATTTACTCAATCAGATTTCACTTTGAATTTAAATCAGATAAGAAAGCATTTAACAATACAAGTATGGATACGGGGCTCTCAGGAGCCAAAGTCCACGTCGCTTGTCCACGAACCAGTAGTTGACACTCCGTCAACTTGTCACCATGACCATGTAGAACTCCACTCCCCTTTTACTCCTCCAAAACCCCTCCGGGCCCGTTCTCCCAAGACAGTGAGTACAGTTCAGGTAGGTTTACGATTCTCCATGAGGGACAAGTCCCATGCCAAGTCCAGTACTTTTTTCGGTCGATCGATGCGGTGGTTGGTTGCTTTTTAGGAGATAGGTTGGTTCCGAACTCAATCTCGAGCACAAGATGGTCTAAGTCAGGCTTTGTGACATTGAAATAACCCTATGGCTCTTCCCTTTCTTCTCGACCTAGGCCTAGCCTCGGCTCAGTCGAAGGTTCACCGATAGGTCTCAGGCATTTCCTGACCTTTACAAACACATGCAGTCACTAAGTGGAACTATAATAGTCATTCATTTCAAAGCATTTTTATAGTCGTTTCACTCAGATAAGAGTAAGTGCGGTAAAGTACACACTACCCTATCTGAGAGTTCAAAACCAGCTTCACAGTACAATCACAACAGGAAACATCATTACAGTCATTTCACATAAACACGTAACGTGCATGGAAACTCACCAAAGTAATAAGGCTCGACCTCACGGGTCAATTCACTTTCCTCTTCAAACCCTAAACAAGTAAAAACAGTAGTTGAGAATTCTGTTCTTTCACCCATTAATCAAAACAACTCATTTCCACCTTTTTAGTTTTCAATCAATGTTTTCCCCAAAAATTTTCTCAAGGAAACACTTTCATTTCCAATACGATATTTCAAACGAATCTTTGAAAAATCACTGTCTCATTTCAAAAACCACACGTTACCGATGTACTCACTAAGCATTTTTCCACATTTTCTTTAATAAATCACTCAGGTGAAAATTATCAACCCAAAATCACTTTTAACACAAACTCAACATTTCTTTCTTGAAAATGCTTTAATATAACTTTAAAACACTTTAAACTATAACCTTTCTTACAAAATTCATTAAAGGAAACCATAACACTACAAAACCTTCAAATGACATTTTTCACCCAATTTTCATGAGAAATTCTATTCTTTATCTTTTCGAAAGTCATACTCTGATAAATGTACATATCAAATATTTTCTTAAACAAAAATTCATCACGACTGAGTACAAAATTTCAAAATCAAACATAGAAGTTTTCAAGTGTGATTTCGGCCATTTTAATCATTTTTCCTTCAAACTTTTCACCAACTAAAAACCCTAATTTCTAACCATATCAAGGCAAGTTCACAAATAACAATCAAATTCCCAATCAGGTCCTCAAGTCCGCTACCTAGAGGTCACCTCAAGTCCGCTACCTAGGTTGGGATTTCAAGAGCCCAACTTCATCTTTTCAGATGAGATCATTCCTTCAATATTAACCACAGATCTACACTAATCAACATTAATAAGGCTAGATCTACAAGATTCGAGACTTGTACCTTCGGATCTATCGAGATCCAACGAAATCCGTCAAAACCCAATGAAATCCCTCAAGCTTTCCTTCAAGAAAGTCGCTTCCAAGCTCAATAAACCTCTCAAGCCTCGATCTTCACCCAAGATCTACGGATTTCGACGGGGATCTACGACTCCAAGCCCACGATCAAGCAACACATCACTCGATCAAGCCTTGTTTCTTCACTTTTCTCTTCCTTTTCCCCTCAAGAACTTCGGCCCCTCTCTCTCTCTCCTCTCTCCTTGGTTCGGCTGAAATAGGGAAGAAGAAATCAAGCCCATAATCCATCCATCAAGTTTCATAAGCTCAAGATTCTAGTTGAAGAAAAATGGAAGATTTTTAACCACAAAACTCACCTTTCTTCCTCCCTCCAAAATCGGACCAGCCCTCTCTTTCCTTGCTCTCTTCCTCGGCTGGAAATGTGAGGATGATGGTGGCTTCAAGAGTGCTTGAAAGTGGAAGAAAGGAAGAAGGAAGAAATGGAAGAAACTTGAACTTATTTCTCTCTCTCTTTCCCTTAGAGCTCTCGGCTCTTCCTCTCTCTATCTCCCAAATGTGCAGCTGAAAATGAAGTGTGAAGATTGCAAGAAGTCAAGCCTTTTTAATGGCAAAAAGTGCTCTTCCTTGATTCAGGGGAAAAGTGCTTTTTGGCACTTTATGTCGCGTCGCTCGCGACAGTCTAACTTACACTGCTCTAGTCCATTCCGACACTGTCCAAACTTATTAATATTCTCAAAATATTGCCACTTATGCTTAATTTCAACTTAAAGTCACTAATCACGCTCCGGTAGAAAATTAGAGACCTAATACGGCCAAAATCGCACACCGGCAAACAAATCGTATAAAATGCTATAAATTGTAAAATATTTGATTTCATCATAATTTTACTCATAAATAAATAAATAAATGTAATATAAATAATAATATGAATTTTAAAATAATTTGGAATTTGAGACCCTTACAAAACTCAATGGTCTAGATGTAGATACACATTTCTCGAGTTTAAAAGAAACTTTAGTTTGTTTGCCGAATTGACAAGTATCACAAATTTCATCTTTTTCAAATTTAATTTCTGGCAAGCCTTTAACGAGTTCCTTTTTGGAAATTTTATTCAACACATCCATATTGAAATGACAAAACCTTCTATGTCAAAATCGAGGATCTTCATTTGAAATTTTAAAACATTGAAAGCTAGATGAGTTGATTTTTTCAAGAATGACAACATAAATGTCATTGAATCTTTTTCCCTTGAAAATGATATTAAACTTTGAATCAAAGACTAAGCATTCATGTTTCTTAAATAAAACAAACAAATCTCTATCACATAGTTGACTAACACTTAATAAATTGTAGTCTAAATTATCAACCAAAAGAACATTATGAACAAATGTTTTACCAACATCTCTCACTCCACTTGTTTTGGCTTTCATGTCATCTCCAAATGTCACTTTTTCACTTGATTTTGACTTGAGTTTAATGAATTGTGATGGATCACCGGTCATGTGTCTTGAACACCCACTATCTATGAACCATTTTGATTCCTTCATAATTTTCTCCATGTTCACCTACACAGGAGATGAAAAGATTTGGTACCCTTTAATTTTTGGATCCTTAATAGTTAGTGTCATGTCTAACTAACCACATGCTTTTCATGCCTCTTTTCATGTTTTTCTTTACATAACAGTCATATTTCAAGTGACCTTCTTGGCAGCAAACACTACACATATGAGGATCATTTACATAAAGAGGTTTAATAAATCTTACCCTCTTCTATAAATTGTGAATTCATTTGCACTAAAGGTTAACTTTCTTTCATAAGTATTAAAGTGAGGTTTCAATTCATTTCTTGGAAAATAATTTTGTTTCTTGTGTTTAAGAACCTCATCTAGGCTATCCATTCTTCTCTTTAAATCACGTTTTTTTTTTTTTAAGTATTTCACAAAGACTTGCTTTTCTATCAAGCTCACATTGTAAATCCATTTCATCTCTTATCAAACAATTATTATTAACTTTCAGTTTTTTGTTTTCTTGAAACAGATTTGCATTATCTTGTAGAAGAAAGGTAATTTTCTGTTTTAACTCCTTGTTTCTAGCATACGATTCTTTCAAGTCTGTTTTAACTCCTTGTTTCTAGCATACGATTCTTTCAAGCTATCATGTAACTTTTCAACAAATGATTCAAGATCATCATCTTCATCATCACTTTCAAGTTGAGGGTCACAAGATGTTACCTCATTATCTCCAATTGCCATGAAAACTATTTGTGCAGATTCTTCTTCCTCTTCAATTTCACCTTCTGAATTGCACTCATTCCAAGTGATTTGGAAGTTGTTGAATCTTGGTTTCCTTTCATTCCTTCCTTCTTTCTTCTTCTTCGTTGGACATTCAATTGCATAGTGTCCAAGCTGACCGCATTCAAAGCATTTGTCTTCTTGTTTTTTGTTTGCATCTTGCCTTCCTTTGTATCTTATATTTAGGAATTGATTAGATTTTTGATTTCTCCAAAGAACTTTGACCAGTGGAATCTTCTTGTTCCTCAAGTCTTTCACTTCTCTGTCAAGGATTTTTACAGGTCGCTCTTCATAGGACAAGGATTCATCCACTTCAATCTCTCCTATGGGCAACACATGGCTTGGGTCTGGATGATATTTCTTAAGCATGGACACGTGGAAAACATTGTGGATTTTTGACATGCTCGAGGGTAATTCCAACTGGTATGCTACTTTGCCTACTCGCTTGAGAATCTCAAATGGTCCCACATAACGTGGTTTCAGTTTCTTCCCCTTTTTGGATATTACTCCTCCTTTCATAGGCTTAATCCTGAGAAATACTCTGTCCCCTACATCAAACTCCAAATCCTTTCTTCGGTTATCGGCGTAGCTCTTTTGCCGACTTTGAACCGTTTGAAGTCTCTCTCGAACTAACTTGACCTTCTCAAAAGCCTCTTCGACCCATGGAATAGTGGTTGGATCTAAAATTTTCTTTTCCCCTACTTCATCCCAATGAATAGGTGATCTACACCTTCTCCCATAAAGTGCTTCATAAGGAGCCATCTGAATTGAAGCATGGTAACTATTGTTGTAGGCAAATTCAACTAGTGGCATGTGTTGATTCCAACTTCCTCCAAAATCCAATATACATGACCTCAACATATCTTCCAAGGTCTGAATTGTCCTCTCAGACTGTCCATCTGTTTGGGGATGATAGGCGGTGCTTAAACTAACCTTAGTCCCCAAATTCTCTTGTAACTTTTGCCAGAATCGGGGAAACAAACCTTGGGTCTCTATCAGAGACGATGCTTACAGGTACCCCATGGAGTCTAACAATTTCATCCAAGTACAATCGAGCCAACTTCTCCAAAGGACATTTCATATTTACCGGTAGAAAATGAGCAGTCTTAGTAAGTCGATCCACTATCACCCAAACTGCATCATCTCCTTTTTGACTCCTAGGCAACCCGGTCACAAAATCCATAGTGATATGATCCCACTTCCATTCAGGTATCTCTAAGGGTTGCAAAAGTCCTGAAGGTTTTTGGTTTCAGCCTTAACTTGTTGGCACACGAGACAGGTTTGAACAAATCTGGCCACATCTCTCTTCATTCCATCCCACCAATACGTCCTTTTCAAGTCTTGGTACATTTTATTGTTTCCAGGATGAATGGTATACCTAGTTCGGTGTGCTTCCTCCAATATTTCTTTTCTCAACCCTTCATTGTCTGGCACAACTATACGATCTCGAAATTTCAAGATTCCTCCAACCCTAACTTAAAGTCCAATGTTTCTCCCTTATCCACCTTTTCAATCCACTGTACCACAGGATCTCCTTTTTGTGCTTCTTTGATATGTTCCAATATTGGAGATTTCAACATTAAACTCCCAAATATGACCTTCTTTTTCTCCAAGCAAGGATTCCATTCGCCAACCTCTTCTAACATTTCCCATTGCTTAACCATCAAGCTCGCTACTTGAGCTTTTCGACTTAGTGCATCTGCCACCTTATTGGCCTTCCCAGGGTGATAATTTATGGTACAGTCATAATCCTCAAGAAATTCCACCCATCGCCTTTGTCTTAGATTTAACTCCTTTTGAGAAAATAAATACTTAAGGCTTTTATGGTCTGTATAAACCTCAAATGTTACCCCGTACAAATAATGTCTCCACTTTTTCAGCGCAAAGATAACTGCGGCCAACTCCAAATCATGTGTCGGATAGTTTTGCTCATGGGGTTTTAATTTCCTAGAAGCATAGGCAATAACTTTCCCATTTTGCATCAGGACACACCCTAATCCTTCTTTCGAGGCATCTGAATAAACTACAAACCCATCCTTTCCATTTGGCAAGGTCAGCACAGGGGCTGTCGTCAAACGTTTCTTTAACTCTTGAAAACTAACCTCGCACTTTGGATTCCAAGCAAACTTAACATGCTTCTTAGTCAATTCCGTAAGTGGCCCCGCAATTCTGGAAAAATCTTCAATGAAGCGACGGTAATATCCTGCCAAACCCAAGAAACTTCTAATCTCGGTAGGGTTTCTCGGTTGTCTCCATTGAGTCACCGTTTCTACTTTTGAGGGATCCACCGAAATCCCATCCTTAGAGACTTTATGCCCTAGAAAGGACACTTCCTCCAACCAAAACTCACATTTGTTGAACTTAGCATACAATTGATACTCTCTGAGGATTTGAAGCACTATCCTTAAGTGTTGAGCATGATCCTCTCGAGTCTTTGAGTACACCAGGAAATCATCTATGAATACTACCACAAATTGGTCCAAATAGGGCTTAAAGACTCGTTGCATCAAATCCATAAATGCCGCTGGAGCATTGGTCAACCCAAAAGGTATTACCACAAACTCAAAATACCCATACCTCGAGTTAAAAGCGGTTTTCGGTACGTCTTCCTTCCTTATTCTCAATTGGTAGTATCCTTGCCTAAGGTCCAGTTTAGAAAAGACTACTGATCCTTGTAATTGATCAAATAATTCATCTATAAGTGGCAAAGGATACTTATTCTTTATTGTCACATCATTGAGTCCTCGATGGTCAATACACAACCTCAAACTTCCGTCCTTCTTTTTAACAAAGAGCATAGGTGCTCCCCAAGCTGAGTCACTCTCTCTTATGAAACCCCGCTCCAATAAATCTTGCAATTGAATTTTCAATTCCTTTAATTCAGCTGGAGCCATACGATACGAGGTCTTAGAAATTGGGGCTGTTCCTGGTAGCAAATCAATCTTAAACTCTATCATTCGTTCAGGAGGGAGATTTTCTAACTCTTCAGGAAATACATCAGGGAAATCCTTTACAACAGGCACCTCTTCTAACTTCATTTTATCACTAGGAGGGTTTATCAAAAAGGCCAAATACCCTTGAGCCCCTTTACTTAACAATTTTCTTGCTTTAATCCCCGAAATAAGGGCAGATGACGCTAATTTCCCTTTCACATCAAACCTCAAAATAGCCTCTCCAGGGATGGAAAATTCCACAGTCTTTGCCCTACAGTCCAATTTAGCATGATGACGGGCTAGGCAATCCATTCCTAAGATAACATCATACCCCTTTATGTCCAAACTAATCAAATCCACCACTAGCTTTCTCTCTCCTATCCAAACATCACAATTCTTATATACCCAACTAGTAACTAGACTTTGTTCCCCTGTTGGCGTTCTAACCTCCAGATCATATGGTAATCTAGTAGGTTTTATATCCACTCCATTTAAAAAGGAAGGATTCACAAAAGAATGTGATGCACCAGGATCAATCAAAATCTTAGCCAAGCGATGAAAGACGGGGATTGTACCTTCAACCACTTCCGTGGGGTCAGGAACCTGTTGATGATCAATGGCATAGACTCTCGCTGGCACTCTAGATCGATTCCCTGCCACACTAGCTTGACTGGTATTGGGTTTATTAGCCGGCTGGGTCGTGCTTTCCTTTGGAAGCACTGGGCATGAGGCTAGTTGATGTTCGGTACTTCCACAACTAAGGCAGGCTCCCATCTTCTTCCAACAAACATCCTCAGTGTGGTTTGCCTTCCCACAGAAGCCACATGATACACTAGGAGTAGAAACTTGTCTTCCTTGTGGAGCTCCTCTTGGTTGCCCCCTTCCAGTCATACCTCCTCTTGATACTGTTCCCCTACCAAAGGTTCCTCTTGAATTCGATCCCCTTGATGATCCGCATGGATTGCTCGCCCATTCCCCTTCCAAATTTAGGTTGGGGCACCTACGTCCATTGGACCACGACTACTACTAGGTGCATTCCTCTCTCTAGCATTAAAGATCTTCACCTGTGCCTTAGTCCCTTCAATCCTTTGGGCCTTCTCCACAGCTTCACTAAAGCTATTAACTTGAGTAGCTGCCAAACTTTCTTGCAATTCTACATTCGACCCTTGCACGAATCTCCTTATCCTTCTTTGTTCTGTGGCCACTAGTTCAGGAGCAAATTTGGACAGTTTAGTAAATTGAGCTTCGTACTCTGCAACACTCCAAGATCCTTGCTTACATCATGAAATCATCCTCCCTCTTCTCTTGTACTATGGAGGAAGAAACTTGGCATTGAACTCCCTAGTGAAGTTTACCCAAGTCCTAGGGGTTTGTTCTCTTTCCCACTTAGTTCTTATCATAATCCACCAAGAACGGGCAGCTCCCTCAAACTGAAAGGTGGCAAAAGTGATTTGCCTATCCTCGAGGTAACCTAAGGCATTAAAGATATCAGAGATCCTTTCCATCCAACCCTCAGCAACTTCAGGATCAGGTCCTCCATAAAACTTAGGGGGGTTAAACCTCTGAAATCGCTCAAGAGCCCTATCCTCTCCAACCCCAAGATTACCCAGATGTTGCTCAGGTCCAGGGCCTTGTTGCCCAGCCATACGATCTAAGATTTCGGTCATACGATTCATGGCAGTCGCCATTTGCTCCACAATATTAACCCCGGCCCCTTGATTTTGCTCTGCGGTGGACTCCCGATCACCACCGATATTGTGAAGCAGCCTAGTCCCATGCCCTCGGCCTCGGCCTCTTCTACCCTCCATAATTCTATAGAGGGCAGAACTTTAACATAATAGATAAGTATAGTACATAATTGAAAGACAAATAAAGATAAGAACAAAGCATTTAACATACACACTTTACATTCATAGAAGTGCCAAGAGTACATCAGGAAGCATGCTTTTGGGTCAAAAGGGTACACGTAGGTACCTCAAGTTCACAAGTACACTCAACAAAAATATGGTACTTGAAGAGTTAGCAAGCATGCACTTTACAAAAGTTGGGAACCCACTCAACTGGTTTACTCCCATAAAAATCTATGTCAAATCCTAGTCCTAAACTAGGCCAACCCATCAGGTCTCGTAGGAAGAAGTCTCAGTAGAACTATCCTCAGACGGATCAGACATCAGGTACTGAGGATCTCCCTCAGCCATAGCAGTGTCTCCCACAAACTCGATCGGAGGCTCTCCTCCCATATCAGCATCAGTGACAGGCTGGTTAACCGAGTCCTCCTCAACTCGGTTAGCCTCGATCACTCCTCTAATCAGAGCCTCACATCCAGCCACAATGTCCTCAGCCCTCTCTCGAGCTACCCCCACTTCACACTTATTTCTAATTTATTAAACTCTTAAACAACTCACTATGCCCAGACTATTCAAACCTAGGCTCTGATACCACCTGTGACGACCCACCTCTCCCTAGAGCGCACCCCAGGGTATCAGCGGCCGCCTGCCTAGCTCTCGTCAGGACTCACTCACTCTATAATCACTTCACTTATCAAATTCAAACTTGACAGGATAACAATCTTAACCCAAAATAAAAGAGGGCAATGCTTTACAATACATAACATTTGAATTGCAATCCATAATAGATAGGCTATTCATCCCTACAACCTTGTTTCATCATACAGGAGTTCTCAAAAGACATTATATAAAAGTTCTCAAAAGATAACATCCAAGTTCTTCAAAAACATCAAAACAAGAGGAACCCTAATCTTAAGGGTAGGCATCATCATCGAGGATCTCATCTCCTGCTAAGGAAAACAAAGGGGAAAAAGGGTGAGCTAGAAAGCTCGTGAGTTCCCAAAACATGCAATTCACATAATAGGTAAGAGCATTTACTCAACCAGATTTCACTTTGAATTTAAATCAGATAAGAAAGCATTTAACAATACAAGTATGGATACGGGGCTCTCAGGAGCCAAAGTCCACGTCGCTTGTCCACGAACCAGTAGTTGACACTCCGTCAACTTGTCACCATGACCATGTAGAACTCCACTCCCCTTTTACTCCTCCAAAACCCTTCCGGGCCCGTTCTCCAAACAGTACAGTGGGTAACAGTTCAGTAGGTTTACAGTACTCTCCATGAGGGACAAGTCCTTATGCCAAGTCCAGAGTACATTTCAGTTCAGTGAAGTCAGTAACAGTGGTTGGTTGCTCTTTTAGGAAATAGGTTCGGTTCCAGAACTCAATCTCGAGCACAATACAGTGGTCTAAGTCACTGGGCTTTGTGACATTGAAATAACCCTATGGCTCTTCTCTTTCTTCTCGACCTAGGCCTCAGCCTCCAGTCGAAGGGTTCACCGATAGGTCTCGGCATTTCCGACCTTTACAAACACATGTCACTAAGTGGAACTATAACAGTCATTCATTTCAAAGCATTTTTATAGTCGTTTCACTCAGATAAGAGTAAGTGCGGTAAAGTACACACTACCCTATCTGAGAGTTCAAAACCAGGTTTCACAGTACAATCACAACAGGAAACATCATTACAGTCATTTCACATAAACACGTAGCAGGCATGGAAACTCACCAAAATAATAAGGCTCAGCCTCTACGTAAGGGTCGAATTCACTTTCCTCTTCAAACCCTAAACAAGTAAAAATAGTAGTTGAGAATTTTGTTCTTTCACCCATTAATCAAAACAACTCATTTCCACCTTTTTAGTTTTCAATCAATGTTTTCCCCAAAAATTTTCTCAAGGAAACACTTTCATTTCCAATACGATATTTCAAACGAATCTTTGAAAAATCACATCTCATTTCAAAACCACGTTATCGATGTACTCACTAAGCATTTTTCCACATTTTCTTTAATAAATCACTCAGGTGAAAATTATCAACCCAAAATCACTTTTAACACAAACTCAACATTTCTTTCTTGAAAATGCTTTAATATAACTTTAAAACACTTTAAACTATAACCTTTCTTACAAAATTCATTAAAGGAAACCATAACACTACAAAACCTTCAAATGACATTTTCACCCAATTTTCATGAGAAATTCTATTCTTTATCTTTTAAAGTCATACTCGATAAATGTACATATCAAATATTTTCTTAAACAAAATTCATCACAAGTACAAAATTTCAAAATCAAACATAGAAGTTTTCAATTTTGATTTCGGCCATTTTAATCATTTTTCCTTCAAACTTTTCACCAACTAAAAACCCTAATTTCTAACCATATCAAGGCAAGTTCACAAATAACAATCAAATTCCCAATCAGGTCCTCAAGTCCGCTACCTAGAGGTCACCTCAAGTCCGCTACCTAGGTTGGGATTTCAAGAGCCCAACTTCATCTTTTCAGATGAGATCATTCCTTCAATATTAACCACAGATCTACACTAATCAACATTAATAAGGCTAGATCTACAAGATTCGAGACTTGTACCTTCGGATCTATCGAGATCCAACGAAATCCGTCAAAACCCAATGAAATCCCTCAAGCTTTCCTTCAAGAAAGTCGCTTCCAAGCTCAATAAACCTCTCAAGCCTCGATCTTCACCCAAGATCTACGGATTTCGACGGGGATCTACGACTCCAAGCCCACGATCAAGCAACACATCACTCGATCAAGCCTTGTTTCTTCACTTTTCTCTTCCTTTTCCCCTCAAGAACTTGCCTCTCTCTCTCTCTCTCTCCTTGGTTCGGCTGAAATAGGGAAGAAGAAATCAAGCCCATAATCCATCCATCAAGTTTCATAAGCTCAAGATTCTAGTTGAAGAAAAATGGAAGATTTTAACCACAAAACTCACCTTTCTTCCTCCCTCCAAAATCGGACCAGCCCTCTCTTTCCTTGCTCTCTTCCTCGGCTGGAAATGTGAGGATGATGGTGGCTTCAAGAGTGCTTGAAAGTGGACGAAAGGAAGAAGGAAGAAATGGAAGAAACTTGAACTTATTTCTCTCTCTCTTTCCCTTAGAGCTCTCGGCTCTTCCTCTCTCTATCTCCCAAATGTGCAGCTGAAAATGAAGTGTGAAGATTGCAAGAAGTCAAGCCTTTTTAATGGCAAAAAGTGCTCTTCCTTGATTCAGGGGAAAAGTGCTTTTTGGCACTTTATGTCGCCGTCATGACAGCCTAACTTACACCGCTCTAGTCCATTCGACACTATCCAAACTTATTAATATTCTCAAAATATTGCCACTTATGCTTAATTTCAACTTAAAGTCACTAATCACGCTCCGGTAGAAAATTAGAGACCTAATACGGCCAAAATCGCACATCGGCAAACAAATCGTATAAAATGCTATAAATTGTAAAATATTTGATTTCATCATAATTTTACTCATAAATAAATAAATAGATGTAATATAAATAATAATATGAATTTTAAAAATAATTTGGAATTTCGAGGCCCTTACAAAAACTCCAATGGTCTAGATGTAGATACACATTTCTCGAGTTTAAAAGAAACTTTAGTTTGTTTATCGAATTGACAAGTATCACAAATTTCATCTTTTTCAAATTTAATTTCTGGCAAGCCTTTAACGAGTTCCTTTTTGGAAATTTTATTCAACACATCCATATTGAAATGACAAAACCTTCTATGTCAAAATCGAGGATCTTCATTTGAAATTTTAAAACATTGAAAGCTAGATGAGTTGATTTTTTCAAGAATGACAACATAAATGTCATTGAATCTTTTTCCCTTGAAAATGATATTAAACTTTGAATCAAAGACTAAGCATTCATGTTTCTTAAATAAAACAAACAAATCTCTATCACATAGTTGACTAACACTTAATAAATTGTAGTCTAAATTATCAACCAAAAGAACATTATGAACAAATGTTTTATCAACATCTCTCACTCCACTTGTTTTGGCTTTCATGTCATCTCCAAATGTCACTTTTTCACTTGATTTTGACTTGAGTTTAATGAATTGTGATGGATCACCGGTCATGTGTCTTGAACACCCACTATCTATGAACCATTTTGATTCCTTCATAATTTTCTCCATGTTCACCTACACAGGAGATGAAAAGATTTGGTACCCTTTAATTTTTGGATCCTTAATAGTTAGTGTCATGTCTAACTAACCACATGCTTTTCATGCCTCTTTTCATGTTTTTCTTTACATAACAGTCATATTTCAAGTGACCTTCTTGGCAGCAAACACTACACATAACAGAGGGATCATTTACATAAAGAGGTTTAATAAATCTTACTCCTCTTCGTCTATAAATTGTGAATTCATTTGCACTAAAGGTTAACTTTCTTTCATAAGTATTAAAGTGAGGTTTCAATTCATTTCTTGGAAAATAATTTTGTTTCTCATGTTTAAGAACCTCATCTAGGCTATCCATTCTTCTCTTTAAATCACGTTGTTTTTTTTTTAAGTATTTCACAAAGACTTGCTTTTCTATCAAGCTCACATTGTAAATCCATTTCATCTCTTATCAAACAATTATTATTAACTTTCAGTTTTTTGTTTTCTTGAAACTGATTTGCATTATCTTGTAGAAGAAAGGTAATTTTCTGTTTTAACTCCTTGTTTCTAGCATACGATTCTTTCAAGTCTGTTTTAACTCCTTGTTTCTAGCATACGATTCTTTCAAGCTATCATGTAACTTTTCAACAAATGATTCAAGATCATCATCTTCATCATCACTTTCAAGTTGAGGGTCACAAGATGTTACCTCATTATCTCCAATTGCCATGAAAACTATTTGTGCAGATTCTTCTTCCTCTTCAATTTCACCTTCTGAATTGCACTCATTCCAAGTGATTTGGAAGTTGTTGAATCTTGGTTTCCTTTCATTCCTTCCTTCTTTCTTCTTCTTCGTTGGACATTCAATTGCATAGTGTCCAAGCTGACCGCATTCAAAGCATTTGTCTTCTTGTTTTTTGTTTGCATCTTGCCTTCCTTTGTATCTTATATTTAGGAATTGATTAGATTTTTTATTACTAGGTCATTCTTTTCTGAATCTCATTTTGTTGAGGATTCTTTTGAAACTTTTTGTAATGAGAGCAAGATCACTATCATCACCATCCATTTATTCATCATCGAATGAGACCGAATCATCCTCATCTTGGGATGCCTTTAGAGCAATGCTTCTTTTTGCCCTTACATCTTCTTCATCTTGCACTTTGCTTTTAAGTTTCAATTCATAAGATGTTAGAGAATTTATAAGAAATTCAATTAACATAGAATTCAAGTCCTTTGCTTCTTCAATGGCAGTCACTTTACTCTCCCATTCTTTAGGTAAAGCATTCAAAATTTTTCTATTTTTCTCTCCAAATGTATATTCCTTATCCAACATTTCTAAATCCTTAATGAGATCGTTAAATCTACAATACATTTTATCAATATTTTCATGAGACTCCATTTTAAATGATTCATACTTAGTGATCAAGATGGATTTCTTTTGTTCCCTAACATCTTCACTCCCTTCATGGATTTCCCTCAATTTGTCCCGAATTTCCTTAACTGACTTACAACCTTTAACTCTAATAGATTCATTTGTGTCTAAAGTACTATATAAGACATTCATAGTTTTAGCATTTGAAATAAGATTAGCTCTATCTTCACGAGTTAATTCATTTCTGCTTTTCAATCTAGGAACATGAGTAATAGGATCTTCAATAATGGCAGTATATGGACCTTCATTGACAATGAACCACAAATCAATATCAATTGATTGCAAGAAAATAATCATACGTTCTTTCCAACTCACATAGTTTGATCCATTAAACATTGGTGGTCTAGTTACGATTGTCCTTCTACAAACATAGCATTGTTGGTTGTCATCTTTATTCTAAGCGGTTAAGTTTGATCCTAGAGACCAAGTTCTGATACCAATTGTAAGGCCCAAAGACAACCTAAGAGAGGGTGAATTAGGTTGATTAAAATTAATCAAATTATGATATCTTTTTTTCACAATAAGAAATTTACCCTCTTACACAATAAATTTATCAAAGAAGGAACAATAGAATTCAAGAAAGATAGAAGATATAAGCAATATAGGAGTTATAAAGTAAACTGTAAAAGAGATGAGAGTATGTAAACCAATTGTCTACCAAACTCCTCTTGAGCTTGAAGAACAATTCTCAAAACAAGCAACTTCAATTTGATGAAAATTCAACCAATTTTGTGTATAATGGAAGGTTCACTTCCTCCTTGCCCCAACCAATACTCGTTCAAGTTAGAAAATTTTACAATCACTCGGATAACCCTCTCAAATCTACACTATTGAAAAATTCAATCACAAGTGAAAAATTTACATACTAGTTCACACTTCAAGAATTAAAATCTTACTAGGAGAGTATTTTTTAACCAAAATCACTCTTAAGAACTTGTATTCTAAGTGTACAAAAGTTGTTTATTTCATTCAGACAAAGGACTATTTAAAGAGGACCAAAAAAAGCATAATAAAGGCTGTCAACGGATAGAAGGAAGCTGAACAGTCAATTAGCCGTTGGAGGTATCGGACATCCGGTACAATATTCTGCGTCCAGTCCCATTGTCCGAAAGGTTGTTTCAATGTTTATCGGACGGCTGATGCATTTTCTGCGTTTGATGTAGTCTACGTCCGATACTAGTCAGAGAGTTTGGAGTTTTTCTTGAATTCGATTGGACATCCGGTAATGATGATATAGGTCCAATAGGAGTGTCCGATACTCTCTCTGTCTATCGGATGTCTAGTATTTAAAGTTGAGTATCCGATGGAGGTTCTGTTGAGAGTTCTCAACCTTTATCGGACGTCCAGTACATACTATCGAGCGTCCGACAGAGTTGAGTGTCCTTTGCTCCTTTTTTATTGAGTCTTTCATTTGCATCAGCGATCTGAGCTGTCATATTTCTCAATGGAAGACATTAGTTTGAATTATCCAATTGTTTTGTAATTATCAAAATTCGGGATCAAGATTTACATATTACACGTACTGTTTTATGAGTTACGTTTAACATATTTCTTATTTGTCAAATATGCTATGCACAACTCATGTTATGTTCTATGATTTTATGCTTCTCTATTTTTATATCACGACTATGTTTAATCATTATTTGTTTCGAGAGCTTTATTTAAAAGTACACGTGTTATATTGTCAAAAGTGTTATAAAAAATATTTCAAAATATGAAATAGCTACGGAGTAATTATTACCTACTGAGCGTTGTGTCGCTCAATCCGCTCTCCCCTTTATATTGAGGAACCAGAAGATGATTTTTACTAAAGAAATGTAATTCTAGGAAGCAAGCTCTAGTGATAGGGTTTCAGTAAATGCATAGTATTGGTTATGCATCAGAGTATTCATATTTGTATTTTTCTAATTGTTGAATGGGCGTATGGACCCCGAGTAGATGTTGTGTCATATTAATTTTAATCGTAATGTACCGCACTCTATGTTATCCTATTTTATGAATATTAAGGTATTGTCTTAGTACAGTTATGGTTGCTTTGTGTTCTCAAGTTGTGGGAAGGCGGCGAATGTCCCGTATCTAGCACGTGCAGGTTAGAGGCATGACACATATATACGTTTGGATAGTAGATTTTTTGAGATAATTTGTTGAAAAGAATACTGTAGCACTACTGTAGCACTTTTTTGATGTGATGTATCTGAGATAAAAAGGTGATTGGAATTTGTGTCAATGATGTAAACAAAATTTTTTAGCTAAATATAAGCAATCCAAACGCAGTTATGGAATGTTTGATAGGTTGCTAGATGTCTCAACTTGTATGTTTGCCTGCTCATCTTCTTGCAAAACACATGTCCATACTGGGAAACACGTCTACTAAGTTGTCACTTCATGATTCATGTACATGGTTTGATGGGCATTAAAGCCGTGTTTCTTTTGTTCGGTGATTCAATTCACAAGGATCTAAATGGAATGTTTGGTCAAACAGTGGATATCCTCAGTCTTAAATTGCTATAGGATATATAAAATTTATTAAAGAGTTACGAGGGAAAAAAAGAGATCATCAAAGCATCCAAATAGGCTCCACTAACATTCCCGTCCCACATCGATCAATTGGGGGTTGGGTTTGGGTAGTTAAGTCCCTGAGTTGTCTCAGAAGTTACCACCATGGCTTTTGGAGTTAATCTGGAAAATAGGTTTAACTTCTCGACTTTCAATATTCTGAAAGAAAGAAACAATGGACACGGGTCTAACAGTTGGGTAGATGGGTTGTTCCTTAACACTTAGTAGCAGTCTCCCACTAATATTCCCATCCCACATCGATCAATTGGGAGGTTGGGTTTGGGTAGTTAAGTCCCTGGGTTGCCTCAGAAGTTACCACCGTAACTTTTGAGGTTAATATGAGAAATATGTTTAACTTCTTGACTTTCAATATTCTGAAAGAAAGCATCCAAATAGGATTTTTTTTTTTTTTTTGGTTAGCATGTATGCTTTTTATCCTAGTATCTTACTCAGCCTACTTAAAGGCGTAGAGTTTGTACTTACTAGTGAAAACGTCTTCAAATGGATGACTCCGCAATCTTGTAAATGATGATACATGTAGCTCACACAAGAGCCATACCTTCAAATACTTCACCTCCAAGACGTAAACTTTGACTCCAGGCAAATCCGAATTACTCATATTCATTTCATTTTTCAAGTGCTCCTCTTGAATAAATTTTAGAAATTTCTCCAATGATAAAAGTTTTAACCGTCAATACAAGGAGAGAATCTGGATTAAAAGAAGACTGAATTTTTAAAAATTAAGGGGATAAAAGAAGTACGAGCCAGGGCTCTCATGACAGACAGATGTGGAAAATCTCAATACAAAGGTTCAGTTCTCCAGCTGAAATCTCAGTCGTAGACAATCAAGTTGAGACGATTTCTGGCCAATTATCATGCTTCTCAATGTTTCAACCGGCAATGTAGATCCACTGCCTTCCTCTTGCAGAAGTTAAACTTTCTGGAAATTAATGTAAAAAAAAAAAAAATAGAAGGAAGAAGAACAATTAATTAGCAATTGTTGTTGAAATAGTCTAGCTCCATCATTTTGAATTACTCCATACATGTAGCATAGAATTTTGAAGGGAAAAGAACCTTAAGCGACTAATGGGATTTCAAATATTAAAGGGAAAGAGAGCTAACATTGTAAAACATCTATAGAGCAATGAAACATACGCCATCCATAGGATAGAAAATCTATAGAGCAGAAAGCAGAAAATAGAAAGCAAATTTTTTTTTTTACTAACCTGTCTAGGCAACAAATTATTAGCTCATTTGTGTTGGAATCACTGATCTGGAGGATAAACTGAGAGTTTAAATGCAGCTCCTCTTTTGTTCTTATCAGTTGCTTGAACCTTCAATTTCAACACTTGAATGTTTCTTGCAGATTTAGCAACCCTAGAGTTGGTACAGTAGAGATCAATTTCTTGGAGGGTAGCTATATCTCCAAGACCAGATGGGACAGCCTCAAGTTTAGTGCAGTGCCTGAGAAACAGGCTTCTTAGTATGGGAAAATGACTAGCTGAAGCCTTCCACATCACTAAATTTGTACTGCCAATATGCAAAACCTTAAGATTACGAAAGCCACCACCTTCTGCTCGCCACAACTCTCCTTGGAATGCGTTATCTTTCAACTTGAGCACCTCAAGCTTCTCCAGCTTTCCCAGTGTGGACATGTGTTTCCAATCAAGCAAGGTATTTAGTAGAGTCAACCTGGTTAGCTTCCTAGGAAACATATTTTCTTGAGGAAGAGCATGTAACTTAAAAGTAATATCATCATTCAATAGCTTCAAATTTTCAAGGTCTTCCAATTTGAAGAGATTGGCAAACAAGCTAGACTGACCATTGGGATGTATGACATTAACTAGTTTTCCACATACACCCAACTTCTTGAGTTTGGGAGCCCTAAAAAACAATTCTGCTCTGCAACTTTCTGGTGAAATTGTAGAAAGGGTTTGCAAGTGTGCATTAATAATGAGCTCTTTCTTAGATTCTACCAAACTTGTGGAAGCATTAGTGTGCAGGTGTCTTAGTTGTGGAAGCTTCCATATGTCTGCTTTCATTTCAAGGGTACGGGATGATGTTTCTACTATGAGAGTCTGTAAGTTCCAGAGATTCGACAATTTCTCAGGAAGGATTTTGAAGTTGCAAGAAACAGCAATGTATTTCAAAAGAACCAGGTAAAGCAAGTCAGTGGGAAAACGGGTGAAAATGAGTGATCTAGCATCTAAGACTCGAAGGAGTTTGAAGGCTTTAGGGATCAATGAGACATGCTCAGGCTGCAAAGTGGTTTCGTCCTTGGCAAAGCTCAGAAATGATCGAACAAATTCACCAGATGGTTTTGATTTAATATAATCAGCAACAAATGCATTCACACACAAGCGACGAAACCCATCAGAAGAAGGGTCTGCAGGAAAAGAGATGCCTTGATCAAACCTTTTTATTTCTTGGAAAAGATTTTCTTTTGTGGCTTCCTTCTTGCAGAAGTCACGTAAAGTATCATGAATTCGACATGTTTTTATTTGACCATTCAACCTCCTGTGCCCCACCATTACTAAATTTCTGTCCACCAATTCCTCCAAATAATCCTCTGCTATATCCTCTAGACTCATACTGCCATCCCGTGGAATAAATCCTTCAGCGACCCACAATCAGACCAACTTCCACACTGGGATCTCAAAATCTTCAATGAAGACTCCAAGGTAGAGAAAACATGGTTTCAAATAATATGGCATGTGATTGTAACTTAGCTTGATCACATCATAACTCTGCTCTTGTTTTCTTGCAACATAATCATTCACATCTTCAGCTACTTTCTTCCACCAATCTGTTCTGTCTCGATGATTCACAAGTATACCTGCAACTACCACTATTGCTAATGGTAGTCCATCACACTTCTGCAAAATGCGCAGTTCATAAGCTTCCAACTCAGAGGGGCAACAATTCTTTCCAAAAACCTTTCTTAGCAACTCTCGACTCTCTTCTGGATACAGAAACCGCAAAAAATAAGGATCAATATTTTGATTAGCATGAACAGCTACATGTTTGTGTCGGCTAGTTATTAGAACTCTACTTCGTTTATTATTGTTGGGGAAAGCACCCTTGAGCTGATCCCATGCTTCATTGGTCCACACATCATCCATCACAATCAAATACTTTCTAGTCTTCAATTGATCATGTAGTTCTCTACACAACTGTTCATCAGACATCTTATTCATTTGATCAGTAATTTGAGTAAACTGACCCAAAATTTTCAGGAACAATTCCTTCCTTTCATATTCTTGAGACACATTCACAAATGCTCGAGTATAGAATTCATACTCAATTTTAGGGTCACTTAAGACTTTTTTGGCTAGTGTCGTCTTCCCAAGACCAAGCATTCCAATGATTGAGATTACTTCTAGTTGATCCGATTGATCATCTGATTCTCCAGTAAGAAGCTCAATTACTTCTTTAGCCGCGTCATCAAAACCAACCACATTATCTTCCTCAACCACTGGAGTCTGTAAATTAAGTGGTAGATATATCACACTTGGAAATTGAAAACCAAAAGCTAAGACATTCCATAAGGGCAACTAATGAAAAGTGGTAACTACTAATCTGCTTTTAAATACCTGCTAAGTGAAAATTTTTCCCTCTTTAGTGGCCACTATATAGAGCAAACCAAAAGTTTATTTTAGTGGCCACTTTTTAGACCGAGCAAATATGAAAAGAACACGTCAGTGATGAATAAAAGAGACTGATTCAATACAAATGGGTTTACCCTCACAGAAGACTTGAAGATTAACTTATCACTATCCATCTCACTATATATATTCATCCCACTCACAATGTTATGACTTTTGACCAGACTGCAATGTAGAATCAAGAAACAGATTGGACTAGACAATGGATGCATTGAGCTTTTTCTTTACACTCTATATTTTATAAATGAAATTGGGATGCAATGACACCAGAGAATTTTGCCAAAAATCCATTTCTTCTACACCTTAAAAACACTAATGAGTAATTATGAGTAATTACTCTACAAAAAACTTCCTGACGATTACAAAGAAATAAAGAAACACTAGGCATTACAAAGACAGGCAGTATATCTGGGATACGTTAGGACTTAAAAATCAAAAGAGAAACCTTGAACAAAGAAAGGAGTGATGTAGGATTCATCCAGCTTAGGAAGTTACTTAACGAAAAATAACTGAAAAGGTATGCGTTACTAAGATTTTTATCCATATAGTTCTGTTAGTTCTTCTTCTTCTTCTTCTTCTTCTTCTTCTCCCCTTTTGACTTTCCTAAGAATCATCATCTGGTCTTATTGTAAAAACAATGGATTAAATATCCCCCTTATCAAATCAAATTAGTATAATTCTAGTTGAGTTAATTCCACTTGAATTCTACCAAATTTAAATCACTGATTTAACAATCAATTTTCCTTCCTTCAGATCTATCAAGCAAAAAAGTCAACCGTCTTAAGCACTTAATACGACCACATCCTAAATGATTCTTGATGCTTTAGAAGCGTACAAATTTACAAGAATCCAAGTTGTGTAGATACAAAGCAAAAAACCAGTAGTAGTTCGTCTGTTACCTTTTTCTTCTTTTGACCTCTGTTGGATATCTCCTCAATTTGCATAGCAGCAAATCCAAGTGCTGCCCTGTTTTGGTAAATCTCCTGCACATCTTTGCTGACCTTCTCAATCTCTTTCCCCACAGCTCGAAGGTTTGAAATATAATCAACAAAATGGGCGGCTCTGCTGATCCCAGTTCTCAATTTCTGCACTGAAGCACAAGAGATGTATGTTTCAATTGCATCCTCAGCTCGATAAACCACACCCCTGATTTCACTGGCCAACTTTTCAAGGATCTCATTGTTACTGTACTTTTCTGTGTACGCCTTGATGAAGGCTCGCAACGTTTCAAGATCTTGACAGAGCTCCTTAACATTGTCCTTCACTCCACCTATTAATTCAGCATTATATTGAACCGATTCTTTTAGGTTTTGTAGGATGAATCCCAGTGCAGCATCTGGGACATTAGCCATTTTTGAGGGATGAAGATTTTTTCGGAGAAAAAAGAAGTACTCGAGAGGTTGAATGGACTTTCTTCCACCTTTCCACCTCTATAGTGAGAAATTTAAATGGTGATAGTGCTAAGAAATAAGCAAAGTTGGAAATAGTAGTTCAGAGAGCAGACAGTTGACTTGCGTCGAAAAAAATCATTAAGTCATTGGGGTCTTTCTTCCACCTTTCCACAGAGAAATTTAAATATGGGATAATTTCAGAAAACTCCCCTAAAATTTCTGACAGTTTCACTTGACACTTTCAAACTTTTAAAAATCTCACTTGCCTCCCTTAATTTATATTTTTTGTATCATTTATAACCTATTTTAAAATATGATATTAAAAAATTCATTTTGAGAAAGTAAATGCAATCTCATTCCAAAATTACCCTTTGTTGTCTTACTTTTTATTGTCTAAATATATTAATAACAAAAAAAATGAAAATTCATATCGATTGGAAAAAATATAATGTGTTTTTATATAGCAAACGTTAATATTTGAATTTTGCAAGTGAAACCCATTTCAAAATATAATGTTAAAAAACTTATTTTGGGTAAGAGAATATATTTCATTACAAGTTTGCCCTTTTCTTATGATTTCTTAATTACTATAATACTCCAAACGTATCTTTTTAATTATTGTAAAATAGATGGACGTAGTTTCTTAATAAACATTTAAGACTTGGTAACAATGTTAAAAAAAACTCT
This sequence comes from Gardenia jasminoides, assembly GCA_013103745.1. NCBI lineage: Eukaryota > Viridiplantae > Streptophyta > Magnoliopsida > Gentianales > Rubiaceae > Gardenia > Gardenia jasminoides. The sequence goes on from CM023096.1 coordinate 15,668,069, forward strand.
TTAATAGTTTTTATGTCATTGGTTTGGACAAGAAATGTTAAATTACTCAAAATTATGAATAATTTATAATACTCTTAGAAATAACTTATTATAATTTATAACCATGATGATACCTTTTTATACTGATTTAAAAACAATACAAACAAATTTATATATATTTTTGGTATGTTATATCTTTTTAGTGTTCAAACCATCAATTTGGACAAAATGTAGAAAATTCAAAAATATGTAAATGATTTGTAAAACTTCTTAAATTAACTCAAAACACTTTGCAACAAAGAACTTATTACCTTTCTAATTTTCAGAATTCAAATATTAACGTCTGCTATATAAAAACGCACTATATTTTTTTCAATCGACATGAACTTTCATTTGTTTTGTTATTAATATATTTAGACAATAAAAAGTAAGACAACAAAGGGTAATTTTGGAATGAGATTGCATTTACTTTCCCAAAATGAATTTTTTAATAGTATATTTTAAAATGGGTTATAAATGATACCAAAAATATAAAGTAAAGGAGGCAAGTGAGATTTTTAAAAATTTGAAAGTGTTAGATGAAATTGTCAGAAACAAGAGAGGTTTCTGGAATTATCCCTTTAGATATATAGTGACAAGTTTAAATAGTGATGGTGCTGAGAAATAAGCATAGCTGGAAATAGTATTTCAAGTTGACAGTTGACTTGCCTCGAAATATGACTTAAGTCATGATACTAATAAAATGTTGTATTCTCTCTCTCTCTCTCTCACTCTATTGTTAAATGGAGGCAGATGATAGAGAGAGGTAGTCTGCAGTCGTGCATGAATTTAGGAGTTTTAACAATTAAGGGGTAGAAATAAAGGGTTACTTGCAAAAACTTTCCTTAAAATTTTAAAAATTTTGCACTTTGCCCCTTATTATTATTTTTTTCTCATTTTATATCATAAACCATTAGTCAACTCTAATGGTTCATAATTGGAAACGTCAAGACATTCATTCTCCTAAGGTAAATTCACTTAAGGTATAGCACATTTTGCACTTTACCCTTTCATATCATTTTTATCCTTAATTTGTCTATTTGTCCCTAAAACCATGAAGTCAACTCTAATATTTTTGGTACCATTTAATACAAATAATGTTTAAAAAATCAATATTCCTAACATAATAATGAAAATTATTATATAATTCTGGATATAGGTCTTGTTAAATTTTATTCCTATAATTGTAGGTTCTTAGAAAGAGAAAAAATATCCTACTTATTGCACCTAATAAAGGGAAAAATCATTAGTGCAAAACTAAACTATGAAAATATTATTAAAGATGTATTGTCTGAGTTTGTTTAGGTTGAAGGTTACCTAGAAAATTTTTCTAGAATAGTAGCATTTTTTACGATTTGATGCATATGAGACAAAAACATGGTTGAAAAGTAAAAAGATGATTCGGAAACATGTTTATGATGCAACAATATCTTTTAAAAAGAAATTAGCAATCCAAATAAATTTTAATACTATCTAAGTATTAAAAGAAAAACTTGGAAACTTTGAAATCCATACCAACCATGTTTTTCTTTGTTTTTTTTTTAATTATTTCTAACAAAAGAAAGTATACTCCCATATAAAGAAATATCTTGCAATTAAAAGGAAAACTGAGCCATATGCACATACGCAAAGAGAAACTGATAATATCCTAACCATTTTTAGACTTTTAAATATATTTCACATTTTAATTTTTAATAACAAATTTTATTTTTTTCCTTTATTAATTGAAATTAATAAGATATTCTCAGCAATCCTGAAAAATGTAACTATAGGCTATATCTATACAAATATTATTTTTTTCATCGTTATGTAAGGAATATTAATTTTTTAGACATTATTTTTCCTGGGTATTATTAAATATTGAAGTTCACTAGTGACTTTGGTAACAAATAAATAAATTGAGAAAAGATTATGTTGAGGGATAAAGTGCAAAACAAACTATATGTTAAGGGGATTTAGTGTAGTTATCGTTATCTCAGCGGATTAGGATTTCTTGCCTAATTCTTACAAAGTCAAATTTGGAAATCCAATCAGTTGAAAAGCAACCAAAACACAATTCAAAATCTGATTTGGAAATTGACATTCTAGCTGAATCCAACAGGCTCTTGAGTAACTCCACTTGGAAAGTGTTTGCCCTAAAGCTGGTCGAGTCTTAGTTTCTTAATTTGAGCTTGTGGTTAGATCAAATCATATCTAAATTTTGTGTCACAAAATCTGATCCGTTTGACACCAAAATCCAGATCTGATTTCGTCTAAATACCTACCATTAAATCATCAATTCCAAGTTTGAAATTCATTCTTCTTGTGTGTAGGTCCCGAAAGCAACCTAATAGGGGGGGTGAATTAGGTTGATGGAAATTAAAAACTTGATTACGTAAATTGAGCTTTTCAAGTTTTCTTGATGATTCAATACTTGATCAAAGAAAATAATGATCATACATGAGTAGATGATCACAAGTAAATTCCAAGCAAAAGAATAAGTAAGAAAGATGGAATCAAATGGACTACCAGGTTGCACCCAATTTGAAATCCAATACCTCAATTGTTATTGCTACTTCAATTTGATGAAGTTACACCAAGTTGTACATGGAAGGATCACCCCTTGCTTGCCTCAATCTCTTCTTGATCAAGCCAAGAGGTTTTACAATAGCCTTACTAACCCTCATTTTGCTACACACTTGAACCTTCTCTCACAATTGAAAAGCAATGAATGTTCACACACTCACTTGCACTACAAGTACTAAGAAAGACACAAATTCTTGCTAAATTTACTCTTGAAAGATTGTAAGTAATGGTTGTCAAAAGTTCAGGACATATTCAGCCTTTAAGGTATTTATAGGGTGCAAAAATAACTGCCCCAACTTCTTCAACGGTTTTGAATTAAATGGAGAAAAACTAGCCGTTGGACGTGTCGGACATCTGGTGCCCTGTTCTGCGTCCGAAGCCACCGTCCGATAATTTGCTAAATTTCTGTGTCGTAAATTATTGGATGTCCGAACCAAAAATCCACCATCCGACAGAACCAGTAGCTAACTTGAACTTCCTCTCAACCTGTCGGACGTCCAAAACTTGGGTCTTCGTCCGAAAGCATCGTCTGAAGCGTTGTCGTAAACTGTCGGATGTCTGAAATGGCCGTCCGACAGAACCAGTGGCTATCCCATCTTTCATTCCAACCTGTCGGACGTCTGAACCCCTACCTTGCATCCTAGAGTATCGTCTGACACATATGAATGATGTGTTTAGGTAAAAAACTTGTCTCACTACAATTTAACTTGAAAGAACATTAGTAAAAATCATTATATTGGTTTGTTAATCATCAAAAGAGCCAACAATCTCCCCCTTTTCGATAATGACAAACCAAGTGAATAGAAGTAAAAATGCATAAGTGTTAAATAAGCGTTTAAAAATACTCCCCCTCACTTTCAAAACTCACTTTGCAAAACTACCCCTTACTTATATCACCATCTCTTAGCATTTGATACTCAACACAACCATACCAACTCAGAATTACTATTATTCAATATCAACCAATATCAACCAACATATTCAATATCAACCAATATAAACCATAATTTAAAATCCCTTTTTCTCTTCCTTTTGTCATCAATCAAAAAGAAGGGACATCCAAAAGTCAAAGGAACATCCAAGAAGCATTGATACCAAAGAAGTAAACAGTCGAAACCAATAAACATCCAAACATAAGGTGAAAAAAGATAAACATTCAACAAGGGTTCAATGAATCAAGGCCAACAAAAGCCAAGGCCAAACAAAAACAACCATGACCAATGAGTAATTTTGGCTTCACAAAAATAGTAACAGAAGCCAAGAAGGAAGTCATGAACAAAATGATATTGGCCTAGAAATGCCTAATTGCATGAGTCTACTGCCTTCTTCGAACAAGTCTATAACCCTCTGAACTTTCATCTGTATCAGTGTCCATTTCTTGAGGAGGAGTGTGAAATTGAGACGGTCCAGGGTCTTGAGTCGTGTCCTATTGATGCAATTCCTGATCTTGTGATGGGCCCCGCATTTGCATTAGACCTTTAACTTGTTTGTCTTGTGCATTTTCTTCGTGTGCCTGGTCTTCATCTTGAGCAGTTCTTTTTTCTGCTTGTTCTTCTTCTTCTTGAGGTGTGTCTTTGTGACACCCCCGCCTCTCTCAAGGTCGAACCCAAGGGTATCAGCGGGACACCTGCCCAACTCTCGTCAAGACTCACTCGCTCAATTAACTTCAATGTCAGTTCCAGCCTTTAATACTTACATTAGAACTCCAACAATTACATCCAAGTACTTCCAAATAATAACATAACCATAAATTTTACAATTTAAACTCCAATACTTACAATTCCAAACATGTGAAAATAATATTATAACCATGAGATGTTATTTCCCAAGTGCCTCAATACAATAAGTACATTTCACAAAACATCTGAAAAGATACACCCAATTTGAACAAGAGTTAATCTAGCCAGTCACACTAGTAAATCTCTACAAGTGCTTCCTTTGCCTCGAGTCCTGTGAAGGAAAAATAAAACATTTTGGGGTGAGTTAGAAACTCAGTGAGGTTCCATAAATTCAAGAAAACACATAAAACATTGAAATAACATGGTTTATCAAAGTAGCACTTTTAACAAGTAATCGTTCAAAAGACAATTATCAACACAAGAAATCTTTCAAGCATTTATTCATTTAACAATCATCTAATCAAGTATAAGCAGTAAAAGAACACAGCAGCACATAAAGTCAGTAAGTCAGTGGTTAACAGTCTCATTATATCTCCAGTGGTAATACTCGAATAAACCAATCAGTGTCCCAGTGTTACAGGGTCTCGACCTAGTCCGCTTCTGACTCGGGTTGGCCGATAACAAAGGGCGTGGGTCTAGATCATGCAAGGGCCCAGTTCAGCCGATACGTTGAAATCATTCACGGCTTACAACATGCGCAGTTAACAATCAACAGTAATACATGTAACAAATAAGTTAACACTTAATCAACACGACAAGGCATTTTACGTGAAATAATAGTAAATCATTTTCTTATAAATACTAGCAAATCATTTCAACAAAATATTCCTTTACAAACAATAGCAAGATTTTTCATTTGAAAAGGATCTGGAACGCTCACAAATCCTTCAGAAATTATTTCACTTGTAAAAGCATTTTACTGGGAAATAGCGGTAAATTATTTCTTTGCAAATATGAGTCAAGTAAATTATTTCACAAGTTAATTTCAAATAGTAGTAAAATATTTGATTTAAACGGGTTGGAACACTCACCTTTGCATTTAATCAAGCACGCAAGCAAGATATTTAAACTTCGGCAGTCGGATCAACTTCAGCAATCTCTTGGTCACCTAAGCCAAAACTATCACACTCAATCCAAGCGGTTAAAACTCAAAGTTTAACCTAACTCTCCAAGTTCACCGTAGTCACTCAACCACAGTCTCTTTCTCTAACTCACTCACTATATGTTGAAATTGAACAAGGCTTAAAGCTACAGAAACTAAATTCATCATGCTAGAAATCACTGGAAGACATCGCTTGAAGATTCATTGAGCAAGATGGACTAAAATGAGTCGGAAGATCTAGCAGAAACAAAAACAGGAAATCAAGCTGTGAAATCAGCCATCTTTGTGGCTTTGCTGCTATTGATAGGGAAGGAACTAGCATGCAAGCCTTACACCGTTAAAAATCTTGTAAAGTCTAGTTTCAAACGCCACTGACAGCGCTCAATTTTGACTCCTGAGCAAGGAATTACAGTCATTAGAAGGACAGAGGTTCACATGGACTGACGGCAGAATTTCCAGATTTGAAGAACTAGTTTTGGAACAACATTTGGGCATTGAAATGCCACTGGAAAATCATCAAATTTTGTAAACTCAAACCTCACTAGGTGAAGTAGGTGTGTACCAAATTTCAGCCAAAAATTTGAACGGAAAGGTGACGTTTTAGATGGCCAAAGTTTGTGAAAAATCTTGGAACTAAACTGCCAGATTTTTCTTTTGTGATTTGCAAACATTTTGTTCAACTAAATCAGCCCCAAATCACTCAAAATTTGACACAAAAGTTCTAGCAGCATTCTTTTGACAAATGGAAGCAAAATGGTAGCAAAAATTTGAATCAAAATGCTTCAAAAATATGGAAGTAGTTCGCAAAGTGCAAAGAGGTAAAATTTCCAGATTTTAACCTAAACCTTCAAAGGCTTTTGACACACTAAATGAACTCACATTTACAAAACATTTTCCAACACATAGTGTAACATTTAAGTTTTCAAAACAATCAAGGAATCCACGAAAATAGAAGCCCAAAACTAAGCTTGTAAAATAACAAAGTGAACCAGCAGCTTTGGCACTTCAAATTTCCAGTTTTTCAAGCTTTCTTAGAAGAAGTGTCAGTTTTGTGCAGTATTTTTTGAAAAACCATAACTTGAGTTATATAAGTCCAAAATTTATGAATCTTATATCATTAGAAAATAGACTCAATGAACTAAAACTCTCGAGAGACTTATACAAGATTCAAATCAAAAACTAGTCAAATTTCAGTTTAAAGCCGCTGCTACAATATTAACAGGACATAACAGTCTTGATTTTCAGTCAAATTTAAAAATTCACCAAAATTCACAGAATTTGAACTAGCATTTGAAATTTATACTACTGAAAGAAATCATATTCTAGTTTCAAACACAATAAACAGAACTCAATTCGGACCTTCCTACACCAAGTTACAATAGTTTTAAATAGGCTAATTCATCAGCCCTGTTTTTCCGAAAATTTCAGATTTTCAAACTTTCTTTCTCAACCATTTTGCAACATCAAACAAAGTAATTTTTACATGAAGTTTCTCCCAACTTTAGGCCATCATATAAGCATCAAGAATCAACAAGAGAGACTTGGAATCATTGAGCTAAAATTGAGGAAAACAAGCTGCAAGACACCGGCACACACATAACCCTCTCCCAGCTCTTCTCTTTGTCTTCCCTCTATCATTTTCACCAACAAATTTCCACATACACCTCACACACACACACACACTAAGATCATCAAAACCCCAAGTTCATACATGGTGGGATTTCATAGAGCCCACTTCCATCAATTAACAACAAAATCCAACTCAAAGAGCTACAAGTTCTCTCTTAACCTAGGAAATGAAACAAATAAGCAAAGTTCTTGGTGTTTAGCAAGCTTACCTGAACTCAATCAAGAAGCTTAGTGAATGGAGGATGAAATAGCTCACACAATACCTCATTCCTCAAGCTCAACAACCAGTTCCTCCTCTTCTCCTAGCTGGACCAAAATCACCAAGAGAGCTAGCAAATCTTCAAGTATTTTTGGGTGCAAAAATGGAGGCTTTGTGTTGGTGATTTTTGAAGATGGAATGGAGGAGAAAGGAAGAAGAGAGGTGCAGCCAAGCTTGGAGGAAAAAGGAAGAGAATGAATAGTGTCTTTGACTTTTGGGGCTTTTATAGAAAAATGGAAGAAATGAATGAAAACTACCGATTGGACATAAAGCCTCTTTTTGTCGTGTCGGGTTGATTCACATGATACGGCACTATGATCCCGGTTTCTCTCATTTATATATCCCAAATACATATTCTAACATTCAAGACTTATGTCTGGTGGTCGATGCTAGACCCGAGTGCGGAATTTAAACATTTAAACAATTTAATTAAGGATGTAATTTAAATGTGCACAATACATTTTGAAACCTTTCGTGCCGATACAATTGATATACAAAAATCAAATAATTCAACTAAATTAATAAAATAATTTTATGAAAATATGGGAATTTTGTAATTTATAATTTAAATTGGTGGTACGGGGCCTCACAGTCTTCCTTTGTGTCATCTTTCACTTCCTTATCTTCTCTTCATGAAGGGTTAGTTCTTTAAGAGTTTCTTGCACACCTAAATCATCATTTTCACAAACATTTTTGGATACAACATCATTAGTTTCATCAAAAGTAACGTGAATGGCTTCTTCTATGACAAGAGTCCTTCTATTATAGACTCTATAACCACGTTTATTTTCACAATATCCCAAGAAGATACCTTCATCCATTTTCTTGTCAAATTTTCCAAGATGTTCTTTGATATTTAAAATGAAACACTTACAACCAAACACTTTAAAATAACCAACAATAGGCTTTTTGTCAAAACGAAGTTCATATGAAGTTTTATTCAAAATTGGTCGTAAAAGGTTCTATTCATCACATAACAAGCCGTGTCTACCACCTCAGTCCAAAAATATTTTGGCATGTCACATTCACTAAGCATGGTTCTTGCGGCTTCTTGAAGAGTTCTATTCTTTCTTTCAACAACACCATTTTGTTGTGGAACTCTTGCTATTGAAAACTCATGTGAAATTCCATTGTGATCACAAAATTCCAGAAAGCCACAATAGTTAAACTCCGTCCCATTATCACTTCTAATTTTCACAATATTCAAGTTTAGCAAATTTTGGACTTTCGCAAATAAGGAAACAAAATTTTTAAAAGCATCATCTTTATGAGTTAAAAATACAACCCAAGTATATCTAGAAAAATCATCAACTATTACAAAGCAATAACATTTGCTGCCTAAACTAGCAACTTGAGTAGGATCAAATAGATCAAGATATAAAAGTTCCAAGGGTTTTGAAGTGGAAAACACAGTTTTTTGGTTTAAAAGAAACTTTTGTTTGTTTTCCAAATTGACATGCATCACATATACGATCCTTTTCAAATTTAATTTTTGGCAATCCTCTAACAAGTTCCTTTTTGGAGATCTCATTGAGTAAATCCATGTTAAAGTGACAAAGTCTTCTATGCCATAACCAAGGATCATCATTAGTAGTCTTAAGGCATGGAAAACTAGTTGAATCAATTTTCTCAAGAAAAACAACATAGATATCATTGTATCTTTTTCTTTTAAAGACAACATTAAAATTTATATCAAGAATCAAGCATTCATGCTTCTTAAATAGCACATAAAGATTCCTATCACATAATTGACTAACACTCAACAAATTGTAACCCAAATTGTCAACTAAAAGGACATTATGAATAAAAGTTTCACCATTTTTACCAACGTCTCCAATCCCAAAAGTGTATAACTTTAGTGTCGTCTCTAAATGTGACTTTTCACCACTTTTTGACTTAAGTTTGACAAAATGAGATGAATCGCCGGTCATGTGTCTTGAGCATCCACTATCAATGAACTATTTTGATGCTTTGTTTGAATTCTTCAATCTTACCTACACAAGAGAGAATGAAATATAACCTTTGGTACCCTTTGTATTTTTGGGTCCTTAGGAGTTAGTTACAATCTCTAACCATCCAAGTAGTTTTTAAGCCATTTCTCATATTTTTCTTAACATAGTAATGACTTTTCATATGTCCATATTGACAACAAAAACTACACATTTTGCTAGTGTCCTTGACACCAATGGGTTTTAAATATCTAATTCCCATTTTTCTAAGATTGGTAAATTTATTTTTACCAAAAGTAGCTCTTCTAACACTCACTTGAAGAATCTTTTGTTTCTCATTTTGAAGGAATCCATTCAAATCATCCATTCTTTTCTTCAAACCATTTTGTTCCTCTTGGAGTTTTTCGCAAAACTTTTCTTTCGCATCTAGTTTCTTTTGCAAATCCAAATCAATTTCAAGCTCTCTCAATTCATCATTTTCATTTTTCAATCTTTTATTTTCTTGGAAGAGCTTTGAATTTTCGCGAAGCAAAAAGTTGATTTTGACTTTTAACTCTTTATTCTTGGCATAAGAATCTTTTAGACTTTCATGCAATTTTTCAACAAAAGATTCAAAATCATCATCATTCTCATCATCACAATCAAAAATAGAGTTACTAGTGGATACCTCATCTTCTCCTATGGCCATGAATGCCATTTGAGCGGATTCTTCTTCTTTCTCTATTTCTCCATCGGAATTACACTCATTCCAAATTATTTGGAAGTTGTTGTATTTTTGCCTTCTTTCTCCTCTTCCTTCCTTTTTCTTCTTCATTGGACATTCATTAGCATAGTGTTCAATTTGTCCACATTCGAAGCATTTGTCTCCTTGTTTCTTGTTGACCTCTTGCTTCCCTCTACCTCTTTGATTGGGATTGTAGTTGCTAGGACCTTCCCTTCTAAATCTTCTTTTATTGAAGATTCTTTTGAAGCTCTTGGAAAGGAGTGCCAAGTCATTGTCATCAACTTCAACATTCTCATCATCTAAGGAGAATGAATCATCCTCCTCTTGTGAAGCTTTAAAAGCTATACTCCTTTTTACTTTTGCATCCTCTTCCTCTTGTACCTTAGACTTGAGGTTCAATTCATAAGAGGTTAGAGAATTTATAAGAGTTTCAATAGACATGGAATTTAAATCCTTAGCTTCCTCTATAGTTGTCACTTTGCTTTCCCAATCTTTAGATAGAGTATTTAGGATCTTTCTATTTTTCTCACCCAATGTATATTCTTTTCCCAACACCTCTAAATCCTTTATGATGTCATTGAATCTACAATACATTTTGTCTACATTCTCATGAGGTTCCATTTTAAAGGATTCATATTTAGTGACAAGAAGGGATTTCTTTTGTTCTCTAACATTGTCACTACTCTCATGTATTTCTCTTAGTTTGTCCCATATTTCTTTTGTTGTTTTGCATCCTTTCACCCTTGTAGATTCATTAGCATCTAAGGCATTATAAAACACATTCATAGTTTTAGCATTCAAGGTGAGATTTATCCTATCTTGAGGAGTCAATTCCATTCATGTTTTCGGTCTAGGCTAATGAGTGATTTCATCTACAACTATTGCTTCAAATGGACCTTCATCCACTATATACCATAGTTCAATATCTATAGATTGTAAGAAGATCTCCATTCTATCCTTCCAACTCACATAATTGACCCCATTAAACATAGGTGGTCTAGTGACTAACTGTCCCTCTAAGAATAATGCATTGTTTATTGCAATGATCACTCCAAAGCCGATTGAACTCAATCTCTAGGAGACCAAACTCTGATACCAATTGTAGGTCCCAAAACAACCTAAGATGGGAGGTGAATTAGGTTGATGGAAATTTAAAACTTGATTAAAGAAAATGATTACGCAAGTTGAGCTTTTCAAGTTTTCTTGATGATTCAATACTTGATCAAAGAAAATAATGATCACACACGAGTAGATGATCACAAGTAAGTTCGAAGCAAAAGAATAAGTAAGAAAGATGGAATCAAATGGACTACCAAGTTGCACCCTACTTGAAGTCCAATAATTGTTATTGCTATTTCAATTTGATGAAGTTACACCAAGTTGTACATGGAAGGATCACCCATTGCTTGTCTCAATCTCTTCTTGATCAAGCCAAGAGGTTTTACAACAGCCTTGCTAACCCTCAATTTGCTACATACTTGAGCCTTCTCTCACAATTGAAAAGCAATGAATGTTCACATATTCACTTACACTGCAAGTACTAAGAAAGGCACAAATTCTTGCTAAATTTGCTCTTGAAAACTTGTAAGTAATGGTTATCAAAAGTTCTGAACATATTTAACCTTTAAGGTATTTATAGGGTGCAAAAATAACTTCCCTAACTTCTCCAACGGTCTTGAATTAAATGCAGAAAAAACTAGCCGTTGGGCGTCGGATGTCCAACGCCCTGTTCTGCATCCGAAGCCACCGTCCGAAAGTTTGTTGAATTCCTGTGTCGTAAACTGTCAGACGTCTGAACCAAAAATCCACCATCCGACAGAACCAATAGCTAACTTGAACTTCCTCTCAACTTGTTGGACGTCTGAAACTTGGGTCTTCATCCGAAAGCATCGTCCGAATCGTTGTCAAAACTGTTGGATGTCCGAAGCCGTCCGACAGAACCAGTGGCTATCCCATCTTTCATTCCAACTTGTTGGATGTCTGAACCCCTCCCTTGCGTCCGACAGTATTGTCTAACACATATGAATGATGTGTTTAGGTGAAAAACCTGTCTCACTACAATTTAGCTTGAAAGAACATTAGTAAAAATCATCATATTGGTTTGTTAATCATCAAAAGAGCCAACATTATGGCTCCAATTCTACCTTCCATCAAGTCTTGGCTTCTTGTCCATTATCTCCAAGGAATGTGGGTCTGAATTTCGTTCTAATTGTTTGATATAACAATAGCAAATTCTAGACTTGACTTCACTTACAATTCACTTGCAATTCATCAGATCAAAGCCTAAGTTTGTGTCCTAGGTTGGTGTCTAGTTTTCATCTATTTCCAAGTCTTAATTCGTCTAAGTTTTTGGTATGAAAACAGCGAGAATCAAGTCTGATTTCTTATTCTCTTATTCTTTTGAGTCTAAAAATCACTGTTTATATCGGGTCTTGCATTGGGGGTTCCTTGTTGCATTCTTGGGGTGAGAATTTGCATTGGCTAAAGCTGATTACACCTTGTGAATCACTCTAATTTATTCAATAGACACATAAAGCATCCTTGAGAATTGAGTTGTGAGATTCTTTGAGTGATGTATATTTGAGTAATACACTTCAGACAAGTGTAAACACTAAGGGAGTGAAGTGAGGAAAAAAATTGTTTTTGCTAACCCTTTTGTAGGTTATTAAAAAAAAAGTCTCAACAAAGTAAAATACTACCCTCGGATCAATTCTTAAAGCTTGAAGCCATGATTGGGGATTACAATGAAAAATGGCCATCCAACTAAAGCCATGCAAGAAAGGTTGGATCGAATGGAAGGCTCAAAAACTCCATCAAAATTGAGTAATAGGAAGCTCATACTATCTGCATTGAATGACTCTAATGAAGAGTAAGAAGAGTACCAAAGGCGTGCCAAGGGGAAGAATAAACAAATAGATGATGCCATTAAAGGAATTAAGCTTTAGATCCCTAAATTTCAAGGGAAATCTGACCTCGAAGAATATATGGAGTGGGAGCAAAAGATCAAAATGATTTTCGACTGCAACACATATACTGAGAAGCAAAAGGTCAAGCTTGCAACCATTGAGTTCACCGACTATGCCATGATTTGCTAGGATCAACTCTAGAGGAGCCGTGGGAGAAATGAAGAACCCGTAATTGGAACATGGGTTGAATTGAAAGTCTTGATGAGGAAGAGGTTCATCCCAAATTACTACCACTGGGATCTATGCCAAAAGCTCCAAACGCTTCCTCAAGGAAGTATGAGCGTCGAGGACTATTTCAAGGAGATGGAGATGGTGATGATAAGGGCTGACGCTCCAGAAGATCTAGAAGCTACCATGGCCCGATTCTTAAATGGATTGAGGCCTAAAATCACTGAAAGGGAAGAGCTTCGGCATTACATGGACTTAAACGAGATGTTGAACAAAGCTGTGAAGATCAAGCGGCATCCCAAGAGGAGGTGTAACACCTATCCAAACACCAATTTTCAATCTAGAAATTAGTGAAATCAGCTGCCTAAGAGAGAGGAGGATACTTCAGCCATAACTACTCAACCAAAGCTGAAATTGAATGCTCCTAAATCAGCTCCTAAGAAGGATTTCAAAATTGGCCATGAAACTTCTAAGCAGCAAAATCGAGAGACAAAATGCTTTAAGTGCCAAGAATTTGGATACATTGCCTCCCAATGTCCTAATCAAAGCATAATGAACATGCTGTCTAGTGGAGAGGTAATCACTGAAGATGAGACTGAGTACGAAGGCATGCAATCTTTAGTGGAAGAAGATGACTCAGAAGAAGACATTTTACCACCTGAGAGAGTTGTAGGTTGTTTTGTGATGCGCAAGATACTTGCTGGCCATGTTAAGGAAGAAAATGATGTTGAGCAGTATGAGAACATCTTCTACATGCGTTGACATATCAAAGACAAAGTGTATAGCTTGATCATAGATGGTGGAATCTGCACCAATGTTGTGAGTTTGCTCATGATGGAAAAATCAGGCCTTTCGACCATAAAACATCCCAGGCCATATCACTTGTAGTGGTTGAATGATGGCAAGGTATGCATCTTCAAGCAAGTCATGGTGCCATTTTGCATTGGTCATTATGAAGACAAGGTGGTTTGTAATGTCATGCAAATGCAAGCGATCCATGTCATTCTCGGCCATCCTTGGCAGTTTGATAAGGATGTCGACTTCAAGGAGAGATCAAACAAGTACACATTCATGCATCACAATTGGAAGATCACACTTGTCCCTCTTACTCCTAAACAGGTTTATAAGGACCAAGTAAAGTTGCAAAAAGAAGATGAAGTTGAGCTTGAAAGGAAAAATGAGGAAAAACAATTGAGGGAAAAACCAGAGGTAAAATCCGAAGTTGGAGAGGTAAAAAAGGCAATTATATTCTCAACTGGAGTGGAGAGGAAACGAAACCTTCTCGTGAGAGTTGAGTGTGTAATTGAATCTTTGTTTTATGCTAACACTCCTAACTTTTGTTACCTAGTTGTTTTCTTGATTCATTGCAGGTTGCATGGAGTACGTGTGCACTAGAATCTAGCTCTAAATGTGATGCATTTTATGCTACTTGTGGTTGGATTGGAGCGATGACTGAACATCCTCGTAAAAGGTGTGCAACCTTCTTCTTAGTCAAGATGTTCTTGATCGCCTTAATGAATTTTCCCATCAACCCATGAGCATTCTTTAGGGAAGTTTCTTTCCTGATTTTCCTTCTTTTTGTGTTGAATGATAGTTCTTACAGCACATAAAGTTATTGTGAAAGTTGATGAATGCAGTTCTTGTGTTGCCGTACGTTTTGCTCCTTTAGTTGTGTCTTTTGAGTTGCATCCTTTTGCAAGTTTTAAGCATATTTTCTAGGTTATTTTTGTGCCTTTAGATGGTTTTTTTCATGTGTTTCAATCAGATTTGCATGTTCTTCAAATATTCATTTGCGAGTTTATACATGTAACTGTTTTCTCATCTTTGTTGCATGCGGTGATATGAGTGTTAAGGGTTCAAATACATACTTTTATAGCCATCCACAAGTGTGAAGTCATTCAAATGGGTTACATATGATTCCTTATATGTTAGAGAATGCATTATTTTCTTTATTTGCTGATTTGATTCCTATGTTTCATGCTGATCAAGAGTTGTCATCTTGTGTTCAATATTTCATGAATCTAGATCTCGAATAAGTTCTACACTTGGTCATTATTTTTGTTTTGTCTTTGACCCAGGAATCAACCTACAATCACCTAATTCTTATGGGGAAGAGACTTTTGCCATTGCTACATATGAATCATGCCTGAAAGGTGTACTATGCGACTATGCCTTGGCTTGTGCTTGAGGGAAGATTGGATAGAAGACACGCTACCTGGCTTGTTTTCCAAGCATTGTTTCCCGAGTTGTTGCACTCCAAGCAAAGCATTGATTCGAGATCAAATCCTATCAAGAGGAGGGGAATGATACGAGTGCAATGTCCTCGTGAATCAAGCGCATGTGGAGTCCCACATGATCAACAACTTCCATCACAAGTTTGATGGGGACCAATGAACAAAGTGAAGAACAAGGCATTTGTCATGCTTTTTTGACAAGAACTTAGTGGTTACACTTGCTTAGCTTTGTTAGTCGATTTCATGAATTAGTTGAATAAGCAATTTAGCCAAGGCTACACTTGTATTGGCTTGAACTAGCATTAGTTAACTAGTAGTTGTTCATAAGTTAGGAGCTAAGTTTTAAGTAGCATTGGTTTTGCCAGCTTGCTTGTTTTCAAGATCGGCTAGGTCTATGTTTTCCTAGTTGGATTAGGTCAACGTAAGGCTATAAAAGCCTAACTCAAACCTCTTGTTAATTACCATGAGTTTTATCCTAATTTTCCAGAATTGTTTTCTCTTGAAGAAGTCATTCTTTAGGCTTGTGCAAGTTTCTTTTGAACATCTTAGAGGGGTTCTACGGTGCTTGTGAGACTTATCAATTACGTAACCACATTGATTGTGGCGTCTCTACCGTTGATCTCATTTATCGTATTGTCCGTGAGCGAGTTCAACTCAGCAATCCAACGTAATACCTTAGTTCTTGGGTTTGTGGTCGTTCTTGCATCTTCATGGGCATAGGAATTGTATCACAACTTTTCAAGCTTCTCAACCATCAATGCTTACATATGTGTTGCCTATATGAGGAGAATAATGTATATTACACCAAATAGATAATTCACTAATGAGAACCTCTACACAAAAATAACAAGACAAAGAAAATTAAAGAAGAAAGGGAAAAGTTATACATAAAGGAGAAGACAAAAATAAATGAAACACCAAAATAGATATGAAAAATCAGTGTTGGTAATAATCAAGTAGAGTGTGATAATGAAGTGAAATGGAATTGAGTCATGATAAAATGTGAAGATGAATAAGCAAAAGAAAATAAATTTTTCGCAAAAGACTTCCTCTAGAATTAATTAGGGAAGAGAAAGACTTGCATTGGGTAATGTGGAACCCATAGATAGCAAAATACTCATGGGAGAAATTATTGTATTGATACATAATAATTTTTTTTTGAAATCACAAATGTATTAGTATGAACTTGAAATTTGACTAATGGAGGATACAAATGTAATATTGATGGAGGAAATATCTGAATTATCTATGATACCAGACTTGATTTTGATTTTAATTCCCCTAATCCAAAAGTTAAGATGAGAAGTGCAAATTGACAATAATGTCTCAACGAACATGGTAAGCAACAGTATATATTATACACTCTCTCTACAAAGCAAAAACAAAAGCAATCAGCTATCAAAACATCCATGAGAGGTCAACCAACTTCAGATTCCTATAGTAGGATAGGGGTAGTGGCTGGGGTTTTTTGATTTTTCAGGCATGTTTGATTAATAGTCATTGGTCCCCAATCAAGAATCTCATACTCAAAACACTAAACCACTTTAATTCTAGTAGTTACCATTACAAGGATGCGGATAAAATTCAAGGAATCCCTATTGGAGCCTTTCAATCTCCAATTTATATCAAAGACTCAAATCAAAAAGTTTCAACCACTTTTGAGGATATCAAAATTTTCTAGGTTTCATCCAAATAAAAAAAAAAGAAGCTATTACTAGTTGGCCTTCCTATTAAACAATTTATCCTTGTAGTAGGCATATACCTAAAAAAGTTTTCATCAAGGTAAAAGATATTAGTAGGAGTAATGGTCACTCCATACTATATTTAAATCAATAAGGAGGGCTTTTGAGGGCAATAACACAATCTAGAGTTGCGTCAAGTCTCAACTTCACTGAATCAAACTATTAGAAATAGATGGGGAAATCATGGAATAGGGGCTACCTCTTTCTTGGATATCTAAGATAGGTAAGAGTACAACAATAATAGCCAAAGCCAATTTTCTTCAATATGATATATACAATCTTAATTTAGCTATTATGGAGGGTAAATGGGCTTTGGCTAAAAGATATGGTAAATAGGTGAGATTTAGATGGGACTCAAATGGATCAAAAGGTATGGGACTATACCCAAACAATTCTGTTTTGGTCATGGAATTAATATGGGTAGGACAAATATGGATTAGGCCCACTTTCGTACCACTCAAGTACCCATTATATCTCATATTATTATTCTTGTTTTGGTAAATTCCTCTTCTCATTAATTCATAAAGTCTCTAATTTACTTTTTTCCTTTATTTTTTAATTTATAAAAACTTTATACTTCTCTTAATTCATCATGTTTTGTTCTTTCAAAATAAATATTTGTTGTTGAATTTCATTTACCTTTTCACTATCTTATTGAACTCAAAGTTTAATTTATATATGCATGGTTTGATAAGCTAATGTAAGAAAATCAGGATCAAGAGCTGCAGAGGAAAAAGTATTGTGATTAACAAAACCCAACAACTATTTTCAATGAACTAGTGTATAGTTGCAGAAAAATAACTATAGACTACTTCAAAATCACAATCAAAACTATCTATCTTTTGACTTTAAAGAAAAACATTACACTAGTTACTTCAAATATTTTTTTTACCTAAGTAGTTATGTCATCTTCTTTTATGATTTATCCATATTTATTTTACCAAATCCATGTTTAGGCTGTGGACTAAGTCAATCCACAAAATGAATTTGTTTTCTAAAACTAATGAAAAAAAAGAAAAAGAAAAAGAAAAAGTAGCAATAGTTTACTAGTTGCTGCTGTTTTTTTTGTTTAGACTCGAGACTAAAACTTTTCATTTTATTTAGGTTATTGAACTTTTCATTTTCAAATCCTTGTTTGATTTTTTTCATATTCACAACTAGTTATTAATAAGAAATTTCAATATATGTTGTTAATGATTTTGTGAAGAAAAAAAGAGAAAAAAGATAGAGAGTTAAAAAAAGTTAAAAAAAAGAACATAAAGTGCAAATAAGTTCAATCTATGAGATTTCTAATCAATACCAAACTATTCCCATATTTAGAAGAATACCATTGGGCTTAACCCATATTTCTTAAACCCATCCTGTCCAAATTAATTTGGGTATGGCTATCATTTGCCACCATTAATAGTTGGACAATCAACAATGTTAGTAGTTATTCAAACATAAACACTGCAAATTAACATCCTAAGAAATAGTTCACTTTTTTTTTTTTGGCAAACCCCGCTGTGGGGTTGGGATGCTAGTCCGGAGTTTTATTAATATTCCAACAAAATTAACAAGAACATGAGGGGGGCCAAGCCTGACCTTGAACAAATCAATGGAGAATTAACCCTATGACATGGGCTCTTACAACTAAACATAAAGACCAGGTGACAAAACTATTGCCTAACAAATCTAAGAATGGGAATCGCCCGTTCATCTAATAATAGGGCTGTGGCGGCCCCACATTTCCTAAGGCGAACCATATGACCCGCGGCGCCAACCCAGTTCTTGCCAGGACTCAAGCAAGCAATCGATCCAACTAAGGTGTATTAAACAGGATATATCCTTAACGTAGATCAATATAGCTTACAACCAACATCCATCAGGGTTCGATCCTCAATCTCTTATCATGACAATTCGAAGGAAATTTAAACACTGTCATCAACATCATAATAGATACAAAATACATAAATCATTCAAAAGATTCAACTGGCTTGCACTCCTTCAGCACTCATCTCAATACCTGGAAATCCTGGGAAGGGAAAAAAATATATGGGGTGAGCTTCTAAGCCCAGTGAGAGTCCTAAAACACATAACAATTAAGCACATAATCATAACAAGATTTCGTAAAGCAGTAATGTCCATATAGGATCAGTTTTCAAATGTGGTAAAGTTTCCAATTTAGGAAAATTGTAACAGTAGTATCTTTTCAAAATTTTAAGTTTCAAAACAGTAACAATTAGAGTGCTCATTGAGCCAATCAATCAAGAATAGGCACAGTAGCAATGGATTAGTGCGGCTCTAGAGGTGGCCCCCGTCGAATGTGGCACTTAGCCCGCCCAATCAAATAATCAATAGTAACAGTAGCAATCTCAGGAGGAGAAAACAGAGTCTGCAGTACTCTGGTCAATTTTTGTTTTCTCCAGCCCCTTTCACCCAACTTCGGATCCGAAAACCAAACAAGCAGGAGGTGGTGTACACTCGAAGTAACCTTTAAACAAGACCCAGGGTCCGTCGACGTACCCAACCAAGCCCTACTGCCTGCTTGGAATAGGCCGACTCGCCTCTTGGGTTTGGGATCCCGGCCATCGGTCATGCGCAATTGACATACACAGGCACAATTACAGTGGTTTAGTTTATTATTTTAGAGGTGAGGGACAACTGACAATCAATTTCAACCTCGAGCCCCCTTAGGAGAGTGCACCAGCCTTTAGGGGCGAGGGGGCCTTGAAGGCCAGCCTCTTCACCCCAAGCCTCAAAAAGAAATCAAGTTTTATTGTTTTTAAAAACAAAACATACTAAACCACCTAAGCACATTGAGTCAAGTTAAGCAATACAACTTACTTTACATAAAACCCTAGTTTTAATCATTCAACAATAATTCACATTTAGAAACATATGTTGTACAATATCAAGTAACACCTAGCAACAAGGATCAAGTAGCAACAAATAGGAACCCTCACCTTTGTTTGGTTAAGGTTGAGTAGGTGAGTCAAAATTCTCGATCTCAAAGCCCTCGTTTGTATCACCAACGGGTCCTGTGGTACATAATTACTATATCAACTTTTAATTATCAAAATCAATTTTGACCAATTCACTTTTTTTATAAAAACAAGAATATATTTAGGTTTACCTAACGAGTTGATAGGGTGATAAAACGGTGGTTCGAATTTAAAAAATATGGGTCTTGGTTAGTTAGGTCAAAATTGCGTGAGTTTCGAAAATTGGTGAAATTAGGGTTGGAACAATTTCAATAGTTGATGTTTTTAAAAGGGTTTGAATAATGTAGCGTATTACGTTGGAAAATTGGGAAGAAGGTTTGCTTGGTTGGAAAAATCAACTTACGGAGTTTAAATCTATTTGTCGTAGTACAAAACAAACTTTCATGGCTTTGGTTTTAAAACAATTAAATTTTGTTTTACATAATTGAAACAAGTTTTCATACCCAAAAATCGGAATAGTGAAAGTTAGGGTTTTGGTCAAACAACCAAATTTTGAAAATGGAAAGTTCTTACGGTTTTCATGGCCAAAGCTAATCTGCCATGGTTTCTTTCAAAATTCAAATCGGAAGTTTCACTTATACAAATTGTACGATTTTGGAACCGTTGAAAACTAGATTCATAGTTCTTTATTTTCTCAGAAAACACCAAGATCAAAATCATTTCAGAAATTGGTCAAGTTTGGCCATTAACATTCAAGATTGTCATTTTTCCAGAATTTCACAGATTTGATTTTGAGTGATGTTCATCAGTTTGCCACGGCGTGTAGAGAATGAGTTACGGGGCGTATAAGGTACCGAAACGAAGCTCTTTGGGTCTAGTTTCGGATGCCACTGACGGCACATGATTTGGAGTTATAAACAGCGAGAAATAAATATTTTATTTTAGTTCAGTTTTGCCCACTGATTTCTTGGAAAAATATAGTTTGAGCAACTTTTGTGAAATTTCAGCCATATAGCCGCGTGGTTAAAGGTTTGGTTTGATTTCCAGAATGCAAAGCGGGACTCTTAGCACGTGATACATCCATCTAACAACTCAAGACTCATGCACAAGCTCAAAACTGATCAAGTCTTATTCAACCAGTTTTCCAAATGAGGAAGCCACCAAGAACCGGTGCTTCCTCTTATTTTCCTTTTTGTTGTAAAATCATCTTTTAATTCAAAAACCAAACCTTCAAGTCATTGTATATTCAACCTTTAATCTGATCGAATAGGTCTTATGCAAGGAAAATAGATTTTCAACTTTCCAACAAGCAAATAAACAACTCAAGTTTGGTTTTGTTAAACACTTTATCCATGCAAACTTTTAGTTAAAGCCTCATCAATCAAATGGAATGTGGCACATGCAAGGGTCGATTTCAACAAGTTACCAACAATAAGGGCTTCATCCGAAGTAGGGCAAAGCCCTTCAGCCCACATCCATTCCAAAACAGCAAGTAATCAAGGTTATTGAACCACAACTAAACAAAAGAAAAAGGTCCGGCCATCATCACTCATCATGCATGGAGTAAATAGAATAAATCTAGGTTTTAAAGCTTCGGTCAGCTTAGGGGCAGCAAAATGATATCCCTTATCAGTCCACCAGAATTCCCATCAACATAATAAGGTAATATATGCATGCAAGCAGGATTTTAAGCCCACTAGTACATGTACGGCAGTTTTAGGAAGTAAAATAATATCTTTAGGAGGTAAAACAGCTTATTTATGTTAAAGGAAATGTAAGATGGATTTCCTACCTCCAACCGGCCTCAAGAGCAATTGCACAGATGGTATTTTGAGCTAATGAAGTCTGATTTCCAGCTACAAGAAGAGAAGTAAGCTGAGAATGGAACTAAGCTGCGGATGGAACCATTTTAAGAAGCTACAGCTTACCTTTTGTTTGGTTGAACAAGAAACGGATGAACAAAGCTGCTTGGTGGTGAATCAAGTCTGTTTTCCAGCTACAAGAAAATGAAATAAGCTAAGGGAAAAGAGCTCCCAGCTATCTAGGAAGTTCACAAAGGTGAATAGGGTTTACCTCTTGCTTGCCCTAGATTCGGATAGAAGATGTTCAGCTTAGGTCTTCTGGAATTTAAAGCCTGTTTCCAGCAGCTTGTAGCCAAGATCAACTTCTTGGTGCAAGGCTTGATGGGTCAAGAAAAGGACAAGTGATGTAGGAAGAAAGGAAGAGCTCTCGGGTGAAGCTTGAGGGTGAAATTCTGGAGTAAGGTGTGTGAGAGTTTGAGGGGAAAAACTGAAGTGGTTTGGATGTGTGAGTGAAATGAGAGAGAGTGGAGAATGGCTGAAAATGCTTAAGGGAAGAAGAGAAGGCTGCGGATGGCTTTGAGGGAAGAGAAAGATGCCTGAAATTACTTGCTCAAATGAGCATAATTTTGCTGAAATGGATGCCAAATGGCATACCCCTTTCATGCATTGGGCATTGATAAGTCAATATTTTGCATGTTTTTAGTAAGATTATTTATGTAGTTTTTGTGTGTTTTTGTTAGTTTAAATGGCTAATGAACTAGGGTTTCTATTGAAATTCTAGATTTTGTGGTTTAAATAGAAAAAGTGCATTTTTGTGTATTAATGTGGTGAAATCTTCATGTTTTTGTATGATTGCTTGTCCAATTATCAAATGAGGACAAAATGTCGATATTTGCCAAGAAGCTTGGAAGAAAAATTAAAGTTGCAGCAAGTTCATTTTCGAGGATCCCATGAGGCGAGGATCATGGATCATATCTGATCTTCTTCCCCTGTCTTCTGTGAGAGGGATTCGCGAGCTATTTGAAATTTCCACTTGTTGGTTCGCGTATTGACTCGCGAATCTCCTTGAAACTTGCAATTTTTGAGCTTTTTGTTGTGAAATTGGCGCGTTAATGCTCCAACTTTTATCCCTTTGATTCCTTGTTGATTGAATTGCAATTTGCATTTTCCAATTTTTCTTCCAAGCTTCTTGGCAAATATCCACATTTTGTCCTCATTTGATAATTGGACAAGCAATCCTACAAAAACATGAAGATTTCACCACATTAATGCACAAAAATGCACTTTTTCTATTTAAACCACAAAATGTAGAATTTCAATAGAAACCCTAGTTCATTAGCCATTTAAACTAACAAAAACACACAAAAACTACATAAATAATCTTACTAAAATATGCAAAATATTGACTTATCAAACTCCCCCACACTTGAACCATTATAACCCTATATTATAACATTATAACCCTATCAAGAAAAAACTTGATAGGGTTTTTCTTTACTCCACAAATTTTAAATAACCTTTATAACCCTATATTACCGCAAGTATATGGATCGTTTATTGAGTATAGGGAAATAAGGTGTCGATCCCACGAGGAAGAGTGTCAAGTACCGGTGATTTTCAAACTCCTCTATTATTTAGACTGTTACAAGTAAAATATAAAGGGAGAAGGTGGTGAACCGACCTAAGGAAAAAGGAATAAGCAATTAAAACCGACCGTTAGGTGTCGAAGACATCCAATTGGCGGTAGAAAGGAAATAACAAGAAAGCAAGTAAAGAGTTAAAATCCTAGAGCTTTAGAATCCCTTGTTAAGTTAGATTAGAAGTTAGTCGAGTTTATTATGTCCCTTCTCCAATGATGTGCTAAGGTATAACTTCCTTTTTTATGCCATGACTTTCGTCAATGTTCATGTGTAGTGCAAGCTCTCATTTAAGATGAGCTAGTCACTCGAAATCGCTTTCGCCAATTCCTTAACTCCTTGGAATCTTTCTTGACCTATTTTCATAGAGAAAAGAGAGAAACAAGTTAAATAAGCTCAATGAAGTTATAGTTTAAAACCAAAACCAACCAACTATATTCACTACTTTCGTGAGAACATAAGTTAGTGTTTAAGAATTTAGATGTTATTGAAGGCAAGGTTTTCATTGCTCATCAACATCAAATCAATTATAGTTGGTAGCTAATCAACCATAAAGCATAAGCACAAGTCTTAAACTAGCAAAATCAATGAGGACATAAATAACTCAACTACTTTATAATCACAACTAAAACAAGTTCATCCTCACTCTAGGATTTGAGAGGCTTAACTAACCATACTACTACTAACTATACTACTAACTAATGAACTAGTGAAGACTACATGCCTCTTCTCTACATCTCTACATCCTCTCTTTCTAATTCTTTACATTTGTCTACAAGAGGTCCTATTTATAGATGAATTAATCCATAAACTTCCAAGACTTTATCATGTGAATACAAAACAAGTTAAACTTCAAAAAGTCAAGGAAAGTGTCTTCATGAATCTTCTTATCTTCATGCATTTATTCCATTGAATTTCAACGTCAAATGAGTTGTAATGTTGAAGCAAATTGTGGTTTGAATTTGCTATGAGTTGTTTCTTCAACTTCACAAGATTCTTCACGCAGCTTTCATTGAAATTCTTCTGAAAATTGAGCTGGAAGTGAGCTGAAAAATTGGAATTCGGCTGCAAGTTGCAGCAGTCATTTTCTGAGGATCCGCGAGGCAGAGGATCGCAGATCTTCTTCCCCTGTCTTCTGTGAGAGGGATTCGCGAGCTATTTGAAATTTCCACTTGTTGGTTCACGTATTGACTCGCGAATCTCCTTGAAACTTGCAATTTTTGAGCTTTTTGTTGTGAAATTGGCGCGTTAATTGCTCCAACTTTTATCCCTTTGATTCCTTGTTGATTGAATTGTAATTTGCATTTTCCAATTTTTCTTCCAAGCTTCTTGGCAAATATCCACATTTTGTCCTCATTTGATAATTGGACAAGCAATCCTACAAAAACATGAAGATTTCACCACATTAATGCACAAAAATGCACTTTTTCTATTTAAACCACAAAATGTAGAATTTCAATAGAAACCCTAGTTCATTAGCCATTTAAACTAACAAAAATACACAAAAACTACATAAATAATCTTACTAAAAACAGGCAAAATATTGACTTATCAAACTCCCCCACACTTGAACCATTGCTTGTCCTCAAGCAATAAGAAATACAAACCAACAATGATTTAAGTGTTTGTGCACCTTTTAATTCAATTTCTCTGAACAAGGTAGAAAACCATTTTGCAATTATCCATTAAACCACATGTAGACACCAAATTTTGACTATTTCAATTGTTTTCTTATGTTTTTATCTATTAATATTTAGTTATTTATTTTTGAATATTCTAACACATCTTTCTTATTTTTGTAGGTTTTTCTTAAAAAAAAAAGAGAAAGAGAGTCAAGAACGCGGACCAGTTACGCGGATCAGTCCGCGTAACCAGTCCGCGCAACCTGATCAGAAGCGAAAAAAATTACGCGTGCGCTTTTTCCAGCCTTTCCTTCCTCATTTCCAGTTGTATTTTTTTTGTGTCTTTGGCATCAAGTAATCGTTTTAGTTAATGCCCAAATCACCCTTGATCCTTAAGGCACAAATAAAATGCATCCAATGATCAAGATTAACCCAAGAAAACCCTCAAAGTATCTAAGCCTTTGGTTGTAGGTTTTAATGCCTATAAATCACCCATGTTAGGGTTTTCTGAAGGAGGAAAGGAAAGAGAGAGAAGAGGGAGGCTGAGAGTGAGCAGAAAGAGAGAAGAAAGAAATTAGGAAGAAAAAGAAAAACGATTGAGAATCAAAGAAAAAAGAAAAGAGAGAAAAGATAAAAAAAACTAGGGTTTCTTTTTTTTAGTGAAGATTTCTTGAATTTTGGTGATTCCTTTTCGTTCTTTTCAAGCCTTCGAATCAGGTAGTCTTCCTTTACTCTATCTATTATTTTTCTGGTTGAAAATTACTGAAAATCAGACCTTTTGGTGGAACCAAGGTCTTAAATGTGTTTTTTTAAGTTTTATGACATTTGATGATGATTATTGGTTGTTATATGAGCATGTTGTGTTTATAAAGCCTTGGTAAGGCTCATAGTCTTGTTTTGACGTTTAAAATCAGACGTTTGATGCTTCTGTGTTGATTTTGTTGTGATTTCTGAAAAATTTCTGGAAAAATGTTCTTCACGTTTTGAAGATGTGAAGAAACGCGGGATACTTGCGCGGTCCACTTAGAGTAACGCTCCACATTTCCTCTTGAATGTTTGAAGATGTGAAGAAACGCGGATCTCTTGCGCGGCTTGGTTCGCGTAACGCTCCGCGTTTCTGCTTGAATATTTGAAGATGTGAAGAAACGCGGGGTTGTTACGCAGGCCAGTCCGCGCAACTTTCCGCGTTTCTAGCCTGACAGTTCTTCCCTTCCTCCTTTTTGTCTATTTGATGATGTTGATGCTTAAGATTTGGCCTTTTTCGATTTTAGCTCATTTTGTCATGATCTAAATGATGATGTTTAATGCTTTAAATAGATTCCCTTGCCTCTGAAGATTTTGTTTGTGTTATTGTCTAAAAAACTGGAAGCAATCTTCCTGATATTTTGAAGATGGGAAGAGACGCGGACCGTTACGCGGCTGAGTCCGCGTTTCCACTCTGAACTTTACATTTTGCATGTAACGCGAACCTAGTTGCGCAACTCTGTCCACGTTTCTACTCCGCGTAACCTCTCTGTTCCTCAGTTTTGTTGCTATTTCCTGCTCTTTTGTTCCAGAATCTTACTCTATTATTCGTATTTCCTAGTCTTGTCCATGTTACTTGCAGAATCTGTTTTGACATCTTTTCTTTGAATTTTTGATTGATTTTTCCTTTAAATTGGTACCTTGATCCCTTTTGTTGACATTGAGTCTTAGATAACCATTTCCCTCATTTAAGGATTCAATTAAGGCATCACATCAAGGGATGGTAACTTATTTCCCCTATTATGTGCTCTTATGTGTTTTTGCATGATCTTACATGTTTTAAATTAAGTTTTCCTTTGCTTTTATTCATGTCTAGTCTTCATTTATGTCATTTAATTTTTGGGTAAATCATTTGGAGGCCTTGGATACCAAGTTGTAATAAATAAGTTTAATTTTGTAAAAAGTGTATTTATTCTAGAAAATGTAATAGTTAGATTATTATTCCGAATTTTTTCCCTTTAGAATGTATTTAGGTTCCCCCAATGTAATAATTAGGTTTTATATGCTTATTTTGCATGCTTGCATGTTTATGTGTTTACTTGCTTTCCTAGGGTCTTGCATCTAGATATTATGCCTATGTGTTATGTGTTTATGTGTTTACTTGCTTTATTATCATGTCTACATGTTTATTGTGTAAATGTATTGACGTCATCATACTAGTTCAACGCTAGTTGTGGCCTTTCCTTTCGATTTCTCACTAATCCAATGTTAGTGAAAACTTTTAGACGAGGGCTAGTCCAATGCTAGACCCTTAATGCCGTTCATGCATTAGATACAAATTTCACACACTTTTCAATTTTAGAGTTTCTTTTCCATTTTTGCATGTTATTATTCTCCCATCCCGTATGCGAAACATCTCATTTAGTTTTCTTTTTCATTAAAGATAGATTAGCTTTTTCAGGGCATTACCCTTTGAATTAGGGAAAAGAGCAAGTATGGCTTCCTAGCCTTAGCACGCTTTTATTTCCTTCTATGAAAAGGAAGATTTGAAATCATGAATTTAGTCCCCCGCACCCATTATGTTGCATTATTCCTCTTTAGGACATACATGTGTATTATTTTAAATTCTATCAAAATCATTCTTTAAAAATCAATTTTCTTCTTCATGTTTTAGCAATTCAAAGTCAAAAATCCGTTTTCCTTAAAATTTTATCTTTTGAAAATTCAAATTCCTCTTTGCACTTAAAATTGATCTTTTCAAAAATCCAATTTCTTTTCCCTTGAGATTTTATAAAATTGTATTTCATTTGAAAACCCTATTTTCCTGTTTGTTCGAGTCTCATCATTTGCATTTTTCATGACCTCCTCGAGGGATCAAATTTGGATGACACAACTAATGTGATCAATTCCAATCAAACCTCAAGGAGACATTTTGCCCCTCTCGATCCAACATTAGATTTAGGTTTTGCATCCATATAGATAACATCCAAAGGTGATAAATTTTAAAGTTAGAATTAGGAAATTTTTAACTAAATCACGCAACTAGCTTTGGCTAGGTTAGAAGGGTGCCTTAGAGACGAGTAACATCGAATCTTTGCCTTCCCTTCTTTCAACCGTGACTCCCGAACCCTTTTCTCTAGTTTTTCAAAGACTTGGAGTCGTCTAAAAAAGGGTTTTCTTAGTTTATTTTCATTAATTAAAATTTTTGGGTGACTTGGTACACCTAAACTCCATACCAAGTGGAGACTCTAAACTTTTCTAAAAACCCTTTTCTAGACTTTTGTTTTTGGGTCCAAATCGTCGCATTTTTGTAGTCCCATGACCCATTTCTTTTTTCAAAAATCAAAAATCAATTTTTAACCAAAAAAGCATTTTCCAACTAAAAAACCCGAAACGACGAGGGTTTTCGTTCCCTCTCCCTTTCCAAAAAATGGGGCGCGACACCACAAGTACTCATAATATCAAGTAAAAGAGAGTAATCATACCATAAATTCAAGCAGCTCAATTCAATTTCTCATTCCTCACCCAATTTCACATGCAAAGTGAATCATATAGCCAGTAAAATGCTTCCTAAACCCATGATCCTTTTCAAGAGAGGGATTTATTCATATAACATATCAAACATATATTTAAATTGTGAAAATGTCTTTTGACGAGAAAATTGACATTTTTAGATGAAGATCCCCTGTTACTCAACATTTCACTTATTTGTCTACTCTTTATTCAAGTACCGTTTGACGCGAAAGTCGACATTTTTAGATGAAGACTCTCGGTTACTAAGCACATTGGAATAGAGCTTTCATTTTTCTTTTTCTCTTTTTTCCTTTTTTTTAGCAAGATAAATAAATATTCCCTCAAAAGAATAATCATGAAAAAAGTATTACATATATCAACCATATTTATCACTCTACTATGTAAAAATCAAACAAAGAGAAGAAATCTTATTAAACATACAACATCAGGCATAATTTCCTCCATTTTACAAGATATACTTTTCTTAATTTGCAAAAATTTTAATCACAAAATAGGTATCTCCAAGTTAATTGAGAATTTGAAACATATTGGTATAGGATTTACGAAAAAATTTTAGCAAATTTTCATCAAATTACAATCACATAATTCCTCCCCCCACACTTAAAATGCACATTGTCCTCAATGTGTAAGAAGGAATAATAAGATAAGAAAGATAAGAAAGTAATACTCCCCGTGTTAACGTGATTGAATTGGTCCACTTTGTCATTTGCCATTGAATAACCTTTAATGCTTGAAAAATTTGACAAGAAATTGCAGAAAAAGGTTAAACTCCTTGATCCGCGAGGCACAGGTCACGTTTCAATGCGCGGATTTGGTTGGGTGGCTCTCAGAAGTTGATCCGCGACCCATGGATCCGCGATGCATACATCGCGTATTGGTCCGCAGATGCTTAGAAAACTTCTCTGATCCTGATCCGCGAGGCAGACGTGGCATATCGACTCGCGGATCCTTCTGGAAATTCAGTTCTGCAGTTTTTCTGCAACTGTTTCATTGGTTTCGCATTTTCTATTATTTCCAGAAGAAAAATCCTATTTGTTAAATATGCAATGCACCTTCTCTAACACATGTAATATGATCAAAACAACATAATTAACCTCATTTCTTGAATCATAAACAACTAAAATGCAAATTGAGGTATGAAGATGTTTGCATTTTCACTATTC
The DNA here is from genome assembly GCA_013103745.1 of Gardenia jasminoides. Lineage (NCBI taxonomy): Eukaryota > Viridiplantae > Streptophyta > Magnoliopsida > Gentianales > Rubiaceae > Gardenia > Gardenia jasminoides. The sequence goes on from CM023096.1 coordinate 15,697,750, forward strand.
ATCACGCACAAAAAAGGTCAAATTTTGCAATGCTTGATATTCCTACAAAACAAACAAAACAAACACACTGAAAAACATAAAACAAACATGCTTAACATAAAATCACACAAACTAACACAATTTTAAACAAAATTGGGTTGCCTCCCAACAAGCGCTTTTTTATAGTCATTAGCTTGACTATATTCCCCTTTCATCAAGGAGGTTTAGTCAATGAATAATCCACCAATTGAGGACGAGGTGGATCATTGAAGGGTGACTCAATCATGTGAGTCTTATCAAATGATATGAAAGAAGGAAGAGGTTTACGTATCTCAAGTGTTTCATAGATATTACCTTTTTTCATCACCTGAGAACTTACCAAAGGAATGTCCATATGGCCTTCTTGGGTTATGATGTCCTTGGAATCTATACATTTTCCACATTTCTCAAAAGGGGTTATAGAAACATCATTCATGCTTACCTCTTGAGATTCAAAATTCATTCCAAAGACATCATCATGTGAAATGGACATTTCATCATTGAAATGCAAATAAGATTCATCATTGTCATCCAAATGTAATCCCCTTTCACATGCAACATTCCCATCATTAATGTTAGGGTCAATTTGCATTTCACCACATGACATAGCTTCACTCAAAGATTGCAATTGTTCTTGTAATCTATCAAGTCCTTCATCTAATCTTTTCTCAATCCTATCAAAATGATCGGAGGTTGTAGTAGCTAATTTATCAATAGCCACTTCCCAAGATGGTTTGGATTCATATTGAACACCATTAGGTTGGTAATCATAAAGTTGTGAAAAATCATCATAAACACATGGATTGTTCCAACCATAAGTATAAGAATTATCACAATTAACACCATTTTGATCAAAATAAGAATTGCAATGCTCAAATTCATTATAAGAATCCACATGTTGTACTTGCATACATGTATGTGTAGCATGATTACTTCCACACAAGTCACAAACCACATAATTAGAATTAAAAGCATTTGCATTCCTTTTTTGTTCAAGCAAATTTGTCATGGTGTTCTTTTGCACATTTAATGCAATATAATCAAGATTAGCTTTAATACTCCTTGTGCATTCATCAAATGACATACCTTCGGACATCCTTTGATTACCCCAATAGTTATAGCCTTGACAATTGTAGGGGTCCATTGCCAAACTTCCTTCTCTCAAGCTTTGATCCACGTTGTTGCTATCCTTCTTTAAAACCTAAAAATGCTTAAAAGCAAGATTAGTAAGAAGAATAGTTAATAAAACACAAACTAAAAACATAAATATAAAAATGTCTAAAGTAATAGAATTGTTCTTAGCACCGATATTGAACAAATTCTTCCCCGACAACGGCGCCAAAAACTTGATAGGGTTTTTCTTTACTCCACAAATTTTAAATGACCTTTATAACCCTATATTACCGCAAGTATACGGATCGTTTATTGAGTATAGGGAAATAAGGTGTCGATCCCACGAGGAAGAGTGTCAAGTACCGGTGATTTTCAAACTCCTCTATTATTTAGACTGTCACAAGTAAAATATAAAGGGAGAAGGCGGTGAACCGACCTAAGGAAAAAGGAATAAGCAATTAAAACCGACCGCTAGGTGTCGAAGACATCCAATTGGCGGTAGAAAGGAAATAACAAGAAAGCAAATAAAGAGTTAAGATCCTAGAGTTTTAGAATCCCTTGTTAAGTTAGATTAGAAGTTAGTCGAGTTTATTATGGCCCTTCTCCAATGATGTGCTAAGGTATAACTTCCTTTTTTATGCCATGACTTTCGTCAATGGTCATGTGTAGTGTAAGCTCTCATTTAAGATGAGCTCGTCACTCGGAATCACTTTCACCAATTCCTTAACTCCTTGGAATCTTTCTTGACCTATTTTCATAGAGAAAAGAGAGAAACAAGTTAAATAAGCTCAATGAAGTTATAGTTTAAAACCAAAACCAACCAACTATATTCACTACTTTCGTGAGAACATAAGTTAGTGTTTAAGAACTTAGATTTTATTGAAGGCAAGTTTTTCAATGCTCATCAACATCAAATCAATTATAGTTGGTAGCTAATCAACCATAAAGCATAAGCACAAGTCTTAAACTAGCAAAATCAATGAGGACATAAATAACTCAACTACTTTATAATCACAACTAAAACAAGTTCATCCTCACTCTAGGATTTGAGAGGCTTAACTAACCATACTACTACTAACTATACTACTAACTAATGAACTAGTGAAGACTACATGCCTCTTCTCTACATCTCTACATCCTCTCTCTCTAATTCTTTACATTTGTCTACAAGAGGTCCTATTTATAGATGAATTAATCCATAAACTTCTAAGACTTTATCATGTGAATACAAAACAAGTTAAACTTCAAAAATTCAAGGAAAGTGTCTTCATGAATCTTCTTGTCTTCATGCATTTAATCCATTGAATTTCAACATCAAATGAGTTGTAATGTTGAAGCAAATTGTGTTTTGAATTTGCTATGAGTTGTTTCTTCAACTTCACAAGATTCTTCACGCAGCTTTCATTGAAATTCTTCTGAAAATTGAGTTGGAAGTGAGTTGAAAAACTGGAATTCGGCTACAAGTTGCAGCAGTCATTTTCTGAGGATCCGCGAGTTATAGGATCGCAGATCACATCGCGGATCTTCTTCCCCTGTCTTCTGTGTGAGGGATTCGCGAGCTATTTGAAATTTCCACTTGTTGGTTCGCGTATTTCCGAGCTTTTTGTCATGAAATTGGCACGTTAATTGTTCCAACTTTTATCCCTTTGATTCCTTGTTGATTGAATTGCAATTTGCATTTTCCAATTTTTCTTCCAAGCTTCTTGGCAAATATCCATATTTTGTCCTCATTTGATAATTGGACAAGCAATCCTACAAAAACATGAAGATTTCACCACATTAATGCACAAAAATGCACCTTTTCTATTTAAACCACAAAATGTAGAATTTCAATAGCAACCCTAGTTCATTAGCCATTTAAACTAACAAAAACACACAAAAACTACATAAATAATCTTACTAAAAACATGCAAAATATTGACTTATCAGGCATGAAGGAAGGTGGGGCATCATTAGCTTTGGCTAATGAAATCTGAAAATTCTCTTTGCTCCAAGCTCATGGTGCTGCTGGTTGGGAGGGGAAAAGAAGCATGCTTGCTACCAGTTTTTTTTTTCAGCACAAGTTTGACAAGTGGCAGCCATGGCAATAGGAGAGTGGGCGGCTGGTTTCTTGCTGAATTGATAAAAGAGAAATTCAAATTTGTTTGGAGGGAAGTAGGGACTCAAATTTTTGCTGAAATGATTCGAATTTTGCTGAAGAGAATGTTTGGTTTCAGCTACTTAGTTTTCGTTCAAGAAATTTGGAGGAAATCGGTTGGTAATTGGAAGAAGAAAGAAACATCTAGGGTTTTGGTGTACCCGATGGTGATGGTTCCAAAAGTGATCATTTTGAGTATGGTCGGATCCTAATTTCATTGAAATGATTTCAAATGCTTACCTGGGCTATCGTTGGAAATCTTTTGTCGGTTTTAAAATTTTCCATGATTACGCACATGCAATAGTGAAATTACAAAAACCATTCATAAAAGCCTAAACAAGAAGGGTTTAGTTACGGTCCTCACAACCTCCCCACTTAAGAAATTTCGTCCTCGAAATTATTACCTCTTGTCATTTGAAGCTCTGGGTATTTCTGGTTCATCTCTTCCTCCAGCTCCCACATGGCTTCTTCCAATCCATGATGTCGCCAAAGGACTTTCTCTAGAGGAATTTGTCTCTTTCTTAAGACTTTAACCTTTCTGTCCAGAATTTTCAAGGGTCTCTCTTGGTAAGTCAACGATTAATCTAAGTCGACCTTTAGGGTTGGTAGGACGTGAGATGGATCCTTGTGATACTTTCTTAACCAAGACACGTGGAAAACGTTATGGACTCTGGCTAAGCTTGCGGGCAAGTCCAGCTGATACGTCACCTTTCCAATCCTTTTTGAAATTCTGAAGGGACCTATATATCTTGGTCTCAGCTTCTTTCCTTTTCCTGATTTGAGACTTCCTCTTAATGGCGTGACTCTTAAGAAAACTTCATCCCCAACTTGAAATTCTAAATCCTTCCTTCTGTTGTTGGTGTAGCTTTTCTGACGACTCTGACCCACTTGAATCCTTTGACGGATTAACCTAACCTTCTCATATGCTGCCTCAACCCATGATATTCTTTCAACACCCAAAAGTTTTCTTTCCCCAATTTCATCCCAGTATATTGGGGATCTACACTTTCTTCCATACAACGCCTCATACGGGGCCATTTGAATTGAGAAATGGTAGCTATTGTTGTAAGCAAATTCTACCAAGGTTAGATGCTGGTCCCAACTACCTCCAAAATCCATAACACATGTCCTCAACATGTCTTCCAAAGTTTGTATGGTCCTTTCAGATTGTCCATCGGTTTGAGGGTGATAGGCAGTAATAAGATTTAGCTTGGTCCCTAAAGTACTTTGTATCTGCTGCCAAAATCTAGAAATGAAACGCGGATCTCTATCCGATACAATGCTTACTGGTACCCCGTGTAATCTAACAATCTCGTCCAAATAGATTTGAGCCAGTTTTTCCATCTTATATTTCATGTTGATCGGTAGAAAATGAGCTGACTTAGTTAATCGATCTACTATGACCCAAATTGCGTCATGCCCTCGACGAGTAGGGGGTAATCCTGTAACAAAATCCATTGTAATTTGATCCCATTTCCATTCAGGCACTTCTAATGGCTGCAGCAATCCTGAGGGTCTCTGGTGTTCAGATTTGACTTGCTGGCACGTAAGACATGACTGCACAAACTGAGCTATGTCCCTTTTCATATTATTTCACCAGTATAATTTCTTCACGTCTTGGTACATCTTGTTTCTTCCAGGATGAATGGTATACTTAGACCTGTGTGCTTCTACCATAATTTCCTTTTTCAATTCATCTTGGTCAGGTACTACCAGATGGGTATGGTATCTTAAAATTCCATCTTCTCCCAAATTAAAATTAGGAAATCTCCCTTCTTTGACCTTTTTTATCCATTTTTGCACTAGCGTGTCTTTGGCTTGTGACTCATTAATGCGCTCAGTTACAGGAGAATTTAAAGTGATACCTCCCAAAATCATTTTCTGCGGTGCCATTTGTGGGCTCCAAGTACTAATTTCCTCTAACATCTTCCATTCCTTAATCATTAGTCCACAAATCTGAACTTTCCTACTCAGAGCATCCGCTACCTTATTAGCCTTCCCTGGCTGGTACTTGATAGTACATTCATAATCCTCCAAGAATTCCATCCATCGCCGTTGTCTCAAGTTCAGTTCTTTTTGAGAAAATAAGTACTTAAGACTCTGGTGATTGGTATAAACCTCAAAAACCACACCATATAGATAGTGCCTCCATTTCTTCAGGGCAAACACTATTGCTGCCAATTCTAGATCATGGGTTGGATAATTTTGCTCGTGAGGTTTTAACTTCCTCGAGGCATAAGCCACTACTCTTCCAGCCTGCATTAAAACACATCCCAAACCTTCGTTGGATGCATCAATGTACACGGTAAAACTATCCTTTTCGTTTAGTAAAACCAACACAGGGGCTTTGGTCAGTCGACTCTTGAGCTCTTGGAAACTATCCTCACATTTTGAGTCCCATACGAAACGGCTATTCTTTCGAGTCAGGTTGGTTAAGGGACCCGCAAGTTTGGAGAAATCCTGAATAAATCTTCGGTAGTATCCGGCCAAGCCTAGAAAGCTACAAACTTCCGTCGGGTTCTCCGGTTGTTTCCATTCCACCACTGCCTTCACTTTGGTTGGATCAACCGTAATGCCTTTCTCAGAAATCACATGACCTAGAAATGATACTTCTTTTAGCCAAAATTTACACTTGCTAAACTTAGCGTGCAGCTTGTGTTCCTTCAGGGTTTGCAAGACTACCCTCAAATGTCGATCATGTTCTTCTTTGGACTTTGAATAGATCAAAATATCATCTATAAAAATCACCACAAATTGATCTAAGTAAGGCTTGAAAACACGATGCATTAGATCCATGAATACTGCCGGGGCATTAGTTAGTCCAAATGGCATAACTAGAAACTCATAATGCTCATATTTGGAATTGAAGGCTGTTTTCGGAACGTCTTCCTCCCTGATCCTTAACTGGTAATAGCCTTGTTTGAGATCAATCTTAGAAAACACTACAGCACATTGTAGTTGATCAAACAATTCATCAATGTGAGGTAAAGGATACTTATTCTTAATAGTGACTTCATTCAATCCCCGATAATCTATGCAAAACCTTAAACCTCCATCTTTCTTTTTCATAAATAGTACCGGGGCTCCCTACGGAGACTCACTCAATCTGATGAAACCTTTTTCTAACAGATCTTGTAATTGTAATTTTAATTCCTTGAGCTCAGCTGGTGCCATTCGATAGGGAGTCTTAGAAATAGGTGCTACTCCAGAGGTAAGCTCAATCTTAAACTCAATATCTCTGGTGGGGGTAAAGATACTAGTTCCTCCGGAAATACCTCTGGATACTCGTTGACTATGGGCACATCTTTTAGTCTCAGCTTATCTTCTTGAGGGTTTATCAAAAGTGCCAAGTATCCTCGAGCTCCTTTACTTAACAATTTTCTGGCTCATATCCCTGAAATAAGAGCAGTTGAAGCTAAACCTTGTCTTGCATCAAATCTTAGGGTAGGTTTCCCCGAAATGTGAAATTCGACCACTTTCATCCTACAATCCAGTTGTGAATGAAGTCGGGCTAGACTATCCATCTCGAGTATGACATCATAACCTTTGATAGGTAAAGAAATTAAATCTGCCAAAATTTTCCTTTCTCCTACCCAAAGCTCATAGTTCCTATAGACCTCATTCGTCACTAAGTATGGATCTTTCGTAGGAGTTTGTATTATCAGATCAAAGGGTAAGAGATCGGACTTAACATTAATATCGCACATAAAATCAGGATTTACGAACGAATGACTAGCACTAGGATCAATCAAAATCTTAGCCAATCTATGGAAAAGGGAAATGGTACCTTCCACCACTCCAGCTGGGTCAGGCACTTCCTGCTGATCAAGGGAGTAAATCCTGCCGGGTACCCTAGGTCGATTTCTTCTGTCCGTTGGCGGTTTAGGGTTAGGACCTCTTGATGCTTGTTTTCCAGCTTCTTGGGGTCGACGAACTGGGCAATTGCCAATCACATGCTCCGTGCTACCATAGGCTAGACATTTCCCGGCCTTTCTCCAACAGTCATTCTCATGGTGGCCTGCCTTACCACAAAATCCACAAGGTTGACGGGTTGGTGGGTTTTGCCTCGGTTGAGACGGGCTGCCTTTTTGGCCCCTTCCCGTCCTAATACAACTCGCCCTCCTCCAGATTCTCTTGCAGCTTTCTAGGGCGGTTGATTTCCTCCTGGTTTCCCAAAACTACTACTGGTCGGGGCTGCCCTCTTTCCATTTTGAAAGGTTTTGACTTGAGCCTTGGAGCTCTTTACCCTTAGGGTCTTTTCTAGGGCATCAGTAAAAGTGGGCATCTGAGCAGTTGCTAACGCCTCTTGGATTTCTAGGTTTAGACCCTGGACAAAGTGACGCACTCTACGAGATTCGGTGGCAATCAACTCCGGGTCAAACTTAGATGGGCGAGTGAATTGGGTTTCGTACTCAGCCACACTTAGGGTTCCTTGGCACAACTGTATGAATTCATCTTCCCGTCTTTCTTGAACTAGAGGTGGTAGGTATTTTTCATTAAACTCCCTAGTGAAGTTGACCCATGTCCAAGGGGTCTGATTTCTAGCCCATTTCTCCCTAATAACGTTCCACCAGGCCCTTGCGGCACCTTCAAATTGAAAGACGGCGAAAGTCACCTGCCGTACCTCTGTATAACCTAAAGTCCCAAAGATGTTAACCATGCTTTCTAGCCACCGCTCGGCTATATCTGGGTCACGTCCTCCAGCAAACTTGGGAGGAGAGAACCTTTGAAACCTCTCCAGGGCTTTGTCTTCACCTAACTCTGGTCCTCTCGGGTCTACTCTAGGCCCTTGATCCTGTCGATCAGTCACACGTTCTAAGAGAGTGGTCATTCGATTCAAGGCTTCCGCTATTGGATCTCTCGCTTCCTCACCGCGCTTGCGATTGAGGTGAGCAGTAGATGCCTTTCCCTCACCTTGGTTTTGTACTTGCCTACGAGGTCTTCCTCTTCTCCTGCCTTCTTCTTCCATTTCCTTTACACATACACATACAATATTTTGTTTTATAAACGTGAATTAGAAACGGGAGAGAAAATTTTTGCAAACAATTGTTAATGCACTTAAAACAACCCACATTAATATAAAACATCATACGCCAAGTTCTTAAAACAAACACAACACAGTAGTCATAACATCCACGAAATTTTAAAACATAACATTCACGAAATTTTAAAACATAACATTAATCCAGTACAGTCATCCAAATAGAAAGCAAGTAGGACCCCCATTAGGTACTTAGCCTCAATCCTAACTCAAGGGGAGGTGGGGAAATCGGGGTCCTCGGAAGGGTCACTGAGAGGGTTATAAGTAGGAGAAGCCTCTCGATCTCCTCGGAAATCGTCTCCCCCAACATCTCCTGGGAATACTTCTCCAACACTAGAACGCTCTCCACCCTGGCCCTCCGAGTAGATCTCCAATATCTCCTCAATCATTGTCTCACAATCAGTCATGATGCCAGCGGTGCAATCTCGCACAGTGTTAGATAATCGAAGGAATTGGCTAGCTACCTCCTCGAGCTCCTGAACCCTAGCACGTAACATCTGGTTCTCAGTCCTTAGTGCCTTAATCTCAGCATTGGCCTTCTGAACAGTACGAGCCAAAGTCTTCCTTTCTTTCACCACTGCCAACACTACGTGGTTAGGGTAGGCATAGTCTCTCAGACAGCTACATGGGTTGGTCTTGGAAGCAGGACTCCAGTGAAGTGCAGGACCTCCAATCTCTGGCTGATATCGCACTAAAGGCAAGGGCATCCTAGGTAGGACACGAATACCATTAGCTCCATTTCCCGCCATCACCTACAATCACAATCAACTTTAAGTGAGTTCAAATGTACTTATAATTTCGATTATCAGTTTCTATTCTAAGAAAATCAGGACCTCATAATCTTACAGGCCTATTTCTAACCTAAGCTTTGATACCACCAACTGTGGCGGCCCCATATTTCCTAAGGCGAACCATAGGACCCGCGGCCACCGGCCCAACTCTCGTCAGGACTCAAGCAAGCAACCGATCCAACTAAGGTGTATTAAACAGGATATATCCTTAACGTAGATCAATATAGCTTACAACCAACATCCATCAGGGTTCGATCCGCAATCTCTTATCATGACAATTCGAAGGAAATTTAAACACTGTCATCAACATCATAATAGATACAAAATACATAAATTATTCAAAAGATTCAACTGGCTTGCACTCCTTCAGCACTCATCTCAATACCTGGAAATCCTGAGAAGGGAAAAAAATATATGGGGTGAGCTTCTAAACCCAGTGAGAGTCCTAAAACAGATAACAATTAAGCACATAATCATAACAAGATTTCGTAAAGCAGTAATGTCCATATAGGATCAGTTTTCAAATGTGGTAAAGTTTCCAATTTAGGAAAATTGTAACAGTAGTATCTTTTCAAAATTTTAAGTTTCAAAATAGTAACAATCAGAGTGCTCATTGAGCCAATCAATCAAGAATAGGCACAGTAGCAATGGATTAGTGCGGCTCTAGAGGTGGCCCCCGTCGAACGTGGCACTTAGCCCGCCCAATCAAGTAATCAACAGTAACAGTAACAATCTCAGGAGGAGAAAACAGAGTCTGCAGTACTCTGGTCAAATTTTTTTTTCTCCAGCCCCTTTCACCCAACTTCGGATCCGAAAACCAAACAAGCAGGAGGTGGTGTACACTCGAGATAACCTTTAAACAAGACCCAGTGTCCGTCGACGTACCCGACCAAGCCCTACTGCCGGCTCGGAATAGGCCGACTAGCCTCTGGGGTTTGGGATCCCGGCCATCGGTCTTGCGCAATTGACATACACAGGCACAATTACAGTGGTTTAGTTTATTATTTTAGAGGTGAGGGACAACTGACAATCAATTTCAACCTCGAGCCCCCTTAGGAGAGTGCACCAGCCTTTAGGGGCGAGAGGGCCTTGAAGGCCAGCCTCTTCACCTCAAGCCTCAAAAAGAAATCAAGTTTTATTGTTTTTAAAAACAAAACATACTAAACCACCTAAGCACATTGAGTCAAATTAAGCAATACAACTTACTTTACATAAAACCCTAGTTTTAATCATTCAACAATAATTCACATTTAGAAACATATGTCATACAATATCAAGTAACACCTAGCAACAAGGATCAAGTAGCAACAAATAGGAACCCTCACCTTAGTTTGGTTAAGGTTGAGTAGGTGAGTCGAAATCCTCGATCTCAAAGCCCTCGTTTGTATCACCAACGGGTCCTGAGGTACATAATTACTATATCAACTTTTAATTATCAAAATCAATTTTGACCAATTCACTTCTTTTTTAAAAACAAGAATATATTTAGGTTTACCTAACGAGTTGATAGGGTGATAAAACAGTGGTTCGAATTTCAAAAATATAGGTCTTGGTTAGTTAGGTTAAAATTGCGTGAGTTTCAAAATTCGGTGAAATTAGGGTTGGAACAATTTCAATAGTTGATGTTTTTAAAAGGGTTTGAATAATGTAGCGTATTATGTTGGAAAATTGGGAAGAAGGTTTGCTTGGTTGGAAAAATCAACTAACGGGGTTTAAATCTATTTGTCGTAGTACAAAACAAACTTTCGTGGCTTTGGTTTCAAAACAATTAAATTTTGTTTTACATAATTGAAACAAGTTTCCATACCCAAAAATCGGAATAGTGAAAGTTAGGGTTTTGGTCAAACAACCAAATTTTGAAAATGGAAAGTTCTTACGGTTTTCATGGCCAAAGCTAATCTGCCATGGTTTCTTTCAAAATTCAAATCGGAAGTTTCACTTATACAAATTGTACGATTTTGGAACCGTTGAAAACTAGATTCATAGTTCTTTATTTTCTCAGAAAACACAAAGATCAAAATCATTTCAGAAATTGGTCAAGTTTGGCCATTAACATTCAAGATTGTCATTTTTCCAGAATTTCACAGATTTGATTTTGAGTGATGTTCATCAGTTTGCCACGGCGTGTAGAGAATGAGTTACGGGGCGTATAAGGTACCGAAACGAAGCTCTTTGGGTCTAGTTTCGGATGCCACTGACGGCACATGATTTGGAGTTATAAACAGTGAGAAATAAATATTTTATTTTAGTTCAGTTTTGCCCACTGATTTCTTGGAAAAATATAGTTTGAGCAACTTTTGTGAAATTTCAGCCACATAGCCGCGTGGTTAAAGGTTTGGTTTGATTTCCAGAATGCTAAGCGGGACTCTTAGCACATGATACATCCATCTAACAACTCAAGACTCATGCACAAGCTCAAAACTGATCAAGTCTTATTCAACCAGATTTCCAAATGAGGAAGCCACCAAGAACCGGTGCTTCCTCTTATTTTCCTTTTTGTTGTAAAATCATCTTTTCATTCAAAAACCAAACCTTCAAGTCATTGTATATTCAACCTTTAATCTGACCGAATAGGTCTTATGCAAGGAAAATAGATTTTCAACTTTCCAACAAGCAAATAAATAACTCAAGTTTGGTTTTGTTAAACACTTTATCCATGCAAACTTTTAATTAAAGCCTCATCAATCAAATGGAATGTGGCACATGCAAGGGTCGATTTCAACAAGTTACCAACAATAAGGGCTTCATCCGAAGTAGGGCAAAGCCCTTCAGCCCACATCCATTCCAAAATAGCAAGTAATCAAGGTTATTGAATCACAACTAAACACAAGAAAAAGGTCCGGCCATCATCACTCATCATGCATGGAGTAAATAGAATAAATCTAGGTTTTAAAGCTTCGGTCAGCTTAGGGGCAGCAAAATGATATCCCTTATCAGTCCACCAGAATTTCTATCAACATAATAAGGTAATATATGCATGCAAGCAGGATTTTAAGCCCACTAGTACATGTACGGCAGTTTTAGGAAGTAAAATAATATCTTTAGGAGGTAAAACAGCTTATTTATGTTAAAGGAAATGTAAGATGGATTTCCTACCTCCAACTGGCCTCAAGAGCAATTGCACAGATGGTCTTTTGAGCTAATGAAGTCTGATTTCCAGCTACAAGAAGAGAAGTAAGCTGAGAATGGAACTAAGCTGCGGATGGAACCATTTTAAGAAGCTACAGCTTACCTTTTGTTTGGTTGAATAAGAAACGGATGAACAAAGCTGCTTGGTGGTGAATCAAATCTGTTTTCCAGCTACAAGAAAATGAAATAAGCTAAGGCAAAAAAGCTCCCAGCTATCTAGGAAGTTCACAAAGGTGAATAGGGTTTACCTCTTGCTTGCCCTCAATTCGGATGGAAGATGTTCAGCTTAGGTCTTCTGGAATTTAAAGCCTGTTTCCAGCAGCTTGTAGCCAAGATCAACTTCTTGGTGCAAGGCTTGATGGGTCAAGAAAAGGACAAGTGATATAGGAAGAAAGGAAGATCTCTCGGGTGAAGCTTGAGGGTGAAATTCTGGAGTAAGGTGTGTGAGAGTTTGAGGGGAAAACTGAAGTGGTTTGGATGTGTGAGTGAAATGAGAGAGAGTGGAGAATGGCTGAAAATGCTTAAGGGAAGAAGAGAAGGCTGCGGATAGCTTTGAGGGAAGAGAAAGATGCCTGAAATTACTTGCTCAAATGAGCATAATTTTACTGAAATGGATGCCTAATGGCATACCCCTTTCATGCATTGGGCCTGAAGGAAGGTGGGGCATCATTAGGTTTGGCTAATGAAATCTGAAAATTCTCTTTGCTCCAAGCTCATGATGCTGCCGGTTGGGAGGGGAAAAGAAGCATGCTTGCTGCCATTTTTTTTTTTCAGCACAAGTTTGACAAGTGGCAGCCATGGCAATAGGAGAGTGGGCGGCTGGTTTTTTGCTGAATTGATAAAAGAGAAATTCAAATTTGTTTGGAGGGAAGTAGGGACTCAAATTTCTGCTGAAATGATTCGAATTTTGCTGAAGAGAATGTGTGGTTTCAGCTACTATGTTTTCGTTCAAGAAATTTGGAGGAAATCGGTTAGTAATTGGAAGAAGAAAGAAACGTCTAGGGTTTTGGTGTACCCGATGGTGATGGTTCCAAAAGTGATCATTTTGAGTATGGTCGGACCCTAATTTCATTGAAATGATTTCAAATGCTTACCTGGGCTATCGTTGGAAATCTTTTGTCGGTTTTAAAATTTTCCATGATCACGCACATGCAATTGTGAAATTACGAAAACCATTCATAAAAGCCTAAACAAGAAGGGTTTAGTTACGGCCCTCATAAGGGCTGCTTTAACCCGTGGGGGGGGCAAACAAGCAACTGAAAGGAAAGAATGGTCACCATTTAGGGAGGATGACGCCAGTGCATCAGCCGCCGAATTCGCCTCCATATAAATGTGTTGAATGGATGCCTATAGACTATCCAAACAATCACGTATAGCCCTCGAGATGTTGCAAAGAGGCCAAGCTGCCACTGCACTGGAAGACACCAAACGAACCAAAATCTCTGAGTCCACTTCCGCAGTAAAACATGATATTGACCAATCCTGACATTTTTGAAGTCTTGTTAACAGAGCTAGTGATTCTGCCATCAACATTGAGACCTCTCCAAATTCCTTGTAGAAGGCAAAAATAAGTTTACCTTCCTAATTCCGAAGCAAACAACCCCCCGAAGCCCCAAGAGTCGAGACACTCGAGTCCGTATTCAACTTAAGATGATTACCATTCGGCCGAGCCCATCTCACAGGCACAGCTCGGTGAATTCGACGCTTCATATGGACGAACCCATGCCATACACTATCCCGGTCTCCGACAAAATGAGATGATTTTAAAGTTCCCGCAGCAGCAAGTTGATTCAACAAATTCTCTACTTAAAAAATAATCCTATCTGTCGAAAAAGCATCCCCTTAAAATCGAGCCTAGTTTCTCGCTTTCCAAAGGAACCACAAAATTAGCAATGGAACAACCACCCTAATATGCGTAACCGATGCCTGAGGAATTGACATGAACCAGGCCATAATCATCTACGAGACACCAAAAATACGAATGTTTGTGATACCAAACATGGTTTGAAAATGAAGCCAAACCTCTGAAGCCACCGGACCATCCAAAAACAAATGGTTCACAGTCTCCAAAGCCTGCCTACAACATTCACATCTACAAACTAGAACCACACCCCTTCGCACTATCAAAGGGTCCAAAGGAAACCACCCTCGAACCAACCTACAGACGAATACAGAAATCTTTAGGGGGACAATTGAATTTTAAATACATTTGTCCACCTGGGATACAGTTTTCTTGGACCGTATCTTCTTCCATGCAGATGCAGTTGTGAATTCACCATTCGATGAGGGCAGCCATACCATCTGATCATCCCGATTTGGAGAAATTGGTATGCTCAGAATAGACAAGACCACCGCCTCTGGCACCCATTGATGCAATCGATAAGCATTCCAACTTGAGTCAGAGTAGAACTCCCCTACCAAGAAGTGTGATGGATTCTGCAACCCAAGAGAAATTGCAAGGGGCTGGTCCGAGCACCAAGAATCTTACTAGAAATCTAGTATTCCTTTTCCCAAACACCATCGGATCTGTCACTCTGCAAAGTCAAGGATGAACTCCAGACGCCTCCATGATAGAGGAGGTTTATGTATCTGAACCAGTAAGGGATGCACATTTTTAACATACTTTTGATGAATAAATTCCTCCCAAATTGAATCCTACTTACGCAACCGCCACCACAATTTGCAAGAAAAAGAACATATAACATCCGCAAAATTCCTAACACCCAAGCCCCCCTCCTCCCCAGGATAACAGACCCTCTCCCATGCTGACCAATGAACCCTTTTATTGTCTTTATCTTGATCTCATAAAAAGGAGTTGCATATCCTCCCTAAAGACACAATGACAGCCTTGGGGAATTAAGCACTTGTAACAAATATACCGGCATAGAAGTTAAGACATGCCGTATTAGCACCAACTTACCATCTATGCTCAACATCTTAGTGCTCTAATGAAACAAGCGAGCTCTCATCTTAGACAGCAAGCTATCAAATACAACGCAGCCTACGCGTCAACGAACGATAGGTGTACCCAAATATGTGAAGGGAAGCACTTGCTGTGTACCCTAGAATGCCAGAAGTTAGTGCCAGTTGCTCATCCGAAACCCTAGATGAACAAGAGAAAGAACTCTTGGCCATATTCACTTTTTGACCAGATCGCTCCTCGTAATCATCCAAAAACAATTTAATTGAGGTGAGACAATTTACAAAACAACGAGTAAAGATAATGGTGTTGTCAGTGAAGGCCAAGTAGGGCACTTTAGACCCTGTCGAGACAAAAGAATATCTCTCCTTAATGGCAAACATATTCTGGAGACCACGACCCAAAAATTCTGCTACAAACATTGAAGAATCCAGATGGGACTCCATTAACAAGAATCGAAAACTAGGAGTTTTCAAAAGTATGAAAGAATAAATCAACGACCTATTCAGAAAAACCAAATGCCCTAAACATGAAGAGTAAAAACGCCATTCAACCCGGTCATATGCTTTTTTCATGTCTAGATTCAAAACTAGATTCGGCTCTACTAATCTCCTGTCCATGTCATATACCATTTCTTGTGCAATGAGAATATTATCAGCAATTCCCCTTCCCAGAACAAACCCCGTTTGCCATGGGGAATCAAGGCAGGAAGCACCTTGCCCAACCTATCTACCAAAAGCTTGGAAATGATCTTTGAGTCGACATTGCACAGGCTTATCGGGCGGAAGTTCTTCCACTATGACGTATTCTCAACCTTTGGTACCAGTACAACTAAAGAGCTAGTCCAAGACCACGGCTGTTCAACTCCTCTGAAAAAATCAAGAATGGCAGCCAGCAAATTGTCTTTTATTATGTCCTAGCATGTTTGATAAAAACCCGCTCCAAAGCCATCTAGCCCTGGAGCGCTGTCAAGATCCATGGAGAACATGACCGATCGGACCTCATCAACCGTGGGCAGTAGATGCAACAAGTCATTAATAGAGCATGAAACCTGTGGAACCGGGAAACGGAGCTGTTCCAAAGCCGCATTGCCTCCCAAGGAGGAGAAAAGACTGGTATAAAAACTCACCGCTGAAGCTTGGATATCATTCACTGACTCTAGCCAACCGAGTGAATCATCCTTAATCCGTGAGATGAAATCCTTATTTCTTCGTTGCTTGACTATGGCATGAAAATAAGAAGTATTAGCGTCTCCCTGTTTCAGCCACTTCAAACCAGATTTCTGTTTCCAAAAACCACATTCAACTGAGAGAGCATACATGTAGACAGCTCGTGCCTCATTAAGTCGAACCTTAGTATCCATATCTTGTTGGGTGTTGAATTCCCTCTCACACAGCTTATATACCTCCTCCGCTTCCTTAACGACCGAGAATATATTGCCAAAGACTTCCCTATTCCACACTTTCAACCGAGCTTTCACGAGTATTAATTTATTACGAAATGCTGTCATTCCAACCCCAGCTACAGTAGACACCCAAACTTAATGAACAACTTGTAAAAACTGTGAATGAGACCTCCAAACATTAAGAAACTTAAATGAAGAGCCCGTGGATTGAGTGGACCCACAATGCACTAACAAAGGCGAATGGTCCGAACGACCTCTAACCAAATGTGATATCCGAGTAATACGACAGACATCTAACCAGCACATTGCAGAAAGCCCTGTCCAGCCTTTGCCAGATGGAACCATTAGTCCAGGTGAGTGGGCTGCCATCAAAATCAATTGACAACAGGCTAGCATTAAAATCACAAAATTAAACTCCTCCATGTTACGACTGTTGGGCAAGGAACCCCCGCTTCTCTCAACTACCGTGGAGATAATGTTGAAGTCCCCTACCACCATCCAAGGCCCCTTCACCCGATTACCTGTATCTTGAATAGAGCTCCAAAGTGGCCTACGCGCTACATGGGTGCATTTACCATAGACGGCAGAGAGCTCAAGAGAACCTCCAGCATGAAAAGCAATGGTAGCATGAACCATTTGTTCAACATATTCCACAAAGGATAGCCACAACTCCCTCCTCCCCCCAAAAAAAAAACCACATTTTACCCAACAAAAAGGAAGAAGCATAATCAAAATGCATCTGTGTCTGAACGGCCTCCATTTGAGCATTGGAGGACATCGGTTCAATCAAAACTAGCAAATGGATAGAATTATTAAAGCATAAATTATACAAATGACGAAGAGTGTCGTGTCGCAAAGCGCCTCTAATATTCCAAATCATAAATTTAATTGGACTTAACATGAGATCAAAGCAAATATCTAGCTTGAGACTGACTTACTGGCTACTGATCAGTTTTCACACGGTGACCTTGCTTTCAAATTGGGCCATCATTCGGGTTGCATTGCCTATTAAGTAGCTGCCACTCACCCGAATCAATTCCCGTAGACCAGTGAAGACCACCAAACATAAAGTGAGATCCTGCCAACTTCTTTTCCAGTTCCAATTGGAACTTCCGAAGTTGCTGGACTGTCGTAGTGATTTCAAACAAGCTACTAGCCGAATTCCTATGTGGAAGCAACTGCTTTCATTTAGTGACCTTAGGAGCAGAAATAGGAGACAAAGCTAAAGCCTCCACAGCCACGTCTTCTTGTGACAAAATGGCAAAAGGATTCTGAGCCATAAAATCTTCACCATCGGACTCAGGCTCCATGAACTCACCATCAACCAATTGGGCAGCATCAAACCTACTAGCGACGTGATTAACCTCTACCGATTCATCATCGACCACCATAGGAACCACAGGTATAAGTGACTCTTTCGCAACATCTGATGATGTAGGGGCTGATGTCGACGGGCCTACTTCTCGAGCAGCACCAGTATATGAATCAATATGCATGAGCAGAAACGTTTCCGAAGTAGGCTGCTTACCCTTATCTTGTAGAGGCGCCATCGAATTATCCGTCTTCTCTTTCAATTGAGGTTTCGGAACATAAACATCCTTCACAGGATTCAATTGTGGCTTCTTCACAATTCTGGAAGGCTTCTTAAAAAGATCCTTCTTAAAGCAGTTGGGCTCATCATGCCCAAAACGTCCACAATAAGCACACAAATTAGGCCAATTTTCGAACTCAACATGCTGCCAGAAACCGTGGTTATCACCAATCCAAACCCTACAAACTGGAGGTTTCGAGACGTCAACTTCAACAAGAATTCTGGCCACCGAAGGACGTCTAAGGTCTCCCGTGGCTGCATCAACCTTCAACAGTCGCCCAATAGTGGAAGCCAACTTGCACAATGGCGCCTTTTGGAAGAATGGGATTAGTAGTTCTAGAAAATTAAGCCACATGGGTGCGATAGAAATTTCTTGATTTTCCCTAAAGTCCATTGACTATTTAGAGATTGCCATGGGAGCACTCTATATAAACCAGGTGTGATGTAGAAATAATCTGGTGTAGTCTTCTTCCAGTATCGGCCGAATCAAAACGTGGTTCGCATCAAGAAGACCAATGGCACATTCACCTTTCAATCCAAGTGACACAAAGAACTTCCTTATGACTTCCATGGGAGGTCGGCTAAAGGCAAACCTTCCCACTAGTGTGTTTTGATATGGTGCAGCTAACAATGCCATCTCCTTGCGAGACATCCGTAAGGTAGGTTCCCCTCGATAGGAGGACGCCACACCAACATCCAATGAAGATTTTGCAGATTTATTCAAAAACAAATCTAAGAATGCTTCTTGTTAAACAAAGCACCACCCTTCTGCCCTCTATTATCTGAATGGAGGGCAACCTCCGCTGCCATGATCAGTACTCGAACAAGTGAATATAGAAACCCTAGAAAGAAACCCTAGGAGAGAGAAAAAGGAGTATGCCTAGCAGAGGTCTTTAGCCGGAAAGAAGTTTTTTAAAATAGTTCACCTGTACCAAAAAGAATTAGCATTAGTAGCTCATCTATTCTAATGTATAAATAATTATAGGTTTTGGATATAGTTCTGGTTGACAAAGCAGTTGTCTGGTAGTATAATAGGAGTGTAGAACTTGTGCTAAATTTGTTTTATTTATCATTTTAAAGATCATAATATGCTTTTAATTTGCTTTTTTGCCAAAAAATGATAGGGTATTTATTTTTGTAAAAGTTATACAATTGAGGGTCTGTTTGGAACGATGTAAATGTCTTCCTTTTAAAATGTCTTCCATGGAATAATTTTTTTTGGGAAAATAACTGATTTCTACAATATTTTCTTGCATTTGGCTAATTTTCTTTAGAAAATAATCAACCTCCCTTTTATAACATCTGTACACGTCTCTTTTCAAAAAATCATAGTCCAACCACCATAATAGACTTTAATCGACCCTCTGCCTTGGAAGAATAATCATCTGCAATCAAGATATAGAATGATTAAATACCAATTGAATTTATCAACTAATTTCTTGGTGATTTATTCTTCCTTATTGATGAATAATTCCACGCACCCCCTATAGATTTAAATTTCCAGATCTTTATGGTTCTCCACAACCCATTTCTAAGAGAGAGAATGAACAAGCAAAGAGGAAGTGAAGTCGAGAATATTAGTAGGAGATGGGAATGAACGAAGTTAGTGGCTATGTGGATAGGTATGACAGCCCCACTTTCCCCAAAGGCGAACCAGAGGAGTCAGCGGACTGCCTGCCCAGCTCTCGCCAGGACTCGATAGCCAATATAAACCAACAACCCAACTTACCAAACTCAATTCTCCCAAATTCAAAAGTCATCCAACATAGTTACATAAGTTTCACACCACCGTTCAAACTTAAAATTCAACAGGGGATTAAAGGTACAAAACCAAAAGCTAACTTATCCATGATAGGGTTTTACAGTATATCATCCCTTAAACAAAAGTAACAACAAAAACTTATACTATTCACATGTACTTCCAACCCTAAGCTCAAGCAAATCCCCCTGCTAAGGAAAACAAAAGGGAAAATAGGGTGAGTTAAAAGCCCAGTGAGGTTCCAAAAGACAAGCATGCAAAAATGGCAAATAGCATATTTGCACCAAAAAGTTTTTGATAAATAATCACACTAGCACATTTGCATAAAATTTGGAATTTCAAGTATAAGTGCAGGGATAATCACAGTAGCACTGTCAACCATGAGATGGTGCTCATGCACTACTCAAGCCGCTCGAGTCGGAGATCAGTGCTCACGAGGAGTTTAGCACTCAAGCTTCTCTTACTGGAAGATCAGTGCCCAAGGATCACTTAAATAACAATTTAAATATAAAAGGATAAAGGTGGCTCTTAGGAGCCATGTTCCACGGTAGCAGTTTGATCCAAGTCCGTTGACATTCCGTCAACCAAGGAAATGCAAGAATTAATGTCCAGTAGAACCCCACTCACCAGCCATTCCCGTTCACCGATTCTCCCACCTTACCGGGCCTGAACACCAACACAGGAGGTAATACTCGAGTATACCAAAAGCAAGAAACAGGATCCAAGGGCATCATTAGTCTACTCAACCAAGCCCTAATTCGCACGATTCGACCAATGAGCCGATGGGGTGGACTCCGATCACAAGTCCTAGGAACTGATAACAAGATTAGCCCTTGTGATATCACACAAGTGGCCATTTCACAGGCACAGGTAAACAAGCTTCTAAACAGATTAGTCGATGGGATATTACTCAAACGACTCACAGATCAAATATAAGCAAGGGCCAAATCCACAAGTATCACGATATCAAGGATTTATAGTTCAAGCAAAAGAGATCGACTGTGATAAAGTACGCACTTGTCTCGATCATAATAACACAAGAGAGTGTCCAAGCCAATAGATTTCAAGTAGTTCACATAATCAAGTAGGTCAAGATCAGACAATCCAACTAGTCACATTTAACAAGTAAACAAGCATTGGAACACTCACCAAATCAAGCAAGATCTTTTCAAGTGCTTGCGCCCAAATCACCTCTATTTCCTCCTTCCAAATCTAATACAAATGAAACAAAAATATTTGAGTTTGGCTACCCAAACAAGATAACCTAATGCATGTGCTCATTGTTCGCCTACTTGATGAAAAATCTCACGTGAATGCACAAGTTATAGAATGACCAATCCCACTTATAAGGATAATCAAATGAGAAGTTTATCAACATATCAGAACCATGAATGAGTGAGTCGGGACAGGACAAGAATGTATAAGAATTAAAAGAAATAAGAGAAGCAATGGTGAAAGTGAAACCAACAATGGACAGGTTTGTCGAGTTTCAGTAATTTGATCATACTGTGGCCACACTTATCAGATTGGGGTGTACTATATGGAGTTTCAAAGCTTAGACATAGCCCTAGAACTTTCATGAAGAGGTCAGATATCAATTCATGCTTATTCAGGGTCAAAATGGCAAATCTCAGAGTCGCAAGAAAACTGCCAGATTAGTGACAGGTTGGCCAAGCAGTCTCGGGAAAACAACCATAACTCAACGTAGGAAAATCGAAATCAAGCTCCATCAGCGGCTTTTAAAACTAGGTTCATAGAGCTTTCTAACGGTATAAGGCTAGGGCACTAGTTCATTTTTTACAGTCAACAGTAAGTTCAGGAAGTGGACTGATTTCCATTTCTGATTTCCATGAAAATTTCCAGCTTTGAAGCAACTTCTTCAATCAACCCCTTAAGGTTATTTCCATCATTTGCCAAGGTGTTTAACATGCCAAAACAGCAATTAACTCCATCATCAAAGCATCACAAAACAACAATCAATTTATCAAACACTTGGTGGTCAACAAATAAAACCCAAGCTCTAGTTAGCAACCACAATATTTCCTTCCATAATCAATCCTTCCAAACCACAACAAGCCCTTAAATTTCATCTAACTAGCATCCCCTTTGAACTTGAAGCTCATTAAAGCATGATTAAGAGAGATCTTACCTTGCTAGAAATGTGAGCAAACCAACCAAAAATTCCACTCCTTGCCACCAAGCTTGAGGTCTAAGGATTAATCTAGCCTAGGGTTTCACTCAAAGTAGTTTTTCCTTCACTAAAATTGACTAATTTTTAGCTTAGGGTTTGGTGTTCTTCTTTGTGGGAGTGGCCAGCCAAGAAGGTGAGAGAGAGAGAGAGGGAAATTTAATTCAAATTTTTGAAATGGAAGGTTTAAATAGAAGGCTTAAAGTCAAGGGGTTAAGGAGGTGTTGACAAGTGTCAACTTCTTGGCCAAAAATGAGATAATATCTTTGCAAATTGCCATCAAATCCCTTAATTAACATGTGACACACATAAAACCATATAAGTTTCATGCATTTGTCCATATAAAACATGGAAAATGAAATTCTAAATTAAACCATGCAGTACACACGAAATTGGGTACTTTCGTAGAAATAATGCACTAGATGATTAATGGTGCTCTTAATTGAAATTTTTTTTTCTAGGGTTCTCACAATAGGAAAGTGGCAAGGAAGTGTGTGTAGGGAGGGGAGCGGATGAGGCAAGAGGAGGGGGTGTTGGAAGAGATGGCGGTGTTGGCTATGGTGAAAACATGGTCAAAGTTGTCTTCTTCATTGGCAAGATCGAGTTTGCACAGTCTTCTTCATTGGAGTAGTCTTCTTCAAAGAGATTGTTATCTCTTGAAGAAAAGAAGGAGTTTTCGAGGAAAAAAAAATGAGGGAGTTTTCGAGGAGAAGGAGTATTTTGGTTCCTAGAATGGAAAATGAATGAGACATGCGGCTCTGAGAAAACAACTTCTGTAACTTTGATATGGAAGTCATTTTACATAGTAATAGAGAAAATCATTTATGAGGTACAACTTTTTCACTAACTTAAGTTATGACCAAACACTTGAAATTGATGAAAATATTTTCAGTCTAATCAAACACACCTTGAGTATACACTGTCGATCAATATCCAAAAAAGATTGAGCCAATGCTTCTCCTAGTGCTATGGCGACCACAGTGAGAAGTTAAGGTCCTATTCAACATCTTGCTTTAGGCTAATAGCATATGTTGTTATATTTTTTTGCTATTCTATTATATCCTTTTTTCCTATTCTATTATGTTCTATTATATTCTTTTTGGCAATCATCTCCATAAGCTTCTTTTTTTCAATAATAATTGCTATCTTTTCCACCCTTTCTACTGAGCTTTGCATAGAGCCAATCTAAGTGTTTCATCATCTTCCATTTTCTTTGTTCTTTCTTGATACTTGACCAATGCCGACGCTAGTGTAATTTCTTCCGTGCTTGTTTTGGCAGTTATATTATACCAATTCCTACCTATTTTTCTAATTCACTACTGTCAATTACTACATTAATATTTACAACCTCATCCTTCTTTTTCTTGCTTTGTCTATCTAAAGAGTTTGTAGAGATTTCAGGATTCTCTGCTCTCCTTCCTTTGACATATTTGTCATATTCATCCCATTCCCTCCAATCTTTTTGTTCAACTTCTTAGCTTTTCAGTTAAGATTTGGAATATGCTTATAATTTACTTGAAATGTCTTACATTGGTCTAATACTATGTAAGCATAAGTTCTACTGAACATCTAATTATCTTTTCCTATACTTTTTCCTATCGGATGTGTGATTTTGCTTGGTTCTTTATGATTTTTTGGGACTAGATTGTAAAGAAGTTTATGTATGATATTGTCCTATCTCCAATTAGTATAGTTTTCAATAGCTATTACTGTATTAGAAAACTTTGCATCAAGTGTGCTTCTTTTCCAATAGATGAAGACTCATTTATCCCATGGGAATAATCAACATTAAGAAAAAATTAAAAGGCACGGCTAAGTGAATAAGACAAAACTGATCATTTGTCATCCTTGTTTACAATGAATAATGAGATGATCCTACTATTAGGACTTACATGTCAATTTGAGCATACGTTATTTCGACCATTTAACTTCAACAACTTGATTTTAAATTCAAATCTAAGGATGAATAAGAACAATAAGTTCATCATTTCCTACATCCTTCTATTTTTCATGAATTTGCTTGCAGGGGGACAACATAAATTTACATTTGCAATTGATATTTCTCCAAGACTAGTAGGAATTACCTCGAGTTGCAATTGAGGAAAATTATTACTTGAAACATTGCATCCATTTAAGAGTAGGTAAACAATTTTAAAAAGAACCATAGTCGAAGAAACTACAATAGACTGTTTGACATAAGATTAATCATGCATGTAGAAAGTAAAGATACATAATAAGTATGTACACAACATATGCATCTTGATGTGAATAAATTTAATCTTTTCAAAAATAATAAAGTCAAAAAATAAAACTTTGATACTATTCTCATGTGCACCACACATGCACTGTTGCTAGTTTAGAACAAAACTATTGATCATAATATAAAAAATCATAGACAAATTATTAAATACTAGTTTATATTTCACTAACTCCCAAGATTACAAAACATGAATTTCTCATGCGTCATTAATCTCACAGCTTTTTAATTTGGTTAATCTCAGGTATATATTAAAATGGATGAGCCAATTAATTGATATGTAATTTCAAGTATACTTTATTTCTTTGGATGGGAGCTTGATACATGTAGAACTTAATTTCAATTGAAATATTAATATGGTTTGCATTTTGATAATTTATTATATCTTGAGTAGCAGTTATGCAAAATCTACAATACTAATAGTAGCATTTATTTTACTATTGACTTTTTTGGTGTTCCTTAAATCTTTCTTTATGGTTGATTGAATTGTAACCAATTACTATTATAATCATTAGATTTTTTTGGATTCTCTAGAAATTATTTTATTGTAGAGGATTTAGATAATCTATTTTGCTATTTATTCAATAAATAGACTCAAAACTAAAGAAGTTTTGCTAGATTTCTATGGCAAGAGATTAATACAATATTTCTAAGAATATTTTAACATATTAATATCAATTTGAAGAGTCAACAAAAATTTTTGAAAAAAACTATGGGGCACAAAAGAGAATGTGTGTGGTAGTACACATTACGTTGGTGCATGGTAATTGAAGATGTTGATTGTCAACCATTTGGATGCCAAGAGTGTTTTTCTCCTCTAGACAAACAAGAATCATATTGCATGTACAATCATGAGTTTCTTCTTTCACGATGCAGTTGATATTTTTTTGCCAACTTTTAAACTAAAATGAGGACTTTAGGGATGAAGATATCATTCAAAAAAAGTTAGAAGAAAGGATGAAGATACCATCCAAGGAAATATCTAGCTCTCCAAACAAGAAAGAATTCATTTTTATCTCCCTTGCACACCTTCTTTTGGGCTAAAATAATCAAGAAAGTGAATATGCGAAAAAGGTTGATATTCAGCAACCATGATGAAATAGTAAGTAGGAGAAAAAAGAGAAGAATAAAGTAACAAACTAGAATTCTTTTCTAAAAAGCTGAGGGAGAGAAAGGAAAAGAAGTTGATCAGTTTGATCTATATTTAGCTTTGCATGCATGCTAGTATATAAAGAGTACTTTCAATTTGATTGTTGATTAACTAGCTTAGCATTAATGGGCATTTTTATTTGCCATCAAATAAGATAAAAAGAAACATTAAATTTGATCGATATGATTTTAATATGGGGAGATTCTTCTACCAAATTCTAGCTTTCAATTTTTAAAATATAGAAAATTTCTTTTATGCATCAAAATAAGATCCTCTATATTTTATTATTTTGCATATTGATTCCTTTTTCAAGGTAGACCTTTGCATTGAATCCTTTGCTAACTCCTCTCTAAATCCACATTATATCCAATTTCTCTCAAAATATTGGTACTTTTGCTCAATAACAGCCACTGTTTTAGAGATAGCTGACTAAATATAGAATTATTGATGTTTCTTATTTTTAATTTAAAAATTCTTGTTGTTGTCAAATTTTAAAAGTCTGCTTGCTTTAAGGAACAATATAATTATTTAATAACCTTTTATTGTAGTAATTTTCTAATTAGCAAATTAAGTTGAATCTATATAGGATATTGTGATTAGAAGAGTGAGAGAAAAATTATAAAGGACTAATAAGAGTAGAGCTTTGGTTATTGGGCAGACAATTTTGCCTAGATTTTATGTTCATGCCAATATGAGAGTCACATGTGCTTTATATTTGTGTGGTTTAAAAAAGTCCCTTTCCCTCATTTATTTTTTATATATGCAAGTACTCTTCTTCTATGCATTTTTACATGCTAAAAGTGGTATTAGAATTCTGAACTTTGATTTTAGAGCATTTATCAAGATTTAGCTACAGGTTTGATGCTAACAAATGTTTTGAAGATTTTTTAAGAGTTGGAGTATTTAAACACTGAATAGTATTGGACTATTGGATCGGTCGTAAGATACTCAATTGCTCTTAATACTTAGGGAAAAAATTGGTCCTAATTGAGATAAAGATTTGAAAAGAGAGATCATGTCATGTTATCTGTGTTGGACGATGATAAGAGGAAAAAGATTTTGGCATCATCGTTGAAATAAAAACGTTAGATAAAAGGAACCAGTTAGGCTGATCATAGTGATGATTTACAAGAATATGATACTTGATGCCAATTGTCATCTAGGAAGCTTAACAAATTGAATTTGAAGTGGTTAACAAGAATTTATCTATCCAATCACATGGATTAAGATGATGAACAAAGATTCGAAAGACAATGCAATAATTCTAATGCAAATTTTTTGTTAATAATGGCATAGACCTATTTTTAAGGAAACATTAGTTTAAGGGAGGTAGTATGAGTATAATTAAACCAAAATTCTTAATCATTTATGTTTCCTAGTTTGAATTTAAAGGTTCTTATCCTACTCAAGTGTTAGTTTGTTTATGGTATAAAGTACTTATTTGATAGTTTCTTGTCCTACTAATTTCTTAATTTGCAAGTCATGTTGATTATATATTGTGTCCTATGTTAGTATGTTCAATAGACAAGTGGGAAAAATTATGAAATACTAGTGAAAATCTTAATTGTTGCCAATATTATTATGAAAATTGGATGTGTTTCGTATTTGTGCCACTTATTATTATACCTATCAAGTATGCTTCCATCATGCATTTTTATATACTAACAAAGCTTTTATTTCTATTTTTATTCGACTACATGAGTGAAGGTGGGTCTTAAATCATTGGAAGCAACTTCAATCCAAAAATGAGAAATGAAGTAGGTCTTTCATCTCTCTTGTATCTATTTTTCAATGCATTATCCAAACTATTGTTAGACACTAATAACTACTCTTACCCCAGGCATCTTTTGTGTTTCGTAAGTTTTCCTTTATGGTTGATTAAACTGCAACAGATTACTATTATAAGTATTGAATATTTTGGAATTCTCTGTAAACTGTTATGTTGTAGAGGATTTTAATGATGTATTTCACTTCTTCTTAAACAAACAGACTAAGAGTTAAATAAGTTTTACTACTTTTAAATAACAAGAGGTTGATATGACATTTCTAAGAACATTTTAAGATATTAATAATAATTTTTAAGAGACGTCAAATTTTTTTTTGAAATTTTTGTGATGCAGATGTGCAAGCTGAAAATTTTTTGTGATGCAGACATGCAAGCTGTCCAAGAATTGCAAGTATCTCAAGTCTAAATGCCTAATGGTCCGATTACTCATGCACTTGCTAAGAAGCTCAAAGATTCATTCCAAGTGTTGGTTCGAGCTGTACACAAGTCAAATGGAAGTTCCAAGGTGTTTGAAGGTCTTCGACTTGACGAGTATACATGTGTCACCTTAATTCAAGTTACTCAAGGCACTAACACATTGAATGTTTAAGAAACCACTTAGTTTAATCATTTGTTTCTTGGGAATTTGCATTGAATAAGCAAAAGCAACCAGCCATGTTTGGTTTTTGGTTTGCATTAGTTGATAGTTGTTAGATTAGTTATTATGCCTAGTTTTAGTAGGAATAACTTCAGCCAACATTAGTCCAAATTAAGCCTGTGTGTCTTTCTTTATTTTGTAGTCCTAGAGTTAGTTGGAAATGGTTTTGTAATCCATATATAGACCAAAGGTTCCTTTAATGAAATAAGACTGATACACGAAATTTCCAGCAATATTGCAATTTTGAGAGAACTTTTCTCTTGGCTTCTAAAGCACTCTTGAATACTTTAGCAATTCTCTTGAGTGTTTGAGCTTGGCTTATCAATCAAGAAATATACTTGATTGTGGTGCCTTCTACTTGAACCAAGGTTCACTAGTTCGTTTAGTTATGGATTGAAATTGTATCAAGAAGTTCATAACTATGGGGATTAGAGGGGTCTAAAAAGTTCTTCCACTATCTAAATCTATTCACCAAGCATCTAGATCCAGAAATCCTTTAATACATGTTTTGTTGTATTGGAGATTTGTATCTATTGGTATCAGAGCTAGTCATTGGTATCCAGGTTATATCCCTTTCTTTTAATTTTTTTCCGTGTCACTCTAAATCCTGTTTCCTTAGCATCATTGTTGTTCCTGTGTTGTGTTTCCAGAAATGAAAAAAAAAATCAAAATAGCCACTAGGGCTTTTGTCCTTCTATTGCTAGGGCTTTGTCCGTGGCTCTGGGTTTCTTGTTTCATTTCTATCCAAACTTGTTCCGTTCCTTTTGTATCATGTTTAATCTAGTTTTGTGTCTTGTGTTTGTGTGCTATTGTTGCTATTTTGTTATATTAAAAAAAAGTGTCCCACACCTATTGTTCATGTTTTCATGGCTGAAATACAACATTGCAGACTGATTAGCTTGTTGTAATGGTATTTTTTAGTTTATTGATCAAAGACTTGAAATTCTTGAAGCTTTGATTAAACCTGGAAACGAATCCTTGAAACTTATCCAAATTCAACATTTTTGAAGTGTTTCAATTTGGAAATGAAATTCTTGAAGAATTGAATGTTTCTTGAATCCGTCTTGTTGAGTTTGAGAAAACACTTGAAGTTGCTTGTTTGATCTGAAATTGTGCCTTAAAACCAAAGCATTTGTGTTCAAAGAAGCTTAGTCAAGCCTAGCTTTCCAAATTGCTTCAAACCTAATTCCATTTTGTTTCCTAACATGGAAGAAACGGATTTCTAGCCCCTTCCCAAAAACTGATCAAATTTGTAGAACAAAAGGGAAACAAGAACTGATTCATGTTTCTTTTTTGCCAAAAAGCTCTACCAATTCAGATTTAGCTGCCAGAAACAGATTTCCTAATCTGAACATATAAGAAAATCTGAGCTTGAGCAGAATTTTATTTAGGAAAAAACCTCCAGCTTTACTTTCCAAATCTTGTCCAGGCACTTTCCTAAATTCATCAATCGCGTTTCAGTCATCCTTCCTAAGTAAATTTCATCTTTCCTAATTGAGTCTAGGGACATCTAATTTCTAAATTCTAGCTGTGTTTTACGTTCTTATTAGAGTCATATTTATTCCTATTTCTAACCATGTTACTTCATTTTTCAGCAACTAAATTTCTATTTTGAGTCGTGTTCTCCAAATCCATCGAGTCTTTAAGTCGTGAACTTCATTCTTTAATTTCTATCTTGCTATAATCGAGTGGTTTTATTGATAACTTGGTTCTTACATCTTGAGGGAGTTCTTGTAACGATCCCACAATCAGATAGGGAGGAGGATCCTGACCGCTATATCACCAAACATAGGTGAATCCCCACCTGACCGAGGCCTTTTAGAGGGGTGTTGGGTTTCTTGACCTACAGGCTTGGGCTCTTAACTTGTTGTGGGCTATAACCCCACCTCTAGGAACAAAATCCATGACCTTCAGGGTGGCTGACTGTGGGACAATATTGGTCAGGGGTATTAGAGTTGGTATCAGAGCTGACTCCCGACTCTAGTGTGCCAGCGAGGATGCTGGGTCCACTGGGGGTGGATTGTAACGATCTCATAACAGTTAGGGAGGAGGATTCTGACCGCTATATCACCAGACGTGGGTGAACCACCACCTGACCGAGGCCTTTTGGAGGGGTGCTGGACTTCTTGACCTGCGGGTTTGGGCTCTTCACTTGTTGTGGGCTATAACCGCACCTTCAGGAACAAAACCCACGACCTTTAGGGTGGCTACCTATGGGACAATATTGGTCAGGGGTGTTACAGTTCTAAACTCTTCAAGGGTAGCAAGTGAAGTCTTGAGAAATTGTTGGTGAGTATATTTGATGGATTTAAACTCTTGAGTGCAAACACGAGCACTAGTATATACATGTGAGGGAGTGAGTGAGAAATTTTGTCTTCTTGTTTTCACTAACCTTGCAGGTAACTCAAAATGTCTGACAGTGAGCAACAACACCAAGGCATGAATCAACTAAATTGGGAAGCCATGTTCAATGATTTCCAAAGATAGCTTAATAAAACGATTGAAGCTGTCCATGAACGGATGGATCGACTTGAGTTATTTCAACACATCTCTAAACATAGCCGTGGTAAGTCTTCCACAAGGGAGTTTGAGAGTTCCAACTATGAGGAAGAGGAAGAGAGGAGACCGAGGCGTGAAAGGCGAATTTCGACCAAGGAAGTTGATCCCTTCAAAAGTATTAAAATAAAGATTCCAGAATTCTATGGCAAAACTGACCCCAAGGCTTATCTCAAATAGGAGAAGAAGATCAAAATGATCTTTGACTATCAAGCCTACTCCAATGAATAAAAGTTGAAGCTTGCCATGATTGAATTCAAAGAATATGCAATTGTGTGGTGGGATTAATTATGGACAAGTCGAAGGCGGAATGGTGAACCATCTATCACTAGTTGGACCGAATTAATAATGAAGATGAGGAAGTGGTTTGTTCTAAGTCACTATCATCATGATTTGTACCAAAAATTACAAACTCTTATTCATGGAAGTCAAAGTGTATAAGATTATTTCAAGGACATGGAGATTACCATGATGCGCGCCAATGTTCATGAGGATCATTAAGCTACCATGGCGAGATTCTTGAATGGACTATGACCCGAGATAGTTGAGAAGGATGAGCTGTAAAATTATGTGGAATGAGCGAATTGGTGGACAAGGCTGTCAAGATTGAGGAAAGACTAAAGAGTGGAGGTAACATCCAAAACTCCTACAACTATTGCCCTCAAAATTCGAGACAAAATCTATCTAGGGGTAAGGCTATGAATTGACGTATTCAAGGGGGAAAATAAAACTAACCCTCAGAATACTAATAAAGCTGCCAAGGTGTGACCAAAGAATAATCGATGCTTTAAATGTCAAGAACGAGGGGATATTACAAGTCAATGCCCTAATCAAAGGACCATACTTCTACTTCCAAGTGGTGACATTATAATGGATGATGAGAAAGAATATGAAGGAATGCCTCTACTAGAAGAGGATGCAAGTAAGGTCAAGGAGGAATTTGCTATGCAAGGAGAAATTGGAGTTAGTTTAGTTGCAAGGAGAGCATTACCTATGCAACTCAAGAAAGATGAGGCTTAATGAGAAAGCATATTTTATACATGATGTCAAGTCAAGGACAAATTGTGTAGCTTGATCATTGATGGAGAGAGTTGCACCAACGTAGCTAGTGCTCACATGGTGGAGAAATTATCACTGCCAACCACGGTTCATCCATGTCCTTACAAGCTACAATAGCTTGGTAATAGTAGTGAAGTCTGTATGTCCAAGAAAGTGCTCATACCCTTCAAGATTGGTCACTATGAGGATGAAATTCCTTGTGATGGTGTTCCAATGCAAGCGAGTCACATCATTTTAGGCTAACCATGGTAGTACGACAAGAGCATTAATTTCAAAGGGATGACCAACAAATACTCTTTCATGCATAGAGATAGGAAAATAACTCTTGTACCTCTTACACCTAAACAAGTTCATGAAGACTAAGTGAGGTTACAATGAGAGTTTGAGCAAGAAAATTAGAGGAAAACGAAAGAGCTAAAGGCCGAAAAAAAGAGGAAAAAAGGCTATGATATATATAGCCAGTGATGAAAGAGTGCAAAAAGAGTCGAGTTTCTTAGCAAAAGCCAACGATGTGAGAAGAGCCATTAGTGCAAACCGACCTCTTCCTGTTCTGTTGAGCAAAGAGGTTATGTTTTTTGTGACAACCCCACCTCCCTCTAAGGCGAACCAAAGGGATCGGCCGACCGCCTGCCCATCTCTCTCCGGAACTCACTATAGATCCTCAATCATATTACAAACCTCAAATAATTACAATGCAAGATCTCCAAATAACAATTACATTTTCAACTAGTCCAAATACACCAAAAGTCCAACTGTCCAAGATTACAATTAGTATAAGAGATAATTCGACCAGTCACGTTAAGAAAGATCACTATCCTGCTAAGGAAAACAAAAGGGAATGGGGTAAGGTAAAGCTTAGTGAGGTCCCAAATAAAACATGCAGTCACATTAATAAATAGGAGAACTCAAGTAGTCAAATAGCGCATTTAAAATGTAAAATAAAAAAACAAATATCACAACCAAGTACAAAGTACATCGAGCCTCTCAACTAAGAGATAGTGTTCATGAAGAGAACACTGTTTGAGCCTTTGAACTAGGAGATCGTGTTAAAGAATACGGCTCGAGCCTCTCAACTAGGAGATCATATTCATAAGGAGAGCACTACTCGAGTTAACAAGCAGACATAAGACAAATATAGTAGCAAGTTGTGAGGCCCCGAATTTTCTCAATATTTGGAAAATAATGTTAATTATAGTAATTTTTGTTTGCCAAGGTGTTTATATGGTTTGTTTTACTTTTAAAAATGTTCATTTTTAATTATTTTGTTTTACAAGTTTGAAAAACCCTAATTTGAAATCTAAACCCTAATTTGTTTCGAAAAACCCTAATTTTGATAAAACCCTAATTTGAATATGGAAAACCCCAATTTGATTTCTTAAAACCCTAGTTTTGAAAATAAATTTAAGTTTTATGTCCAACTACAAGTTTGTTATTTCTTTGATTTTACGTGTGGTAATGCATGTGCCAGAAGAGAGATTAGGGTGCATAGGTGATTAGTAGCCTAAGTAAGTGTGATTAAGCTTTGATAGGTTAGGTTAAATTGAGCACCTATGGACTAGTTTGATAGGAAAGAAAATTACTTGGGCAAGAGTGGAAAATAGCTTAAGTTTCTAGGTTGATTTGAGTATGACAACTTTGACTTGGACTTGGACCAAATTTTGACTACTTAAACAAATATCTAAGAGACTTAATCTCTTAGCAAAATCAAGACAAGGAAGTCGGCCAAGCAAGGAGAAAAGAGGGAAGAAAAGAGAAGAAAAAAAGAGAGAAAAAGAGAGGAAAAACAAGAGAGAAAAGCTTGGGAAATTTTGCCAATTCAATCATCCAACCTTTCTTTGGAAGTGGAAGCACTTGATTGTGAAGCTTAGCCTTGGATTCAAGAGGTATTTTACACTTTGCAAGTTGAATTTTTGGTGCAATTGCTGAAATTTATTTAAGTTGATTAAGTTGATGAAGATGATGGATTTTACTCATGTTATGGCTTCTTGATGATCAAAGCTAGTTGAGAAGAAGATTCCATGGTTTATTTTTCTTGTTTTGCTTGTCTTGAATCTTGGCCAAGAGCTAGGGTTAGGGTTTTTAGTTGAAGATTTCATGATGGTTGATGTTTGTGGTTGTTGGTAGGATGAAATTAATGCTTGGTGTTAGCTTCATTTGTGAAATTGTGGTGCAAACTTGAATGATTTCATGCCTGCAATTTTCGGCCAGCAAGCATCCTTTAGTGCTTTTGGTTTAGTGTTGCATTGTTGCTTCCATTAGTGCTTAGTTTGGTGGTTAATGTAGGCATTGAGTATTGTTTAACTTATAGTTGGTGATTTGATTGCTAGATTGGGAATGAAGTGGTTGAATCCTAATAAGGTGATGATGATCTTGAACTTGAATGAATTGGATATTATAAGTGAAATGGTTGCTTTTGTATGTGGTCATTTATTTGGATGATTGATAATTCTTTGCTAGTGCAAGAATGCACAAGGGATGGATAATGCTCGAGTTTGAACGTATTTGGTGCACTTGGAGTGTGAATATGTATCGTGTGTGTGTTAGGGGTAGTGTCGGATATGTAGAATCTGCAATTGCATGTTTGTTGTCGTATTCAAGTCATTGGGTTTGCATGTGTGTGATTTGGTTGAGTGTAACGTGTTATGGGCGTAAAACTGAAAACAGGAATGATCGAGCAGTAACTTTAGCCTCATTTTTCGTGTTGATCCTTTGTGATTTAGCCTTTGGCCAAAACACAAAATTTATAGCCCTTCATTCTAGCTTTCCAACGCCCCTGGAATTTCCTAATTTGGATTTGTGAGCTGAGTTATGACCGCTTTGAATCTAGTCGGAATTTCGACGGGAAAATTTCTGAAACTGTTTCGGCATTTTTGACCTAGTTAGAGAGAATCTGGGCAGAAATGGTCTTCATGAAAGTTATATCTTGTTCTCTTAGATTCGAAACGGCACCTCGTTCACTCTAATCCGATACTTGTAGCTTGAGTTATGAGTAAAGGCATGTGGTGTCAAACTGCTTTTACACCTTTTAGTGTGTTTTCCGTTTTTCTGTTTCTTATCCGCTTTTGGTCGAACGCCCATGCATGTACTTTATTTACTGTTTTAAGTGTTTCTAAGTGGTTTTGGCGTCTTAGTAATTGTTTGAGTAATCTTCTGGCTCAACTGTTCACAGGAAGTGACGAGGTCGAGGAGACCGGGGAACTTTGCTAACCTATTTGCTTTTGTACTACTGTTGGTGAGTAATTAGGACTTTATCTGTGAATATAATGTGAAATGTGTTAAGTGGACGTTTGGACGAGGGTGTACTTTATCGCACTCGACCAAAGCTCCATATATGATTCTTGAATGTACGTGTTGTGTGATATATGAATGCATATGATGGGTAATATATGAATTGTACATATGGTATTTTTGGTGATGAGTGACCATGTGGATGGTCTGATCTCAAGGGGTGCCTTTGGGATCTCAATGTCGATGTTATTTCTGACCACTTGGGTGGTTTGATCTCAAGGGGTTGCCTTGGGGTCTCATTGGTAAATATTATTTATGACCACTTGGGTGGTTTGATCTCAAGGGGTTGCCTTGGGGTCTCATTGGTAAATATTATTTCTGACCACTTGGGTGGTTTGATCTCAAGGGGTTGCCTTGGGGTCTCAATGGTAAATGTTATTTATGACCACTTGGGTGGTTTGATCTCAAGGGGATTGCCTTGGGGTCTCATTGGTAAATGTTATTTCGGACCACTTGGATGGTTTGATCTCAAGGGGATTGCCTTGGGGTCTCATTGGTAAATATTATTTTCCCGACCAAATAGATGGTCTGATCTCAATGCTTTTGGGATCTTAATGATATCATTGGCTTTGAAGCCACCCGTATCCTTATTTGTGGTGTTACTTCTGCTATTGATTTGAAAATTCGTGGCAATGTGAATTACATGTACCCCCCCACCTGATTATTCGCTAAGCATATAGCTTACCCCTTTTCAATTTATTTTCCTTAGCAGGGGGCTGAAGCGGGAATTGACGCGTGGGCGGCATAGTGTAGTTTTTTTGCTTTAGCACTTGTTTTGGGTTGGGTTTTGGCTGTGTATATTGTATTTTGGATAGCGGTGTGAGAACCTTGTTGGGAGTTGTACTCTAACACTTGTGGTCTTGTAGTGGATATTATCTATATATATAATGTACTTATCGTCCTTTGGTGAGAATTTGGCGCGTTTATCGTTTTGTTATCGAGTCCTGGCGAGAGCTAGGCAGGCGATCCGCTAAACCCTTTGGTACGCCTCTGGGTACGGTGGGGTCGTCACACAAGTAAATTTAAAAGGATACGGGTGGCTTCCAAAAGCCAATTCCGCAAGAGCTTGATCATAAGATAGCCTATTGACTCTCCGTCAACTTTTGAAGTCAAGAACCAAAGTCCGTACAGCACCACTTTACCCCACAACCGTCTACCGTTCACCCCTTTATCGGGCTCGAACACCTCAAAGAAACTAATTTAGGTAATACTCGAGAATACCAAATCCTAAAGGATCAGATATAATAACCCAAGGTTCGACAATTTTCTCGACCAGTACCTCTCAGCTGGCTCGATACAATTGACTTGCTAATAGGGTTTTGGGGTATCTAGAACCCCAAACGAATCAAATTAGTTGACAGGGTATCACCCGAACGACTTTTCACATCAAAGTATACCAAGCCACAAACGAATCAAATTAGTCGTCGGGATATCACCCGAACGATTTTTCACATCAAAGTACACAAAGTCAAATCACAAATCGAGCAGGGCAAATTTCAAGTGAAATGAAACGGGAGAGTTCAAGTGTGAAAAAGTACACACTTGACTCAACCACAAGAACCCAAAAGTGTATTACATGGAACAAGAGACTATT
Organism: Gardenia jasminoides; assembly: GCA_013103745.1. NCBI lineage: Eukaryota > Viridiplantae > Streptophyta > Magnoliopsida > Gentianales > Rubiaceae > Gardenia > Gardenia jasminoides. The sequence goes on from CM023096.1 coordinate 15,734,169, forward strand.
CACATTCCAAGTAGTTCACATAGTTCACGTAGTTCAAGTTTCATGTAGTTCATGTAGTTCAAGTATTCACGTAAACAAGCGAGGAACACTCACCAAACAAACCAACCAATCTCAAATGTACGCGCATTGCTCACCCTCGATATCGCCTTCGAATCCTAAGCACAAACAATGCATGCAACCATTAACTCAACCAAGTAAGAGAAAGCAACTTAATAAGTGCAATTACATACAACTAGTTCATGCTTCTAAACTAGGAAGTTCTAGGAAGGCTCAAGGTCGCAAACGAGGAGATGTTGAAGGTTTACTAGATTCACAAGTCAAGTATAATATTTGGAATGAGATGAGAGCGCAAGACCCAAGAAACCTCAAGATTCGACCAAGGAAGGAATTTGCACTAAAGCTGGAAATTCGTCTTAACAGTTGGCTACGTGCAGTCCCGGGAAAATGGGTATAACTTGGTGTAAAAAAAATCAAAATTGAGTGCCGTTAGTGGCGTTAGAAACTAGACTCATAGGGATTTCCAACTGTATATGGTTCATCTTCTAGTTCATTTTCTATAAATACCAGAAAATCAGGGAAGTCGACTGAAATTTCATTTCTGACGGAGTGATTGGCAGAATTTGCTTGTGCACTTTAAAAGGTTTTCATCCTTCAAAATAAATCGATTTCACTCCAATTTGGTACACAAAGGTCCTAGCAATGTTTCTCAACAAGAATCAGTGAAACTTGAACAAGAAAGAATCACAAAACAAGAAGAAAAATTCACAAAAGCTGTCCACAACTTCCTTCTACTTTTAAAAGTGCAAACCAGTTTCTATAACTTTTCTAGCATGAATATGGAAGGTAAACAAGCATATTTCTCAAAGGAACAATCATCATAAACTAGTGATTAGTGCTAATCCAAAAATCAAACACATGGTAGGCATAAACTTAAACCTACTCTCAAGATACAACTACAAGAATCCAAACCAAAAACTCATGCTTCCAAGCATCAATCATCCTTAATCATCTTCAAAAACCTTCATTAAACCAACTTTAAAGATCATAGAGCTAGGGTTTTGGAAGAAAATTATCTTAACAAGCTAAAGAAGTGAGCCTCCAAGCAACTAAAATCTTCTCCTACCAAGCTTGAGGATTGATGGTTAAGGTGCTACCAACTTCCTCTCTTTGATTTCCTATCAAACTAAGCAAGATTTAGGTTGGATTTTGTGATTTTTCTCCTCTTTTTTTCCCTCTCCAAGGTTTGGCCCCCCTCCTCTAAAGAAAGCTAAATTGTTTTGTTTTTAAAGAGATAAGTTGGAGAGAAAGAAACCAACAAGTCAAGGTTTGAATCCTATGGTGACAAGTGGTGGTTTCTTGGCCACTTCCTAACAAAAATCTCACTTAATTGCTTATAACTCCTCTAATTTAGTTTAGTCTCCAATTAACACCAATAATTTCTATCTTCCTAGCAATTAAGTCATGCAAGAAGTTCTCACTAATTCTAAAATTGAATCTAAGAAAAGTTTATCTAACCAAATAGTAAATAATGTACTTAGTGAAAACATACCACTAATGCACTAAAGGAATTTGTATGCACTTGAATGAGTTAAATGGTAATGTATGCATGGAATTTCTAGTGTGAGAATGTATGCATGGAATTTCTAGGGCTCTTACACTCTCTCCCCCTTAAAAGAATTTCGTCCTCAAAATTCTCACCTAGAGTCGAGAACAAATCTGGATATTTCTTATGCATTTCTTCTTCCATTTTCCAAGTGGCCTCCTCAATTCCTTGATTTCTCCACAAGACCTTGACTAGAAGAATTCTTTTACTTCTTAGCTCCTTTATATTCCTATCTAAGAGTCACACAAGCTTCTCCCGGTATGCAAAACTCCACCACCAATTTTCGTTCTCCTACCCAAATCTCACAGTTTTATGCATCATGTTCGCAATTAAACTTTGATCCCCAGTAGGTGCATTAACTTCCAAGTCATATGGTAATTTAACAGATACCACACATGAAAGTAGGATTTACAAAAGAATGAGTTACTCCAGGATTGATTAAAAGCTTAGCCAAATGGTGGAAAACAGGAATTGTACCTTCAGCCACCTCAGACGATTCAAGAGCTCAGTTTTGGTCCAAAGCATAAACCCTAGCAGGCACTCTTGGTCTACTTCCACTTGTAGTCGATTGCTTAGGATTGGTTTTGTCCAAGGGTTGACCGTCTTTTCCTTCAGGGGATATGACTGGGCATGAAGCGATCTGGTACTCAGCACTACTACAGCGAAGACATTTCCTTTCCTTTCGCCAACAATTATCTGCGTGTGGTTTGGTTTTCCACAGTAACTACAGTTCTCACGAGGAGTCGATACCGAACCTCCTTGAGAGACACTTCTTTGTTGTCCTCTGCCACTTTGAGCTCCTCTAGACGGATCTCTTTTTGTGATCCCAGAAGTCGATCTCCTTTTGCCCCTCTTCCAAACTTAGGGGTTGGAACCGTCTTATCAACCTGTCCCAAAGTGCTACTAGATGCATCTCGTTTCTTTGCTTGAAAAGTCCTAACTTGAGCCCTAGCCTACTCAACCCGTTGGGATTTCTCGAGAGCATCTCTAAAAGTGTTAACCTGGGCTGCAACTAAGTCCTTCTGAATTTCTACATTTAGTCCTTGTACAAAATGCCTTATCCTTCTTTGCTCAGTTGTCACCAATTCGGGAGCAAACTTGGATAACTTAGTAAACTGTGTTTCATACTCAGCCACGCTCAAAGTGCCCTGGCGAAGTCTTATAAAATCATCCTCTCTTCGTTCTTGAACTATAGGTGGAAGAAATTTCTGGTTAAACTCTCTAGTGAAGTTAAGCCAAGTACGTGGCGTTTGCTCTTTTTCCCAATTTGCTCGTACTACATTCCACCACGAGCGAGCCGCTTCTTCCAGTTGAAAGACGGCAAAAGTAACTTGTCTTTCCTTAGTATAATTCAAGGCAGCAAAGATATCTACCATTCTCTCAAACCAATTCTCTGCTACCTCAGGATCTGGTCCCCCCAAGAATTTAGGAGGAAAGAACTTTTGGAACCGTTCTAAGGCTCTATCCTCGCCCCCCTCATGATTTCCAAGTTGGTTATTGGGTCCTAAACCTTGTTGGTCCGCTAACCGTTCTAGGATATCAGTCATAAGGCTAATAGCCGTAGCAACTTGGTCTCCCTCATTAACCCTCGTCCCTAATTTTGATTAATAGCAGACCCTTGTTCCCTCTCTTGCTCACGAGGCTGTCCGCATCCACGTCCACGACCTCGACCATGTTGTCTCCTCTCCATTTGTTTTCCTACAAATCTAGGGTTGAAATTATGTAAGAATGAAGATGCATGATTACATGAATGCATACGTACTATAACATATAACATATAATATATAAACAAAAAAGAAAACCAAATACATTTAAACACACCCAAACATACTTAGGTTACAAAACAAAAGCAAGTTCCAAAGGTTTTACACACAAAAGATACATATACCAACTTTAACAAAATACACAGAACAAGTTCCCAAGAAAATATAGTACACCCAAGCCACGTACCATACATGTAAAGATCAAAGGCATTATATGAATAATAAAACAAGTCATTCACAAAACACATGAAACATCAAAGCTGACAAATCAACAAAGAAATTCATAACTTAATGTTTCACTAGGTTAACCCATCATGGAACTAGGAATTACTATTATCAACAAAGTCAACTTCATTTACAATGCTAAGGTCTAAAAGACATACATGTATTTAGGCACCAAAACAAGAATACAGTCAACTCACACCAAGGTTGGCCACCCAAGGTATCAATCGATCCAATTCCTATTTCTGCCTGACATACCAAGTAGATTTCGCAATCTACCATAAGCAAGTAAATAACACTCAACCCAAACTCACAATCCGGTATCCTAAACTTTAAGCCTAAGATACACTATAGAGATCTGAAGCCTAAACTCTGATACCAACTGTGACGACCCCACCTCCCCCTAAGGCGAACCAAAGGGATTGGCTGACCGCCTGCCCAACTCTCGCTGGGACTCACTACAGATCTTCAATCAAATTACAGACCTCAAATAATTATAATGCAAGATCTCCAAATAATAATTACATTTCTAACTAGTCCAAATACACCAAAAGTCCAACTGTCCAAGATTACAATTAGTACAAGAGATAATTCGACCAGCCACTTTAAGAAAGATCACTATCCTGCTAAGGAAAACAAAAGGGAATGGGGTAAGCTAAAGCTTAGTGAGCTCCCAAATAAAACATGCAGTCACATTAACAAATAGGAGAACTCAAGTAGTCAAATAGCGCATTAAAAATGTAAAATAAAGAAACAAATATCACAACGAAGTACAAAATACATCGAGCCTCTCAACTAGGAGATTGTGTTAAAAGAACACGACTCGAACCTCTCAACTAGGAGATCGTATTCATGAGGAGAACACTACTCAAGTTAACAAGCAGACATCAGACAAATATAGTAGCAAGTAAATTTAAAAGGATATGGGTGGCTTCCAAAAGCCAATTCCACAAGAGCTTGATCATAAGATAGCCCGTTGACTCTCTGTTAACTTTTGAAGTCAAGAACCAAAGTCCGTAGAGCATCACTTTACCTCACAACCGTCCACTGTTCACCCCCTTACCGGGCCTGAACACCTCAAAGAAACTAATTTAGGTAATACTCGAGTATACCAAATCCCAAAGGATCAGATATAATAACACACGGTTCGACAATTTTCTCAACCAGTACCTCTCAGCTGGCTCGATATAATTGATTTGCCAATGGGGTTTTGGGATATTCGGAGCCCTAAATGAATCAAATTAGTCGACGGGGTATCACCCAAACGACTTTTCACATCAAAGTATACCAAGCCACAAACGAATCAAATTAGTCGTCGGGATATCACCCGAACGACTTTTCACATCAAAGTACACAAAGTCAAATCACAAATCGAGCAGGGCAAATTTCAAGTGAAAGTCAAATGGGAGAGTTCAAGTGCAATAAAGTACACACTTGACTCAACCACAGGAACCCAAAAGTGTATTACATGGAACAAGAGACTATTCACATTCCAAGTAGTTCACATAGTTCAAGTTTCATGTAGTTCATGTAGTTCAAGTATTCACGTAAACAAGCGAGGAACACTCACCAAACAAACCAACCAATCTCAAATGTACATGCATTGATCACCCTTGACATCGCCTTCGAATCCTAAGCACAAACAATGCATGCAACCATTAACTCAACCAAGTAAGAGAAAGCAACTTACATACAACTAGTTCATGCTTCTAAACTAGGAAGTTCTAGGAAGGCTCAAGGTCGCAAATGAGGAGATGTTGAAGGTTTACTAGATTCACAAGTCAAGTATAATATTTGGAATGAGATGAGAGCACAAGACCCAAGAAACCTCAAGATTCGACCAAGGAAGGAATTTGCGCTAAAGCTGGAAATTCGTCTTAACAGTTGGCTACGTGCAGTCCCGGGAAAATGGGTATAACTTGGTGTAAAAAAAATCAAAATTGAGTGCCGTTAGTGGCGTTAGAAACTAGACTCATAGGGATTTCCAACTGTATATGGTTCATCTCCTAGTTCATTTTCTATAAATACCAGAAAATCAGGGAAGTCGACTGAAATTTCATTTCTGACGGAGTGATTGGCAGAATTTGCTTGTGCACTTTAAAAGGTTTTCATCCTTCAAAATAAATCGATTTCACTCCAATTTGGTACACAAAGGTCCTAGCAATGTTTCTCAACAAGAATCAGTGAAACTTGAACAAGAAAGAATCACAAAACAAGAAGAAAAATTCACAAAAGCTGTCCACAACTTCCTTCTACTTTTAAAAGTGTAAACCAGTTTCTATAACTTTTCTAGCATGAATATGGAAGGTAAACAAACATATTTCTCAAAGGAACAATCATCATAAACTAGTGATTAGTGCTAATCCAAAAATCAAACACATGGTAGGCATAAACTTAAACCTACTCTCAATATACAACTACAAGAATCCAAACCAAAAACTCATGCTTCCAAGCATCAATCATCCTTAATCATCTTCAAAAACCTTCATTAAACCAACTTTAAAGATCATAGAGCTAGGGTTTTGGAAGAAAATTATCTTAACAAGCTAAAGAAGTGAGCCTCCAAGCAACTAAAATCTTCTCCTACCAAGCTTGAGGATTGATGGTTAAGGTGCTACCAACTTCCTCTCTTTGATTTCCTATCAAACTAAGCAAGATTTAGGTTGGATTTTGTGATTTTTCTCCTCTTTTTTTCCCTCTCCAAGGTTTGGCCCCCCTCCTCTAAAGAAAGCTAAATTGTTTTGTTTTTAAAGAGATAAGTTGGAGAGAAAGAAACCAACAAGTCAAGGTTTGAATCCTATGGTGACAAGTGGTGGTTTCTTGGCCACTTCCTAACAAAAATCTCATTTAATTGCTTATAACTCCTCTAATTTAGTTTAGTCTCCAATTAACTCCAATAATTTCTATCTTCCTAGCAATTAAGTCATGCAAGAAGTTCTCACTAATTCTAAAATTGAATCTAAGAAAAGTTTATCTAACCAAACAGTAAATAATGTACTTAGTGAAAACATACCACTAATGCACTAAAGGAATTTGTATGCACTTGAATGAGTTAAATGGTAATGTATGCATGGAATTTCTAGTGTGCGAATGTATGCATAGAATTTCTAGGGCTCTCACACTTTTAGTTGATAAGCTTGACCCACCCTTACCCTCTACTGTCACGTCTCTTTTGCAGGAATATGAAGATATCTTCACAAAAGAGATTCCAAGTGGACTACCACCACTTGAGGCATTGAACTCCAAATTGACTTTCTCTCGAGAGCTTTGTTACCCAACCAACCAGCAAATAAAAGCAATCCCCAGGAGACTAAGGAGCTACAACGACAAGTGGATGCGTTGTTAAGTAAGGGCTGGGCACATGAAAGTTTGAGTCCGTGTGCCATGCCGGTCTCTAGTTCCCAAGAAGGATGGTGAGTGGCGAATATATGCTGATTGTAGAGCTATCAATGCTATCATGGTAAAGTATCGACACCATATACCAAGATTAGATGACATGCTTGATGAGCTATATGGTGCCATTATATTTACTAAGATTGATCTTATAAGTGGATATCATCAAATTAGGATTAAAGAAGGAGATGAATGGAAAACTACTGTTAAAATTATGTATGGGTTATATGAGTGGTTGGTTATGCCATTTGGATTAACCAATGCTCCAAGTAATTTCATGAGTCTTATCAATCATGTTTTATGCCCTTTCTTGGGAAATTTTTTGTGGTTTATTTTGATCATATTCTAATCTATAGTAAGAATTTGGATAAGCACTTAGAACACTTGAAGCTATTTTTGACGTGATTTGATGAGAAAAGCTTTATGCCAATATCAAGAAGTGCACGTTTTGCACTAACAAACTTGTGTTCCTAGGGTTTATTGTTAGTTTATAGGGTTTGCAGGTAGATAAGAGCAAAATCAAAACTATCCAAGAATGGCCAACGGCTACCTCCATTTGTGAGGTCTAAAGTTTTCGTGGCTTAGCGAGTTTCTACTGGCCCTTTGAGAATGATTTCAACTCTATAGCAACACCTTTGACTGCAATCATCGAGAAACATGAGATGTTTTGTTAGAGGCAAGCTCAAGAAGAGGCATTCCAAATGCTTAAGCACAACCTCACACATGCATCTTTACTTTGTTTACCTAATTTTTCTAAGACTTTTGAAATCGAATGTGATATCTCAGGGATTGGAAGACCATTTTAGGGTTCTCTAAGCAAGGAAACTTTTCTCTTGAGTGTTTACTAAGCAAGGGAACTTTTCTCTTGGAAGACTGCTCCCCTCTTGCATTCCTTGATTGATAAAGTCAAACGAACACCTAGATCTCATACACCAAGTATATGGGTGCTTAATGGTATGATAAAGTTCACTAGATTGATCCACATAGAGATATCCTTTAAGTGCCAAAGGATTAATCTCTAAATGACATATGTATAAGTGATTTTCCATCTTATAGTTATCATGGTATCTTGAATATGGATAGTTATACTTTGTTTGCTATATGATTGCTCCCGTAATAAGGAATGCTCACATCATTAGCAAGTGAGTGTAAATTTGAAGTATGGAAAAGTAGTAAATAATCTATAGGTATTCACCATCTTTTATGCAAAAGGAGTTATCTAATGTCTGGCTACTTATAGAAGTATAACTCGAAAATCTTAACACTAAGTGGGAGAGTCTTAGAAAGTGTTTCTAAGTACTTCATTTGAACTATATTTTGGTACAAGAAAAAGATCATTAATCACACAATAGATAATGTGAGGGTCTCAAAATTTTATTCTTTTCCAAAAATAAATAATAATGATGATAATAATAATTTTACTTGGTTGCACAAAATTAGTAGTATATTTGATTACTCAGTATTTATTTTTCAAATAGTAAGTTTTATTTGAAGCACTTGTCCGGTTCCTTGTCGGCTAGCGTTAAGTGTTAAATTTTTTAGACGTGATGTGAAAATTAGTTTTAAGATGGAAGTCCAGTAAGGGATAATAATTAATGTGTGGAATGAGTTTTCAAGAAACTAGACGGAGTTATAATGCAAAAAGAGGAAATTGTGGATAAGATAGGGACTTGTTTGGCAGCTGAATTTTTTGGGAGTAGGTATAAAATTCTACTTATCTTACTGTAGAATTTGTAGAAATTTTTTTTGGATATGTAAAAACTTTTGATAGATTTTATTTTCTTTTTCTTTTTTCTTTTCCTTTTCTTTTTCCTTTTCCTTTTCCCTTTCCCTTTTCTTTCTTTCTTCTTCCCCCTCTCCCAACCCTTGCCCATCACATGGTCACCACTGGCCAGTGACTTCTTTTTTTTCTTTCTTCCTTCCTCCCTCTCCTCTCTCTCCCCTCCCCTTCCCCTTCCTCCTTTCCCTTCCATCCATCACTGACCAGAGGGGAGAGAGAGAGGAGAGGAGAGGGAGGAAAGGAAGAAGGAAAAAAAAAAAAAAGAAAAGAGGTCACCGGCGCCGAAGGTGATGGCCGGTGCCGGTGGTAAGTGTTTTTGGTGTGTATTTTTTGTATAAGAAAAAGAAAAGAAATGAAGGAAAAGAGTTTTTTTGTGTAGTGTTTTTTAGGTGTGTATGTTAAAAATTTTGAAAGTTTTTTGAGGTTCCTGTAGCTAAAGTAGGGAAAAAATGGGTATTATACAAACTCATAAAAAACTTGGGGTGCCAAACAGGCCCAAGATTTCCTTAGATTTCGAACCAATAGCAATTTGACAAGTGGCGTGGTGGTTGGATAACTTTTAAATAAGCAAATACAAGCTCTTGAAGACTTCATTCTCTTCCTTTTCTTCTCCATTCCAACCAAAATAGATAGAGAGAGAGAGTAGAGAGAGAAAGTTGCATCCTTCTTCATCTTCCAACCTTGAAGCAAGAAGCTTGAAGAATCATCAAAGCCACAACTTTCTTCCTTTTCCCTGTTGTCAGCTGAGAGAGAGAGAGAAAGAGAGAGAGTCAAGAGAGACGAAGAGAGAGCAGAGAGAGACAGAGGGAGAGGGAGTGCTTCCATCTTTGGGCTCTTGAATATTTTGAAGAAATCACCACGTAGGCGAAAAGATCTTCAATCATCCTTGAGGAAATTCGAAGGAGAAAACTTGGGAGGAAACTTTGGAGGGAATATCACTAGATCTTGCTTGATCTTGAGGTAAAATCTAAAACTTACTTAGATCCTTTAATTTTTTTGCCATGAAAATAGTAGATCGTCTTGATTTGAGGATGATCTATGGTGGATATAGTAAATTATTCGATGATATAGCACTAGTTGTGTTAGTGGCTAAACTATTAGCACAAATCTTGATTTGGTGGTTAGATCTTGTTTAAAATTGTTTAATGATACTTAAGGGCTAATGATTGATGAAGCCCTTATGGATTTGTTAGAGATTGTGTTGATTTAATGGTTGATTTTTGGAGAAAATCTTGAGGAAAATCACGAAGGTATGGCCGAATGGAAGTTGGAATTTTTCAGCTTTGGTTTTCAAAATATGTGATGTTTCTTGGCAAGATTTTTCTCAAATGACTTGGTGTTATGTTAAACTATAATTATGTGATGATTTATAACTGAAATCATGAATTTTGGATAGTTAAAAGTTGGTTAAATTCACTATTTTTCATCAAAAAAACTGTTTGGGCAGATTTGATGTCGTGAGACTATTTTGATGTGAAAATGGTGGTTTTGAACTTTGAATTTTCTAAAAAGTTATTCTAGACATATAATGTTTTCTTGGTTCAAGCTTTTGTGCTGAGTTTGAACAAGATTGGTCGTGATTAAAGGAGAAAACCTCACTTTATTTTCAATAGATTAAAAGCTGAGAAGTTGTGCGTACGGAGTACGTCGTTGGAAAATCTTATTTTAAATGATGTGTCGATTTTTAAATGGAGTCTTTTATTCTTGTTTTCTACTTGAGTTGACTACTTTTCACTCAAGCAAAGTTGAAAGAAAATTTTGGAAAAATCCCGGTTAACAAATAACTACGTTTATTTTGATTTAGTTTTGCGAATGGTGGAGCGAAACTTATTTCATTTCTTTACTTGTTTATAGGGAGTGTGGACGGCTTTGAAACTGAACCAAACTTGGATTCTGGACCTTGCTACTTTGGTGAGTTTCCATGCATGTTACTTGATTTAACTTTGTAAATGTGACATGACAGTGTGATGTGTATAAGTGAACTTGAATATGTGAATTTGACATGAATTATGGTTTGATTAAATGATGTGACGTGATAACTTGACTTGTTGATCAGTCAAATGGGGTAGTGTGTACTTTATCGCACTCACTCCTATTTGAATAGTGTTATTTGTGAACATGTCGTGTCGTGATTGATGTGCGTGTTAAATTTTAAGAATTTCTAAGACCTATCGGTAAGTCAATCAACTCGAGCTGTAGGTTAGGTCTAGGCCGAGGAGAAATGACGAACCATAGGGTACGTGACGTGACGTGTGCTCTGGATTTGGCAAATGGACTTGTCCCTTTGGAGAGCAATATACAGTTAACGTGTTTGGTGAACGGCCGGACGGGGGTTTTGGTAGAAGAAAGCAGAAAGTGAAATTCTACATGAATAATATGAAAGTTGACGTAGTGTCAACTATGTGAAAAGTGCTCAAGCTTCATGGAATTTAACTCGTAAGAGCTACTTGTATCCTCTCTTGTGTTGCTACTCGCTTTCATTATTTACTTTTAAATGTGAATTTGACGTGAAATTTCATACACTCTAGGTAGTAGTTGATGATACATAGTAAGAATCTTAAACAACAAATTTCGAAAAATGATCCGGTTAAAAAGGAAATAGATATGTACTCAAAGAAAATTTAAAAAAAATTACTATTACATCTAAACTCTTTCACAGTCAATGAAGATATCACCACAATTTACAGTTTCCTAAATTGCACAACAATCTCATCATCGATTTAATTTGATGTTGGTCCCTATAATTCTTGTACTCTCACCACTTTAATAATAAATGTTAAAAAAGATTTAGTTATATATAATATGTAAAGTCAATTTACATGTACTTTACAAAAGATAAGAATAAACTAAAAATGTTTCAAGTACTTGTTGTTCGTAATCTCAATGTCATGTTTCTTCATAGTTCCATTATTTCTTGGGAACTTCATGAATTGGACCCGTCTTAGACAACCTTCCAATGACATCTATAGTATACATAATTGATAATTTATAACCTCAATCATTAATTATAAATACATCATAATTGTTATTCATACTTGATAAGAGTGTGAAAACCTAACAATGTGAAGGTATATCATTGAAATCAACAAATTCAAATTTGTGATCTTTTATTGAACTTGTGCCACCATCAAGTCTCGTGACCATTGTTGTAATTGCAAAGTAAATATTATAGTCATTGTGCATAAAATTCCATGATGATTTTCTTGGTGCCACTTTAAATCTTTTCAAAACATGTACATTTCCTTCAAGTAATTGAGGTCAAAACTTTTGTACCAAATTTTTTGGGTATAATAGCTACTAAGTGACCATCCTGCCATATTTATATTACACGCTTGCGAAAAAATAGTAAGTCATTATTACAACTAAATATTCAAATGTAAATATAAAGTAATATGATTAAAATATGAAGATGCTTACATTTTTATCGAGTAGAACCATTTCAAGAGCAATTAGATCATAATATTTGTATTAATTGCATCCTACATGCGTGTCAATCAAACTTTAATGCTTTTCAGTTCATGTCCCATAGATAATTGGTTTAGAAACTTTTGATTTGAATTTATCATTATTGACTTGTACTTAATAATCAAAATCCAATAAGGCCAAATAGTAATTACATACCATATATAGGACAAAATTTAGAGCACATCAACATGCATCAAATAATTAAATCACATATATAAATAAGAAAAACAAATAAAAGAGACTTATCAATCAACCTTAAGATTTAAATAATACCAATATTTAAGTTGTCATACATCCTTTGGTACACGATATTTCTCGTATAACGTCTTCATAAATTTGATCGTTCTCAATAATGAATTTCAACTCTTGGCGTGAAGTACTCAAGAAGCAGCAACATATAATTGGCCGTGACTGAACACGAGTCTTGGCAAGTACACTCCAACACTGTTAAAAGTTTGACTTTGACTCTTATTTGTTATTATAACAAAACAAACCTTAATTGGAAATTGATGTCAAACCATTGTGAAACGCCACTTAAAATTTGTTAAAGCCATGTCAATTCTATGTATAAAGAATTGTGCCCCAATGCTGGTGCCAGTTATTGTTTCAGCTTCTATGATGTTATCTCCTAAATTAGTGATTATCAATTGAGTATCATTGCATCGTCCCCGACTCTGATTCAAATTACACAACAAGATGATTGGAATCCCCAACTTCAACTCAATCATATAATTCAGGATGCCAGAGAACTTTAATGTATTCAAAAACTCAATAGGGTATAACAATACTTGTTCATCGCTACATCCCGAGGCAAGACAAATTCTGTCGACACTCCAGTGTACCCTAGAATTACCAGGTATTGATGATAGAACAACAGAGTCAATTTCATCAATAACATCATTTGTTAGGTCAAGAATAACTCTATTATGAAGATAAGAAGGATCATTATAGTAGGTCAATAAGACGTGGTACATGCTACTAATGATCTGATGCATGCAATCAGTACTCGTTGGGATCAACAAATCATCATCCAAGTAGGCTCATTTTCATCTTCTAAAACAAATTCAGGCAATTTTCCTTCACCATTTGCTAAACTCTTTCAGAATCTTGGCAAATTTAAAATCTATACTATTACCTCTCAATCTCATATTTGTAGATAACACATATAGATGACAACGCCCACAAAGCAAAGAAGATCTGTTGATTGATGAAGAAACTAAAAGTGAGTATGCCTTAAAGTCAATCAACTTCTCGAGTTTAATTTGATGATCCCACGTCACCCTAAGGCGTACCAAAGGGTTTAACGGACCGCCTACTTGACTCTCACCAGAACTCACTACAATCTCTTCAATATACATTTAGATTCTACACATCACTCGAAAATTCAACTTAAAGCTATCCAAAATAACATATAGTCCAACAAGCATTCAAATCTCATACTTAGGTGTAGCCCCCAAAACTTAGAGAAAGAATCAATCTCAAAACACATAACATGTCCTCGAATAAACAACACTCGTGCTCCTGTTAAGGAAAGCAAATGAATAGAATGAGCTTGCACCATTGATGTTCCCAGAATAGGCATTCATTCAAGAAGCATAATTAATCATTCAAGGAGCATTAAATCAAGAATCATTCAAAAGCATTAAAATATCCAAAAGGACGCGTGATCACTAGGAGAACATTACTCGAGTCTCTCAACTCGAAGATCAGCTCACGAAGAGAACATTACTCAAGCCTCTTAGCTAAAAGATTAGTGTTCATTTATCAAGTAATTATGGCAATAGATAAACACATCAGGATCAAAGGATACAGGAAGATTCCAAAAGCCAGTTTCATAGTAGCTTGAAAACATCCGAGTCCATTGACTCTCCATCAACATTTGAAATTCAAGAAACAAGGTCCGTAGATCACCACTTAATCATCAATCCCGATCACTGCTCATCCCACCTTGCCCGGCCCGAATGCTAAAATTCAAGAGGTGGTAACACTTGAGTATACCAGTTCAAACTCAAGTTCATGAGTTTAAGATCTATGGTTAGTTGATCTCCTCGACCAAACCCTTCCTGACTCGATTCAACCGACTAGTCAAAGGGTTTGGGGCCCCAATCACGTAATGGAGTCGATGGAATAACAACCCAAATAACGATCAAAGTCAAGCACAAGTAAATCATTTCACAGGCACGTCATTTCACTTGAAAAAAATAACAGTAATCCAGCCAAGAAGGGCTGAGTATTATAAAGTATACACTCACTCAAGTGCCAGGTTGTCAATCAAGAGAACAAGTCATTCAAGCAAGAAAGCATGTCATTCATGTGAGGGCCTCAAAATTTTATTCTTTTTCAAAAAATAAATAATAATGATAATAATAATTATATTATGTATTTTCACTAAAATATTAGTGAATTCATGCATCAAGATATCATTTTCTAATTTAGAGAATTTTTGTGAATAAAATTACCGGTGTTTGTTTTGACCAGTGTAAGTGTCAATTTTTGAACCATGACATGAATAGTAGATCTAAGATGAAACCGAGCATATGCAGAGACATTACAGAGATATATTTATGATTGGGCAGTGTCGGAAGGAGAAAATCTAGTAAAAGTTAGAGCGTAGCATGTCGACGTGACATAAAGTGAAAGTTGACTAACTTTTCCCCGAAATGAGGATAGCCAAGCTTCTTGTCTCCATAAAGCCTTCATTCTTGCTCCATTTCCTCTTCATTATTTTCAGCCAACCAAGGAGCAAAAGAGAGAGAAAATCTTGCTCCATTTTCTTCTTCATCTTCTTGATCCTTGAAGACACCATTGGAGGGAGCTCATCTTGCTTCTTCTTCCCTTGTTGCAGCTGAAGTAAGAGAGAGAGAGTGAGGGAGAGAACCGAGAGAGAGAAAGGGAAAGAGAGAGAGCTAAGGTATAGGAGACAAGGTTAGGTGCCATTCTTGGAGTTCTTGGGCTGAAATCACCAAGAAAACTTGAAGATCTTTGGCCTTTCTTGAAGGATTTGCAAGGAAGGAAGGTTGGGAGAAAGTTGTGGTGAAATTTTGGTAGATCTTGCTATATCTTGATATAACCTTCAATCACAGCCTTGGTTTTCAAAAATTAGCCCTGAAATATGTTATATTTTCATGTCTAGTTCTTCCTGACAGATTTCTGTTGTTTCTATGATTTCACTTTCTAACCATGAAAATGCAATATGTGACTCTCGATGTCTTCATGAAAAATGTAGCCCTATGTATTAACTTCAAAATGCCATAAGATTCATCTCAATCCAAGATTTGTAGCTTCAATTACGATTAAAACACTCAGAGGTGGTAGGAAATTGATAGTTTGTTGATTACCTTTGCCAAGGATCTTAACATTTACTAAGTGTTTGATTCTATGAAGGGCTAATGATTGATGAAGCCCTTAGGATTATGAGTGAGATATATATGTTTTTATGGCTGTTTTGTTGACTGAAATTTCAAGGAAATTAGCCTCTGCTGGCCGAACATTAGCTGGAAATTTTTAGCTTAGTTCTTCGAAATTTTTGAGTTGTTTTTTGACAAGATTTCGGCCTAGTGATTTTATATGTTGTTAAGCTATATGTATATGATAAATTGGGGCTGAAATATGGAATTTTCATTGGCTCAAAGTTGATTTAAATTGTTGTTTTGGAACTTGAACTCGAACCGGCAGATTTGGTGCCCGGACTGTTTCAGCCTCATTTGATATTCTCTTGATGTGATTTTGCTCTGATAACTTTATATTACGTTGAATTATGGGTGTACGTTGAAATAGGGTTAAAGTGTGAATTATTGGATGGTTTAAAGTTGACGAAAATCTCTATTTTTGAACCTTGGGATTGTTTTGACAGATTTGATGTGTTGGACTGTTTTGGCTTTGATTGGTATTTTCTTGACTTGATTTTGCTCAAACGACTTGCTATTATATTAAAATATAATTATGGATTTATTTGGGAATGAAATCATGAATTTTGGATTTAATGAGTAACTAAATTTACTTTGGTTTAGTTTGGCTAACTTTGGAATCAAAAACTCTTGCTACATTTTGACTTACAAATGAAGCACTTATGAACTCTCCCTCGAGTGTTAACTTGGTGGTTAAGCGTAGAGAGTTTCTCTTTTAAATTGACAAGAAATTGAGGATGCTTGAGAGAAGGGTTAAGAGGGAAATTTCTTGGTCTTGGTTAAACGTTATAGGTAATTGTTGGATATGCTTGTCCCAGGTGCTTAAGAAGAATTCGAGGGGAATCCCGAGGAAAACATGTGAAAGCTTTATTTTGCCTACTCACTAGACTTTTGGTGAGTGTTCCTTATTTTCTAAATGTTTTGTGTGTCCTACTTCAGTAGTTTATTTGAATTTGCACTAAACCTTACTTTGCCTACTTAACTTTTGATGAGGGTTTCTACTACTTTTCAAACCTATTTCACTTGTTTAGCGTAAAATGGATTGTTATTTCTTTTCGGTAAATAAAATGGTTTTCTATTGTGTGAGCGAGTTCCTCGTTGCTAGTTATGCTTAAATCTACCTTTCTACTCAAATGTGTTTTACTCTTAAACGTGTCCTAACAAAGGTATTTGAAAGAATTCCCTAGTATTTACAAATAAAATGGTTGTGAATGTATCTTGTGTGTTTACACTAAATGCCTTATCGTGTTAATTAAGTGTTAGTTTATTTGTTACATGTATTATTGTTGACTGTTAGCTGCGCATGTTGTAAGCCGTGAATGCTTTGGACGCATCAACTGAACTGGGCCCTTGCATGATCTGGACCCACGCCCTTTGTTATTGGCCACCCCGAGCTAGAAGTGGACTAGGTTGAGACCCTGTAACACAGGGACACTAGCTGATTTACTCGAGTGTTACCACTGGAGGTATAAGGAGGCTGCTAACTACTGACTTACTGGCTCTATGTGCTACTGTATTCTTTTACTGCTTATACTTGATTAGCTGATTGTTCAATGAATAAATGCTTGAAATATTTCTTGTGTTGATAATTGTCTTTTGAACAATTACTTTGTTAAAAGTGCTACTTTGATAAACCATGTTATTTCAATGTTTTATTTGTTTTCCTGAATTTATGGAACCTCACTGAGCTTTTAACTCATCCCCCCATAGTTTGTCTTCCTTACAAGACGTGAGAGCAAGGATGGCACTAGTTTGTGCATGGGATTACTGATCTTATAAATTTTTGGGTTGAACTTGTATTTAAGAATTTAACTACATTTCTTATTTTCTCTTTTGGGATTGTGAGCAAGAATGAAAGTTATGTATGGTTTATTGGAGTTATTGAAGAAATCAATTTGCAAAGGTCTCATTAGCTTGATTGGTTGAGGATAAATTCCTAGAGATTATGTCTTGTGCAAATTGGGAGTAATTTGAATTCTAAGGACTTGTGGTTGGTATAAGTACTTAAATATACTTGTGGATAACTTTTAATCTATGTATAATGTTTATTTGATTGAGAACTGTAGTGAGCCCCGGCTAGAGCTGGGCAAACAGTCCGCTAACCCCTTTGGTACGCCTTAGGGTAAGGTGGGGCTGTCACAGGTGGTATCAGAGTTTAGGTTTCTGATCTCTGTAGTGTATCCTAGGCTTAACGTTTAGGATGCCGGACTGTGGGACTAATTAGCTATTAAGTGAAGTGTTGAGCGCTAGGGTTTCTTATATTGTAGGAAAAGGAGAGACTTGGGTGAGATTAATTTGAAAAGTGATAGGTGAATTTCTTGAACAATAGTACTAGTCAATATCTATAGGAATGAATTTAACTAAGTTAAACCATAGAATTCGAGGTATTCTTAGGGTTTTAATCTCTATATATATGTGTATGAGACTGGATGTGATTATTGGATTGATTGTTTAAGTGGGAATTTTTGTGAATTCTCTATGAGGAATAATGTGGATTGAGTTGGTTTGCACTTGGAGATGGCCAGTCCCAGTATGAATTGACTTGGTTCCTATTTGACTTAACGCTTAAGTTAGCAAGTTATGCCTATCCCCTAGGTTTGAATTTGAAACTTGAGACTTTGATTAGAAACCCTAATGCTAGTGATTCTTGGATATAAATGTGCTTTATTTAGTGACTTGCTTGTTAAAGATTTTGAACTTTGAATTACTGATACTTGGTTTCAACTTGTATTATGGATTGTTTAGCCCTAAATTTTTTATCGGCATGCAATGTGATTGAGATTGGTTTACATCTAATGTTAACTGTGAATGTGTTCCTTGTGAAAATGTTACTTGTGTATTTGGTTTCATTTGTTTATCTTTGAGAATTGTTGTAGGTATGCATATGTAGATCATCATGGTTAGTGAGCTTTTTATATACGCACATATTGATTAGTTGTGAGAATAGAAGTTGTGGGATGATGTGGACGTTGAACCAGGCAACCTCGAAATCAAGAGGGAGATAGAGAATCCACCATCAACCAAAATGCCAAGCAAAGGGTTGGGGTAGATGATCAAGTGACTTTAGTTTTAACTCGTATGACGGACTTATTAGAACGTTTAGTACCTCAACAAGGCCACAGAGTTGGGCAAGTGAATCAACCTGGGAACCAAGGGATAGGGGAAGATAGAGCCTTATAGAGATTTCAAAAGTTTTCTCCACCGAAGTTTTCTGGGGGTCCTGACCCTGAAACCGCTGAGAACTGGTTAGAGAATATAAGAAATATATTTGATGCCTTGGATTATTCAGAGGAGAGAGAAGTAACCTTTGCAGTGTTCCAACTTGAAGGGTAGCTCGAGTTTGGTGGAATGTCATAAGAAACAAGTGGGAAAGGAATCAAACTCCGAGAGCTTGGATGAATTTTGTACGAGAATTTAATGAAAAGTTCCTTCCACCACTAGTCCAAGAAAAGAGAGAAGATGATTTTATAAAACTTCGACAAGGAACCTTAAGTGTGGCAGAATATGAAGCCCAATCCACTAAATTGTCTAGATTTGCCCCCGAACTAGTGGTTAAGGAGTGAAAGCGAATAAGGCAGTTTATTCAAGGACTCAACCTAGAAATTCAAGATGCCCTTGTAGCAGCCCAACTTGAGACATTTATTGATGCCCTTGAAAAAGCCCAAAGGGTCGAGATTACGAAATCCCAACTGAGAGTCTTACACACACGAAAGAAAGACACACCTAGTGGTAGTTCCCTTGAGACTTCTAGAGAGACCGTACCACCATCAAAAGTTAGAAAAGGAGCTGGTGGAATAAGACTACCACCTTTTTCTTCTCTTAGGGTGGAGCAACTAGAAGGAGCTTTGTCACAAGGAAGGTCCAATCAAAGGAAACATTGCAAGGAAGTCAACCCTCAATTCTTCAACCAATTTGTGGATACTGTGGAAAATGGAATCACATTGAAGAAAACTGTTGGATGAAAGGGCGGAAGTGTCTGTGATGTGGAAGTGTCGACCATCAATTTCACAATTGTCTAAGGAAGCAGCCGCGAGAAAGCAATACTCGACAAGGAAATGGAGCAAATTTACAACAAATTACTGAAGGGGGAAACTCACCGTGGGCACCAGTTAGAACGTATGCTCCTTTTGGTCAACAGATTTTGGAGTCGACTGAAGTAGAGGAAGGTATGAATTTCGAGGACGAAATTCTCTTAAGAAGGAGAGGATGTGAGAGCCTCAAAATTTTATTCTTTTTTCCAAAATAAATAATAATTATATTATGTATTTTCACTAAAATATTAATGAATTTATGCATTGAATTATTATTTTCTAATTTAGAGAATTTTTTGTGAATAAAATTGCGGTGTTTTTTTTGGCTAGTATAAGTGTCAATTTTTGAGCCGTAACGTGAATAGTAGATCTAAGATGAAACTGAGCATATATAGAGATATTACAGTGATATATTTATGATAGGATGGTGTCGGAAGGAGAAAATCCATTAAAAGTTAGAGCATCACGCGTCGAAACGACATAAAGTGAAAGTTGACTAACTTTTCCCTAAAATGAGGATAGCCAAGCTTCTTGTCTCCATAAAGCCTTCATTCTTGCTCCATTTCCTCTTCATTATTTTTAGCCAACCAAGGAGCAAAAGAGAGAGAAAATCTTGCTCCATTTTCTTCTTCATCTTCTTGATCCTTGAAGATGATCCTTGAAGACACCATTGGAGGGAGCTCATCTTGCTTCTTCTTCCCCTTGTTGCAGCCGAAGTAAGAGAGAGAGTGTGAGGTAGAGAAGCGAGAGAGAGAAGGAGAAAGAGAGAGAGTTGATGTTGAGGAGACAAGGTCAGCTGCCATTCTTGGAGTTCTTGGGCTGAAATCACCAAGAAAACTTGAAGATCTTTGGCCTTTCTTGAAGGATTTGCAAGGAAGGAAGGTTGGGAGAAAGTTGTGGTGAAATTTTGGTAGATCTTGCTATATCTTGAGATAACCTTCAATCACAGCCTTGGTTTTCAAAAATTAGCCATGAAATATGTTATATTTTCATGATCTAAGTTAGTTTTATGGAAGAGCTAGTAGATTACTTGAAGTTAGAGCACTAGTTTAACTCTTGAATTATTGATTGATTTTGCTGGAAATTCACAGTTTTACACCAAACTAATCTGCACATTTTGTCCATGATAAAGGCCAACTAGCTCTTGCTCAAAGCATGAAAGTTGTAGAAATTAAGTTAGCTTTCCATGCAAAAAATTTCAGCTCAATCGAGCACTGTAGCATGCAAAATTACCAAAATACCCCTAACTACCCAAATGTCCAGTTTTACCCAACAAATTTCTGTTGTTTTTGTGATTTCACTTTCTGTCCATGAAAATGCAATATTTGACTCTCAATGTCTTCATGAAAAATGTAGCCCTATGTCTTAGCTTCAAAACGCCATAAGATTCATCTCAATCCGAGATTTGTAGCTTTAGTTACGACTAAAACGCTCAGAGGTTGCAGGAAATTGATAGTTTGTTGATTACCTTTGCCAAGGATCTTAACGTTTACTAAGTGTTTGATTCTATGAAGGCCTAATGATTGATGAAGCCCT
Source organism: Gardenia jasminoides (assembly GCA_013103745.1). Lineage (NCBI taxonomy): Eukaryota > Viridiplantae > Streptophyta > Magnoliopsida > Gentianales > Rubiaceae > Gardenia > Gardenia jasminoides. Next base: position 15,755,369 of record CM023096.1, read on the forward strand.
TAGGATTATGAGTGAGATATATATGTTTTTATGGCTGTTTTGTTGACTGAAATTTCAAGGAAATTAGCCTCTGCTGGCCGAACATTAGCTGGAAATTTTTAGCTTAGTTCTTCGAAATTTTTGAGTTGTTTTTTGACAAGATTTTGGCCTAGTGATTTTATATGTTGTTAAACCATATGTATATGATAAATTGGGGCTGAAATATGGAATTTTCATTGGCTAAAAGTTGATTTAAATTTTTGTTTTGGAACTTGAACTCGAACCGGCAAATTTGGCGCGCGGATTGTTTCAGCCTTGTTTGATATTCTCTTGACGTCATTTTGTTCTGATAACTTTATATTATGTTAAAATATGGGTGTATGTTGAATGGGGTTAAAGTGTGAATTTTTGGATGGTTTAAAGTTGGCGAAAATCTCTATTTTTGAACCTTGGGACTGTTTTGACAGATTTGATGTGTTGGACTGTTTTGGCTTCGATTGGTATTTTCTTGACTTGATATTGCTCAAATGACTTGCTATTATATTAAACTATAATTGTGGCTTTATTTGGGAATGAAATCATGAATTTTGGATTTAACAAGTAACTAAGTTTACTTTGGTTTAGTTTGGCTAACTTTTGAATCAAAAACTCTTGCTACATTTTGACTTACAAATGAAGCACTTACGAACTCTCCCTCGAGTGTTAACTTAGTGGTTAAGTGTAGAGAGTTTCTCTCTTAATTTGACAAGAAATTGAGGATGCTTGAGAGAAGGGTTAAAAGGAGAATTTCTTGGTCTTGGTTAAACGTTATAGGTAATCGTTAGATATGCTTGTCTCAAGTGCTCAAGAAGAATTCGAGAGGAACCCCGAGGAAAAGGTGTGAGAGCTTTATTTTGCCTACTCACTAGACTTTTGGTGAGTGTTCCTTATTTTCTAAATGTTTTGTGTGTCCTACTCTAGTAGTTTATTTGAATTTGCACTAAGCATTACTTTGCCTACTTACTTAATTTTTGATGAGGGTTTCTACTACTTTTCAAACATGTTTCACTTGTTTAGCGTAAAATGGATTGTTACTTCTTTTGGTAAATGAAATGGCTTTCTATTATGTGGGCGAGTTCCTCGTTGCTAGCTGTCCTTAAATGTACCTTTATACTCAAATGTGTTTTACTCTTAAATGTGTAACAAAGGTATTTCAAAGAATTCCCTAGTATTTATAAATAAAATGGTTGTGAATGTATCTTGTGTGTTTACACTAAATGCCTTGTCATATGGATTAAGTGTTAGTTTATTTGTTATATGTATCACTATTAACTATTACCTGCGCATGTTGTAAGCCGTGAATGCTTTGGACGCATCGGCTGAACTGGGCCCTTGCATGATTTGGACCCATGCCCTTTGTTAGCGACCACCCCGAGCTAGAAATGGACTAGGTCGAGACCCTGTAACACTGGGACACTGGCTGGTTTACTCGAGTATTACCACCTCATAAAGAGACTGCTAACTACTGACTTACTGGCTCTATGTGCTATTATATTCTTTTACTGCTTATACTTGTTTAGTTGATTGTTCAATGAATAAATGCTTGAAAGATTTCTTGTGTTGATAATTGTCTTTTGAACGATTACTTGTTAAATGTGCTACTTTGATAAACCATGTTATTGCAATGTTTTATTTGTTTTTTTGAATTTATGGAACCTCACTGAGTTTTTAAATCATCCCCCCATAGTTTGTCCTCCTTACAGGATGTGAGGGCAAGAGAAGCCAAGGATGACATTAGTCTGTACTTGAGATTACTGATCTTGTAAATTTTTGGGTTGCATTTGTATTTGAGAATTTAACTGTATTTCTTATTTTCTCTTTTGGGATTGTAAGCAAGAATGAAAGTTATGTATGATTTATTAGAGTTATTGAAGAAATCAATTTCCAAAGGTGTCATTAGATTGATTAGTTCAGGATAAATTCCTAGAGATTATGTCTTGTGCAAATTAGGAGTAATTTGAATTCTAAGGACTTGTGGTTGGTAGAAGTACTTAAATATACTTGTAGATAACTTTTAATCTATGTATAATATTCATTTGATTGAGGACTATAGTGAGTCCCGACCAGAGTTGGGCAGACGGTCCACTAACTCCTTTGGCACGCCTTAGGGTGAGGTGGGGTTGTCACAATTCAAGCATTCACAACCACTTGGAACACTCACCTCTGCCAAAGTAAAAACAAATATTATACATCAGTCACCAAGTCACCTCCATGTTCATCTCTAAGTCCTAAGATCAAGCAAATAGAGGACATTAAAGTCCACTACTCCAAGTCACAAGAGGTGAGCAAAATGAACTTCCAAAATTCAACTTAGACAAGCCACATAACAATTCAGATTGTCACCCCCAAAAGCCCTTCCAAATTCACACAGTTTCTAGTTCAAATCAAGGGAATAAAACCACATACATGCTAGATCAAAGGTTCATGCAAATCTAACATAAAAATGTAGCTTAATGTCTTATCAAATGTTGTAAAAAAGAATGGATCAAAATCACTATATGATTCATGAAAAGAAAATTGAAAATTCTCTCCCTCCCACGGCCTGTGCAAAACAAAAATTCAGCAAGAAATCAATTAGAAAAAATAGGGCATCTTCACCTCTTAACCTCATGTTTTTTACTCAACTCCATCATCCATGTGTAGTTTAGAGTTTTAGCAAGAGTATTTAGCAAAATCATGTCAAAATACCAAAAAACACAAGAAAAGAAAGCTGCAATTCCTTCGGCCAGCATAGCAGAATTTTCAGCAATAGTTATTTTAATATTTCACCAACTACCTTCCCAATTCATCGCAAATCCACAATATTTCATCACTAACATGTCAAGAGATATATAACCTGGATTCTTAACAAGAAAAGCCATAAAAAAATTGCACATAAATCATCTTAACCTAGGTTTTCATTGTGAGGACCCAGAATTTCTTGAATTATACACCCAAAATTTCTTGAATTATTTGCTTATATTTCTTGCGAGAAACCCTAAATTTTTCATGAATTGTCTTTCATTGTATACATTTAAGTGCAAATCATTTTCTTTAAACATTGGTAACATAAAATTTTCATTGAAGTGCATTATTTTCCTTAAGTACTCTATTTTGTATGTATTGTACGAAATTAATTTGGAATTGTAGTTTACATTTTTCATGTAGCCAAATACATAAACTTATATGGTATTAAGTAGGTCATATTTTACATTAAGGGATTTGATGGCAATTTGCAAAGATATTATCTCATTTTTGGCCAAGAAGATGACACTTGTCAACCACCAACAAATCCTTGACTTAAGCTTTCTATTTAAACTCTTATCTTCAAAAATTCAAAAAAAACTCCCTCTCTTTTTCCTCTCTCTTGGACGAACTCCATGGACAAGAAAACCACAAAACCTTGAGCTTGGATTAGTTATTTTAGTGAAGGAAAAACTACTTTGAGTGAAACCCTAGGCTAGATTACTTCTTAAACCTCAAGCTTGGTTGCAAGGAGTGAAGCTCTTGGGTGAAATTTCTCTCTCTACTTGCAAGGTAACCCCTCACTTATCTAAGCTTTAATGAACTTTAAATTCAAAGGGGATGTTAGTTAGGTAGGATTAAGGTGTTTATGGTTGTTTGGAAGGAAAGATTATGGAAGGAAATCTTGTATTTGAAAACTAGAACTTAGGTTTTCATTTTTAGTTACCATGTGTTTGATGAAATGCTTAATGACTTGTGATTCTTTGATGATGGAATTAATTGCTGTTTTAGCATGTTAAACACCATGTTAAGTGTTGGAATAACTTTAAAGAGTTAATAGATGAAGTTGCACCAAAACTGGAATTTTCGCAGGAAATCAGGAATGAGAAATAGTGATATTTCGGAGGTTATTGTTGACTGTAGAAAATGAATTAGGGCCTAAGCCTTATATCGTTAGAAAGATCTATGAACCTAGTTTTAAATGCCGCTGACGGATCTTGATTTTGATTTTTCTATGTCAAGTTATGACTGTTTTCCCTAGACTGTTTGACTAGCCTGCAGCCATTCCGACAGTTTTATTGCTTCTCTGAGATTTGCCATTTTGACTATGATTAAACATGATTTGGTATTCGACCTCTCCATGAAAGTTATAGGCCTATGTCCTAGCTTCAAAACACCATAAAATTCGTACCAATATGATAACCACAACCACAGTTATGATTAAATTACTGAGGCGCAGCAAACCTGTCAATTGTTAGTTTCACTTCCTCAAGTGCTATTCTCATTCCCTTTGACTCTCGTGCCTTCTTGCCATGTTCCGACCCACTCATGCATGGTTCTAAGATGTTGTTAAGACTCTTATTTGCTTACCCTTATAAATTGGATTGGAATTTGTGAAGGTCTTGTTATTTTACTTGATCCCAGGACTTGAATGTGCCATGAAGATTACATGGTGATTGGTGATTTATGTGGACGAGTGTGAAACTTGGTGAGCGTTCCAACTCATTTCAACTAAAATGTTTTACTAGAATTCAATTGTGAAATGACTTACTACCTTACTTTGATCTTGCCATCTCAAACTTGCTACTCACTTTATTACTTGTGAAATGGTTTACTAACCTACTACTTCACTTGTTTTCAAATTTGCTCTCATCTTGTTTCTAAACTTGTTTTAACTAGTTTTTCAAGCATGTCCAAATTTGTTTTCCCCACTTATTTACACATAAAACATTTTAATGCTATTCCTTTAAATGACACATTTTCCAATTATTTGTAAGTATTTCAAAATGTGTTTTAAACTCTTTACAAACTTCTTTTGATGTTTAATGTAGTTTGTCGTGTGAAATAACTTGATCCGTTAAGTTGTTAATATCTAGATGATTGTTCGATCTTATTTCCAAAATTGTTTTCACACTTGTTTTCGAACTTAGTCCACTTGCTTGTCAAACTTGTTCTACTTGATTTTAGACTAGCTTTTCACTGGTTTTCACATGAAATATTCCGTTACTACTTTTTTCTAAATGAAATATTTTTCTAGTATTTCTAGTGTTCAAACTATATGTTAACTTATTTGTAAGTATTTTGCTACTACTCTTTATAAATGTAAATGTTTTCAATTAATTGTGAGTATTTTAAACTTATTTTAAAATACTTATAAAAACTTGTTTATGGGTTGGTATTAATAAAAGTATACCCAATTTTCACTTTTAATCTTTAATTTTATCATTTAACTTTTAGGATTACCCTTCTATTATTTTGCCTTTTTATTTATCTTTTTTCCATTCTCCTTTTCCCCCTCTTTTGTTTCTTTCTTCTTTCTTCCTTATATTCTCTTCCATTCTTTCCAATAGAAAATTTCATCTCAATGAAAAATTTTATCTTGAATTTTTAGATGAAACTTTAAAAGGCATCAAAAGTTAATTTCTAATGATTATATTTATCACAAATTGTAATTAATGATTATTAATTAGGTTTCAAATTCATCTTGTGATATTTTCTTAAGAACAAAATAAAAAGTGTAAACAAAAGTTGAAAGGTTAAAAAAATGGTATTTTGGAGAAGTAGTTTGAATATTTTGTAATCATTTAGAGAGATAGATCTTTGCAATTCCTATTTTTTAACTTCAATCACTAAGGTTATGTTTCTTGTAAGGAAAGGAAGAATTAAAGAAAGAAGAAAGAAACGAGAGAAAATAAGGAAAAGGAGAAGAAAAAGAGAAAGAGAAAAAATAAGAGTTTAAAATAATAGGGGTAATTTGGTCCAATAGGGGGATAAAGTGAGACAAAAAAAAAAGGTTAGGGGTATAGTGAGAAATGGGGTATAAATTAAGTGTGATTAACCTTGTTTATACACCTATTTGTGATGTGCATGTTTATATTGATTTATCAATGCACAAGTGAAATAATTCTTGTGAAATTAACTTCCATTTAACTTGCTATTACATGTGAGTATTCCTTATATGATATGTGAATTACATGCTTATTGATTAATACTTGATGTTACTTGATTTCATAAGTGTTAAATACTTGTTTTAAGCGAGTGTGTACTTTATCCTTTTCGACCTACTGCTTATCTATAACCGCTCAACTTTTACTTTTCCACTTGTTTGTATATTACTTGCATGACTGTAGGCCATGTGTACTTTACCACATTGGCTGAACAAGGCCTTTCCCCGTTATCGGCCTATTCAAGCCGAAGCGGACTTCGGTCGGGTAGGTTGGTACCTGCGGTGTATTCGAGTATTACCACTGGAGGGATAAGGTGATGGCCAGATGAACTGAGGGAATTGTTCAGGAGTTATAAGGTGAAGTGGACAAGTGAAATAGCTCCAAGTGAGCACTGTATCCTTTTATAACTGTTTTAATGTTTATTAAGCACTGTTCTCCTAGTTTAGACAATCCGAGCAAGTCTCCTTGTGAGCCGATCTCCGAGTGAAGCAGTATTGTTCTCTCCTAGTTGAAAAGTGTCTTGTGAGTGTGCTTGATTATTTGTCAAAGTGCTCGTGTGATGGATTAGATTATTTCGTGAATTGTTTTCGTCTTGCAAATTTCTAGTGAAAAGTACTTTCTCACATGATTTTAAAGATTTGAATATTCCAATATTTTCATGCTCTGATAAAACAGTTAAATTCTAAAATACTTGTTTTCTCGGAACCTCACTGAGCTTTACCTCACCCCAAAATAATTTATTTCCCCCCCACAGGGCTCGAGATAAAGGAAAGCAGGAAGTGATCTTTCTTAGTGTGACTTGCCGGATTATCTCTTGTACTATTGTAATATTGGACAATTGGACTTTTGGTGTATTTGGATTAGTTGGAAATGTAATTATTATTTGAAGATCTTGCATTGTCATTATTTGAGATATGTAATATGATTGAGAATCTATAGTGAATCCTGGCGAGAGCTGGGCAGGCAGTCCGCTAACCCCTCTGGTTCGCCTTAGAGGAAAGTGGGGCTGTCACATTCATCTCATAAATCTCAGGCATCAATTCACTAATCATCTACTTGGAAACAACTAAGATCCTCCACAAATTCTTGCCTTTAAGCCCATAGGTGATCTTGCATCAAACATAAGAAAAGAGAAAGAAAGAGGTGGTCTTAGCATTTTACCTCATTTGTTCCCAACAAAATCAAGATGAAAAGTCTCCAAAAACTCCTTCAATTCCTCCTTTCCAAGCTTAGAGCAAAGGTTCATAGTGTAACCCAAGTTTCCCCTGTCTTTTTCTCACTAAATTAGACAAGGATCCAAGGTTGAGTTTGTGGTTTTTCCTCTCTTTTTCCTTCTTGAAGCTCTCGGCCTCCTCTCTCTCTCTCTCTCTCTCTCTCAAGGCAAGAAGAAGATGAAAATTGAAAAGAGGAAATGACAAGGGAAATGAAATTTGGGTGGTTGATATCTTGTTTAAGACTTGGATAGGAGAGTGACACTTGTCATACTCTCAAGAAAGCTTCCCAAATGTCTCTCATTTCTCAAGACAATCTCTTTGTTTCACAAAATATCTCACCAATTTTATCATCACACCTCTTCAAATTAGTCAAATGATGGAATCAACATGCCATATTTTGTGAAAACAATTTAAGAAGTGATAAGGTACAAATCACAGATCAACGGATAATCAATCAATACAAGGAAATAACATAAAAGATAGGCAATTAAATTTTTGGGTCCTCACACTCTCTCCCCCTTGAGAGAATTTCGTCCTCAAAATTCTAATCTGTGCTTGGAAGAGGTCAAGGTATCTTATAACTGTTGTCTCGTCTACTATCATTCCAACAATGAAATCACTAGACTATGGACTCACTAGACATTAAACTTTCTTAATTACTAAATCATAACTTGAAAATCTTCATTCAATTCAAAGAATAGTTGGTAGAGATTGAATCATCCATGAAATTCCTGATACTTAATCAAGCACCAAGATTAATATTCAGAAGATAGATACTCATGACCATATGAAACATTCCTTACATATATGCCAAAAGATACAACTATATAAGTTCAAACATTAATAATGGCTAATATTAACTAGTATAGCAGATTCATCATAGTCAAATCCATGGGTTTGGCCAGTTCTTCACTTGATGTCCGCATTTGCCACATTGAAAACATGCACTAGTTGCCCGATAACACACTCCAATATGAGGTTTATCATAGATTTCACACTTAGCAACTACAAATCCCTTCTTGAAATGCCTATTCTTCCCTTCCTTCTTTCCTTCATCCTTAATAGCAAATTCATTTTCACTAATATCTTTGTGTTTCTGTTTGGTAGTGTGGGAAATTCCTTCTCCGCTTTGAACTTGATTACTGAGAGTATTCTACAACTCCTTTAGAATCCCTTCATAGGTCCTCTTCATTTCAACATACTCGTCCTTTAGCTCAATTTTTACTGCATACTCTTGTTTCCATCATCCTTCCTAGTATTCAACCAATTTCTTTTGAAATTCTACCTCCTTTCACAAAAGCTTGATTTCCTCAAGCATATCTTCCAAGTCGTCATATTACCGATTCCCTTAATCTCACATGACAACCTTCCAGACATTTCAAAGCATCTACATTAGCATCTACCCATGCTTGACCCAAAATTGGAGGATTATAGCTAATAAACTTTCCATTTCTTCCCCTTGGTCCAAACTAGATCCACTTTATTTTCACTATTCAATTTCATAGCTTTCCACATCTCAAAAGTGATAAAATGCACATATAAAACAAAATCAAGGTACTAGGAGATTTGGAAACAATGTTGCAGCAGACTACCAGTAAAGCAAAACATCTCCCTCATTCTCTCAGTTATTAAACGTGAAATTGGTAGCAAGGTTCTTCCAAAATTTCACAAGATTTCCTATCTTTTCACTTAACCAAACATATCATATATATCACGTCCATTATACACAAAAACACATAATATGCTTCCTTAACAAAATCTTTACCAAGATTTCCTCCATAACTCACTACAATAGGATGCTCAGACACACTAAGGCTGGAAAGTTAGCAAAAGAATTAAGGAGATCCTTTGGCTATAAGGTCCAAAGACAACCTAAGAGGGGGGGTGAATTAGGTTGATTAAAAATTAATCAAGTTATGATGCCCTTTTTCACAATAAGAAATGTAACCTCTTACACAATCAAATAATCAAGGAAATGAACAATAGAAATCAAGAAAGATAGAAGATATAGCAATAGATGAATCGTAAAGTAAGCTGTAAATAAGAATGAGAGTAATCAAACCAATTTTCTTCAAAGCTCCTCTTGAGTTTGAAGAACAAATCTCAACACAAGCAACTTTAATGTGATGAATTTCAATCAATCTTGTGTACAATGGAAGGGTCACTTCCTCCTTACCCCAAGCAGTACTCAGTCAAGTTAGGAAGTTTTACAATCTCTCGGATAACCTCTCAAAACTACACTATTGAAGAATTCACTCACAATTGAAAGATTGCTCACTAGTTCACACTATTAAGAATTACAATTCTTACTAGAAGAGTATTTTCTTGCTAAAATCACTCTTAAGAACTTGTATTCTAAGTGTACAAAAGTTACTTTGAAGTTCAGACAAGACTCTATATCAAGGAGACCAAAAAGTTCCTTGATAATGATTATCAACGGATAGAAGGCAGCTGAAGAGTCAACTAGCCGTTGGAGCTGTCGGATGTCCGATACAATGTTGTGCGTCCGGTGCTATCGTCCGAAAGGCTGTTTCGATCTTTATCAGACAGCCGATGCATTTTTCTACGTCTGATGTATCCTGCGTCCGACACTGGTCAGTGAGCTCAGAAATTTTCTTGAATTCAATCAGACGTTCGATGATGCTGATACGTGTCTGATACGAGTGTCCGATACTCCCCCTGTTTATCGGATGTCCAGTGCTTCACATTGAGTGTCATTCTCGACTTTTATCGGACGTCCAATACGTGCTACCGAGCGTCCAATAGAGTTTAATGTCCTTTCCTCCTTTTTGATTGAGTTCTTCAATTGCACTATTTGCAGTAATAACCTGAGTTGCCAATATTCTCAATGAAAAACATTAAATTGATTTCTTCAATTGTTTTGTAATTATCAAAATTCGGGATCACGATTTACATTCTCCCTCTTTTTGATGATGACAAAACAATTGAATTCATTTGGTAAAATGAAAACCTTTGATAAAGAAAACGTATATAACTCCCTCTCATTTTGTGAATCGTACACAATTCATGTTTTGAGCAATCATTCTACCATAACTCCCCCTTACTACCACCATATTTTTTATCAAACTTATCCAATCCACGCCAAAATAATTAGTATCTTTGGTATCATTATTCTCCCCCTTTTTGTCATCTCAAAAAGAATCAAACAATCCCAAATAGTTGAAATCTTCAATACCAAATATGTCACAATTCAAATAGCTGAAATCTTCAGTTACCAAATATGTCGCAATAGTAGAAATCTAAGACCAATATCATCTAATGTGCCATTCAATTCACAACCAGAATTCCAATGATTCATTATAAGGCCATCACAAATCCACAAAATCAAGATTAGACAGTATCAGCACCATATAAACATCAATACATTACCATAATTACCATATAGCAAGAACAGAATATTAGTAAACTGCTTAATATCTAGAATATCCAATAGAAAAGGGAACAATAATGAAACTGGCAGAGTACTTAACACATTACATACTCCATCCATTGACAAAAGGGAACAAAATAGAAAGGATGCATCCTAATGGTGAAGTGCAAATGATCCTAAAGTGCCTAAAGAGTGAATGTAACCTTAGATCCAGGCCTTCTTCAGGTAATGGAAAATGCAGAGTGGTCTTCCTCCTCGATGTCTTCATCATCATCTTCTTCAGGTTCAGCAGTAGCTTGTTCCTTGCCCTTCTCAGGGATAAAGGGATCACGGTGAGGGGTCTGAGAATCCATGACTTCTTGAGTGCTAAGAGTGGGGTCAGGACGTGGTTCTTTTACATGTGAAGCATCCTCATCCATAGCAGTAGAAAACAACAAATTTTTCTTATCCAAGAACTCAAATTGCTGCTCAAGAGTCATGGTGAGCATGAGACCACGTTCAAGAAGAGTAACATGATCTTTAAGCTCTTTGAGCAACACAACTACTTCAGACTGAGAAGGATTGATTTTAGAAGAGGATTTTCTGGGATGAATGGAAGGGTCAGGAGTGAAACGAAGAGATTGGGTGGTGTTGGGAGTGATTGGTGTGTCATGACCATGCTTAGAATGAGATTCAGAAGCTACCTCTTTTGTACACCAATGACCATAAAAAAATCTCAGATTTTTCTTTTCAAAATAAAATTTTGTGAAAACAGAAGTAGAAGAGTCCTTTGGACCTGTGATAGGAACTTTAATATGCTCAAAGATTGGAGTTAAAAACTTCCCATAGGACAAATTTCTCCGAGTATCAGTACTTAATTTCAACAAGAACTTGCACGTGACAAAGCCAAAATCAATGCAGATTTTTTCAACAAAATAGTAAAACGGATATAATTCCATCTTGTTTGCATCAATACGATGCCCATCAGTAGGAACCAAAAGATTTAAAATAATTGAGAAAGTGATCAAATCTTTGGGAGAAAGGTCCTCTAATTTAGCATCAGCAGGAGTTTGAAATGGAGATTGAAAATATGACATCAATTTTTCAGCATTAAAATGATTGATGGTTGTCGAATTTTCTTCATGGGAGAAAAAATTGGCAATTTTACTTTTACAACCATATTCAATAGAAGTTTTCAAAATTTCATTCACAGCATCAGGATCAAACACAAGGTCTACTCCATTAACACGCGATCTTATTTCATTACGTGCAGTGCCTTTCCTAAGGTCAACAAAAAACTGATAATGCATTTCAGGGTAGTAGACATTGGGTATTGTGATAATGTGAGACCATTTCTGAAATTCAAAAAGTTTGAGAACAGAATCAAGATCAATCCTACAGAATTTAGAAGGGTTGATTGATCTTTGAATGATGAAACCTTTTTGTGAAATGAATGCAAATTTTCTTTGGCTTCATCATCAATAAACTGAGGTAATGGAGAGGGTGGTGAGGAAATCGAGAATCATTGAGTAGTTCGAGATTCTTGGGTACTTGCAGAGCCTTTCTTCTTCCTATTTGAAGTTCTTTTAGCAGTAACAGGTTGCTTTTCTTCATTCCTGAGAGTACATTTGCGTCCGGTAGTTGAAGAACTTCCCCGAATTCGAACCATTATGATGTGTGTGTGTTTTAAGTGATAAGTGAAATGAGAAATGCGATGCTGAGAACTAAAGCTACTATTTTGATGAAAATGTCGTGATCAATCTACTCAGAAGGTGAGGAAGATCAGTTTTAGGATTTTTGAAGAAATTTGGGATCGGAAAGGATTGTAATTGTTGATGTGAAATGTTGACATAGCACGGTTTGCAAAAGGTTCATAAACCAGTTTGTGATGTCAATTTTGGAATTTGTTTCAAGACAAAGTGTGAATTTGGATTTTTGTAATCTAAGTGGAAGGTGCGTTCGAGTAAATGAGGTTTGACTGATGGAAATGAGAGGAAATAACCTTATAAACTGCAATTGTTGGTGTGTCAGACGTCCAAACGAAGTGAAGCGTTCGACACATCCGTCCGATAGAATTTTCTGGAAAATAGCTTAGAACATTGTCGGACGTCTGTTCATCTGGCATCGGACGTCCGATAGAATTTGACAAAAATTTTTCAAGAGTTCTTTTATAAAATTCCCAATTTCGATCGCTGTGACCACCCACCTCTCCCTAGGGCATACCCTAGAGTATCAGTGGCCGCCTGCCTAGCTCTCGCCAGGACTCGTACACACAACCATCATATAACTTATCAACTAAAACTCCGAACACAATATAAAAGGAATAATACCTTCCAAATCCATAATTTGGAATTACAAACTCTGAGTACATAAATCCTCCATCCATACATTCAAGTTTCATATTACAAAAGCTTTCAATAACCATAATCCAAAGTTCTCAAAACATTCAACGTAAGTAAACCCTAATTCTAAGGGTTGGCTTCTCCACTTGGGTACTCATTTCCTGCTACGGAAAACAAATAGGGAAAGGGTGAGCTAAAAAGCCGTGAGTTCCCAAAAACATGCATAACACATAACACATATGAAATTTCATTTCACTTGAACGTAGACATAAACAATTAAAGAAAGCAATTAACATCACAAAGGTAGGATACCGTAGCCCTCAAGGGCTAAGGTCCTCGCAGCTTGATCACGATCTCAATAGTTGACACTCTGTCAACTTTCATAGGTACATTCCATGTAGAACTCCAGTTACTCCTTACTCCACCAAACCCCCACCGGGCCCGTCTCCAAACACATCACATCACATCATATTTTACCGCGGATTTGTTGTTCATCTCCGAGACAAGTCCGCATGCCAAGTCTCGAGCATATATATATCACATCACATCACATCACATCACATCATATCACATCACATGGTTTGTGTTTTGCTCTTTTATAATAGACAAGTGCTTACACCAAGTCCAGAGCACACATCACATCACATAGTAGTGTTTTGCTCTTTATAATGGACAAGTGTTTATACCAAGTCCAGAGCACACATCACATCACATAGTAGTGTTTTGCTCTTTATAATGGACAAATTTTTATACCAAGTCCAGAGCACACATCACATCACACAGTAGTCCTATGGCTCGTCACTTTCTCTTCGGCCTAGGCCTAGCCTACAGCTCGAATCAAAGGACTTGCCAATAGGTATCGGGAAATCCCGAAGTTTCATACACACGTAAGTCACATCACATCACATATTCTCAATTCTCATTAAAGTATTCTTACAAATTTTCCACTTTCGGTAGGTAAGTGCGATAAAGTACACACTACCTCATTTGAGGGTTTGCTAAACCAGGTTTTCACATCAAACCACATAACTCAATAAAATCTCATCTACTTCACATAGTCACATAACAAGAATGGAAACTCACTAAAATAGTAGGGTTTGACTTCCACATAAGGATCAAATTCACTTCCTTGAACACCCCCTAAAACAGTTTAAAACAATAGTTGAGATTCACTCCTTCACTCATTAACTAAAACATTTCACTTTCATCTTTTAGAATTCATACACTCATAAATGAATATAAAATGTATTTTCTTAGACAGAAATTCATCAAGAATAATCTCAAAATCAAATATGGAAATTACCAAGCATGGGTTCGGCCACCTCAAGCATTTTTCCTCTAAAATTCTCAACAACCAAAACCCTACTTTCTAACCATATTATGACAAATTTCACAAATATCATTCAAATTCACAATCAGGTCCTCAAGTCCGCTACCTAGAGGCCACCTCAATTCCGCTACCTAGGTTGGGATTTCAAGAGTCCAACTTCATCTTTTCAGATGTAATCATTTCTACCGATATAAGCCATAGATCTATGATATTTAACACTAATAAAGCTATATCTAGTAGTTTTGAAGATTATACCTCCGGATCTATCAAGATCCAACAGGATCAAGGAAGATCTTGTGAGTTCCTCTTCCAAAGAATGCCTCCAAGCCTAGCAAACTCCAAAAGCTTCCACTTTTGCCCTTGATCCACTAGCTTTGTTGGTGATTTCCCACAAAATTTCCAAGAACAAGAAGTACACACCTCAAGCTCTCTTTCTTTCTCTTCTTTTCCTCTCTTTTTCTTCCCCAAAAATCGACCAGCCCCTCTCTCTCTTCCCTCTCTGACGACTGCAAGGATGAAGAGAATGATGGCCTTCAATGGTGGCTTGAAGGTGGAAGAAAGGAAGGAAGAAGAATTGGAAGAACTAGCAAGCTTTCTCTCTCTCTTTTCTCCTTCACTCTTACTCTCTCTCTATTCTCTCAAGTTTCAGCTGCAAAATGAAGCTCAAAGAAACAAAAAGTCAAGACAAAAAGGGGACAAAAAGGTGGTTTTTCCTTGTTTCAAGGAAAAGTAGTTTTTGGTCACTTTATGTAGCGTCGAGTGCGATAGTCTGCCTTACACTGTTTTACTCCATTCCAACACTGTCCAATCTTAATAATATTTTCATAATATCACTACATATGCTCGATTTCTATTTAAAGTCACTAATCACGCTCCGGTACAAAATTGAACATTTAACTCGGCCGAAACCACACACCGGCGAATAATTCGTATAAAATTCTCTAAATTGGAAAATATTTACTTTAAACATATATTCACTCATATTTCAATGAATAAACACAATATAAACAATATTTTACATTTTTAAAATAAAATCTGAATTTGGAGGCCCTCACAATCGCAAATAAATAAATTGATCTAGAGGCAAAGCTTTTGTGAAAATATCAGCAATTTAATCTTTTGAAGAAACATAATTTACACAAATCTCACCCTTTTGAACAAGATCACGAATGAAATGATGCTTTATGTCTATGTGCTTTTTTCTAGAATGTTGAATGGGATTTTTTGTCAAATTTATGGCACTTGTGTTATCACAGTAAATAGGCATATTATCATACAACAAACCAAAATCATTCAAAGTATGCTTCATCCATAATAATTGAGTACAACATGCACTAGCGGCAACATATTCTGTTTCAGTTGTAGACAAAGAAATAGCATTTTGTTTCTTGCTAAACCAAGATACCAAGCAATTATCAAGAAAATGACATGAACCACTAGTGCTTTTTCTCTCTATTCTACATCCACCAAAATCAGCTTCCGTATATCCGCATAAAGCAAATTCATGACATTTAGGATACTAAAGACCAAAATTCAAACTTCCTTTCCAATATCGAAAAATTCTCTGAACGGCATTTAAATGAGATTCCTCAGGACAAGATTGAAAAAGAGCACACAAGTAAGTGGCAAATATTGTGACTGCCCCACTTCTCCCTAGGGCGTACCCTAAGGTATCCGTGGACTGCCTGCCTAGCTCTCGCCAGGACTCACTCACATAAATATCGCTAAAATACCAACTAACAATCCAAACACAAATCTAAATCCAACAATAAATTTACAAATACATTACACCATTCTTACAATCCCCAAATTACATAAAATCCTTATCAAACGTTCAAATTCTCATAATACAAAAGCTCTCAAAATCACAATCCATGTTTGTCTCACCAATACAAAAGCAAACCCTAACTCTAAAGGTTGGATCCTTCACTTGGGTTCTCAGTCCCTATTAAGGAAAACAAATTGAAAAGAGTGAGCTAAAAAGCCCAGTAAGTTCCAAAAAAGGCTTACAATTCACGTAAAACAGTTCAAATCACACTTCAAGTATACAATTTAAGTCAAGTAGATAGACACTTAAATGGGTATTGCTCGTATAAACTACTCGAGAGACATTGCCCATCAAAGTAGACTAGTCGAGAGATTTCGCCCAGCAACATCACAAACTAGTCGAGGGTATTCACCCTACGACGTCACTTTATTTTATTGAAACTAGTCGAGGGTATTCACCCTACGAAGTCACATACTAGTCGAGGGACTTAGGTCCACGGCGATCACAATACTTCTCTGAAACTAGTCGAGGGATTTTGCCCAACGACGTCACAAACTAGTCGAGGGTATTCACCTTATGACGTCACATTAATGAATTGAAACTAGTTGAGGGACTTCACCCAACGACGTCACTTTATTTCATTGAAACTAGTCAAGGGGCTTTGCCCAACGATGTCACATTTGTCACAAGATAACACACTATTCTTTTAATTCCCGAAATCACACGAAAAGGAGTAAACACTCACATGGTAGTTCAAATCATAAAACAGTTCAAATATATTTCTCATGAAATTCAAGTCTTTCAAATAATCCAAATTCATTTCAACAAATCATTTCTTTGCAAACAAAGGCAAGATTTTCATCTAATAGTCAAATATTTGATTTTAAAAAGGATTGGAATACTCACACATATAGGACACTGCAAAACACTTTCACAATTTCTTTTATTTCAAATAAAGGTAAGTGCGATGGAGTACACACTACCCCACTTAACGATTTGAAAATCCAAAATCACTTCAAATCACTTGACCAATACACTTCGAATCATATTCACAAAACACATAACATTCATTGAAACTCACCACAGTAGTAAAGTTCATTTTTCAAGGTGGGATCTGGTTTAAGTCCTTCCACACCTCCTATTATCACGAAAAATGAAGAAATGAGTTTCGCCTCACACACAGCGAAACTAAACTCAAATAATTTATTCACTTGTCTTATTAAAGCTCTTTACAAAATTCCCTTAACTCTGCTCAATAAAGAGTAATCATTCGAGTCAAAACTCATTTTTCAAGATTCCATTTTCAAATAAAAATTTCACATAGACAAACAACTCTATCGATGCACTCCATTTCAGTGATTTCTCACTTTGAAATAAAGTGAGGTTTTTCACCTCCAAATCACTCATTTGATCTCATCCTTAACACTGCACTTTAAACCATCATTCTAACACACTTTTTAAACAATTTTCACTAGTTTTCAATACACAAAATTCATGAAAATTAGTTAAAGTATGTAAAATCCTCAAATTCATCCAAAATAGCACTTTTCCCTCAAAACCTAGTGAAATTCAATTTCTCACCACAGAAGTTCAAGTTTTTACTCTTTTAGAACATTTTCTCATAAACGAACATAATACATATACATTTAAGCAAAATCTCATCATTGAACATCATAGAAATTTGAAATCACATTTTAAAATTACCAAGCATGGTTTGGCCGACACTTATCACTTTCCTTCAATATTTTCAACTACAAAATCTACTTTCTAACCATAGAATGAACTCATTTCACATATATCAAACACAACCACAATCAAGTCCTCAAATCCACTATCTAAAAGGCACCTCAAGTCTGCTACCTAAGTTGGGAATCCAAGAGCCCAACTCCATTGTTCCATACATAAGCATTCATGACAAAATGAAATATAGATCTACAAGATTTATCATTACTAGAGCTAAATCTAGGAGATTCAAGTGATATACCTCAAGATCTATATAGATCTAACAAGATCAACCAAGATCTTGTGAGTTCTTCTCAAGGATGACACTCCCAAGCTTAGAAACTCCAAAAGCTTCAACCTTAGCCCACGATTCGCTTGATTTAATGATGATTTTCCACCAAGAACACAAGATCAAGAAGCAACCAACTCAAACAAGCTTTCTTTCTTCTCTTTTTCTCTCCCTTCAGGTTCGGATCATACACACATACACTTTCTCTCTCCTGGCAGCCAAGAATGGATAACACACAAGAGAAATAAAGGCTTCAATGGAACCTCCAAGCTTCAAGAAATGGCAGATGAAGAAAATGAAGAAACTCTGAAGCTCTCTCTCTCTTTTCTCGCTCTACTCTCTCGGCCTCACTCTCTGTCTTTAAGCTCTCAATTTGGCTGAAAAATGAAACCACAAGAAGCAAGGGATAAGACTTTAAGGGACAAAATATGTGGCTTTCCTTGATTCATGGAAAAAATGGTCAAATGATCACTTTTTGTCGCGTCGACGCGCGACACTCTAACCTTTATTGGTTTATCTCATTTTGACACAGTCCAACCTTAAATATATCCCTGTAATATCTCTACATATGCTCAATTTCCTCTTAAGGTCACGAATCACACTTCGGAACAATAATTAGCGCTTAAACGGGCCGAAAACGCACACCAGCAAATAATTCTCGAAAAATTCTCTAAATTAGAAAATAATCACTCAAAATATAAATTCACTCATATTTCAATAAATAAACACAATATAAATATTATTTTTCATTTTAAAAATAAATTTGAATTTTGAGACCTTCACAAACATAATATCCGATCTACTTGCAGTTAAATAAAGTAAGCTTCCGATGATACCTCTATATTTCTTCTCATCAACACTTTTACCTTCTTCATCTTTGTCAAGTTTGGTAGATGTACACATTGGTATGCCAACTTGCTTTGAGTGTCAGGGCCTCAAAATTCAGATTTTTATTTTAAAATTGCATAATAATGTTTATATTGTGTTTATTCATTGAAAAATGAGTGAATTTATGTTTAAAGTGAATATTTTCTTATTTACTTTCTGAGAATTATTTGCCAGTGTGTGTGTTCGGCCAATTTAAGCATTAAATTTTATCCCGAAGCGTGAATAGTGACTTTAAGTTGAAAATGAGCATATGTAGTGATATAATTGATATATATTTAAGGTTAGACAGTGTTGGATTGAAATAAAACAGTGTAAGTTGGAGTGTCGCGCTCGACGCAACAGAAAGTGACCATAAGATCACTTTTCCCCGATTTAGGGGACTTACACCTTTTTGCTCCCTTAAAGTCAATCTTCTTACTTTTGAGCTTTCCATTTTCAGCCACACTTTTGCTTGAAGAGAGAGAGGGAGGTCGAGAGCTAGGAGAAGAGAGAGAGAGAGAGAAAGTTTGCTTTGTCCTTCTATTTCTTCTTCCTTCCTTTCTTGAACTTTCAAGCCACCATTGAAGACACTTGCTTCCTTCGTTGGAGCAGCCATGAGAGAGGGAAGGAGAGAGAAGGTTTGGTCTTAAAATTTGAAGGAGAAAAGAGAGGAAGTTTGCTACTTGTTCTTCCAATTTCTTCATCATCCATCATCTTGAAGTTGTGAGACTTTAGTGGAGGATTTTGGCTTGTTCCTCTTCATCCTTGGCAGCCGTGTGAGAGTGAGAGGAAGAGGGGGAAGATTGGAGCTTGAGAAGAGAGAAAAAGAAGAGAAAGAAAGTTTGTGGGAGTGTCTTGTCCTTTTTCTTGAGCTTTTTGTTGGAAATCAGCATCAAAACAAGAAGATCTCGACCTAAGGTTGGAACTTTGTAGAGAAATCAAGTTTGGAGTGTCCTTCTTGTAAAGTGCTCACAAGATCTTGAGTGATCTTGTCAGATCTACTCAGATCTGAAGGTATAAGACTTGAACTCTTTAGATCTGGCTTGATTAATGTTCAATAAGATAGATCTACAGTTTATTTTGCTAGAAATGATAGTGTTTGAAATGATTGAGTTGGGCTCTTGAATTCCCAACCTAGGTAGCGGACTTGAGGTGGATTTTAGATAGCGGACCGGAGGACCTGATTGTGGATGTGTTTGAATTTCGTGAAATAAGTTTATATTGTGGTTAGAAATTAGTTGTGTTGCTGAAAATTTCAAAAGAAAAGAGGTGTGATGGCCGAACCCTTACCTGGCAATAATGAAGTGTGATTTCGAAACTTTATGATGTTTCTTGAAGTGATTGTGCCTAAGTATATATGTGTTACGTTTATTGTGAGTGTATGTTGGAATAAGAGCGAAGTCATGAATTTTAAATGACAAAAAGTGAAGTTTTCTTGAACATTTGGATAAAAGTGTTACTTAGACAAATTCGAGGGTTTTACAATATTGTGGTTAATTTCTATGAATTTTGAATGTAAAGACTTGATGATAATTGTTTAAACTTGTGCTAAAGCTTTGATTAAGAGCAAGTGTTGAGTAATTGTGAGAAGAGTGATTTTGAGGTAAGGGGCCTCACATAAATTTCGTAATAAAAAGGATTTGAAAAGTGATGGTTTGGGAGTACATCGATGGAGTGCTACATTTGTAATGATATAGTGATTGTACAAGATCCGACTAAGACATTTTATAGTGTGAAATGAATGTTTTTCCTTGAGGGAAATTTTGGGAAAAATATTGAATGAAACTAAGAAGTGAAAGTGATTTATTTTAGTGAACGAGTGAAAAGTGAAACTCAACTATTTTTTTTATTTATTTTTTTAGGGGTTGTAGAAGGTGGTGAAATCGACCCTAACTTGGAAGCTGAACCTTACTATTTCGGTGAATTTCCATGCTTGTTATGTGTTTATGTGAAAATGATTGCAATTTGTATTTAGTGAAGTGATTTTGAAATGAAACGTAGTTTTCGAAGCCTCCGATGGGGTGGTGTGTACTTTATTGCACTTACCCTCATTTGAGTGAAATTAATGGTGAAAGTGTTTTCAAATGATTTATTATGAAAGTGTAGTGTAATGATTTATTGTGAGAATGTAGTGGAGTGATTGATTGTAAAAGTGTTGTGTAATGACTTATATGTGTATGTGAAATGTCAGGATATCCTGAGACCTATAGGTAAGACTTTCAACTCCAGCCGGAGGTTAAGCCTAGACCGAGGAGAAAGGTCGAGCCATAGGGTTCTTTAAATGAAATGAAATGTACTCTGGGCTTGGCATAAGGACTCATCCCTAATGCTAGAGAATACACAAACTAAGTGAAGTGAAGTGAAGTGAAGTGAAGTGAAGTGCAGTGATATAAAGTGTTAAGTGTTTGGAGTCGGGCCCGCTGGGGGTTTTGGAGGAGTAAGGAGTAAGTGAAGGTCTACATGGTTTTAATTGTGAAAGTTGACGGAGTGTCAATTAATCAGATCGTGATCAAGCTTCGTGGATATTAGCCCCTAAGGGCTACCTGTATCCTACCATTGTGCTGTTTAATGTTTACTTGTCTAGTTTATTTCGATTACGAATTTTGAAGTGAAATTTCATGAGTGCTAAGTGAATTGCATGTTTTTGGAACTCACTGGGCTATTAACTCATTTTTTTTCATTTGTTTTCCTTAGTAGGTAATGAGAACCACGTGATGGTGCCAACCCTTAGTGTTGGGGTTTACTTTTGTATGTGTGTTTAAGAGATTTGAATGTTTTGAGTGAGGGCTTTTGTATTGAGGGACCCGTATGTATGGAAAAAGTATCTTGTGTATTTTGGGTTTGTAATCTGAAAGTTATGAGATTGTGAGATTGGAGTTATGTATTTGTAATGTATCTAATGGATTCGGTTTGAGAGTAGTTTTACTTTGGTACGTTAATGTTCTTTATATGAGTGAGTCCTGGCGAGAGTTGGGTAACCACGGATACAGGGTTAGCCTAGGGAGAAGTGGGGCTGTTACAGGTGGTATTAGAGCCTAGGTTTGAATAATCTGGGTATAGTGAGTGTTAGTAAGGTATTTGAGAGTTCAGTAGGTTAAGGGAGGAATGCTAAGTGATGGTTATCATTTATGATTAAATGTTAATGAGATTTAAGTTCGAATAAGTTCTAATGGGATCCATTTTGTAGGTTATGGCTTCTGGTGATGGTGATGACGCCATTCCGAGAGATAGACAGCCTCTAGTGGATCACCCGGTCCAATGGTGGCCGTGGGGCCTATAACCCTAGGACTCGACCAAGGCGTGATTGTGATTATTGGAGGATTCATGCCTACCCTAACAGGGTAGTTTTGGCAATCTACCATGAGAGGAAGGTCTTGACTAGGGTCACTAGAGAGTTTCGAGAGGAGGTGGACTAGCTGTTGATGGAAACACAGGATCAGGTTGAGCGGATCCGTGAGCTTGAGGAGGAGGTTCGCTCAACCAATGAGCGAGCGGCTAGAGTGGTGAGAGTAGCTCGAGAGCGAGCAGAGGGCATGGTAGCTGAGTGTGAGGCCCTGATAGATAGGGTGCTTGAGGCTAATAGGGTTGAGGAGCCTTCTGTTGATCAGCCACCTACCGATGCAGACATGGGAGGTGATCATCGGGGTGAGTCTGAGGGGGAGGCTGCTATGGTTGAGGGAGATCCCCAGTATCTAGAGTCTGAGCCGTCAGAGAGTGCTTCCACAGAGTTTTCTTCTTCTGAGGCTTGATGGATTAGCCTAGTGTGAGATTGGGGTTTTAAATAACCTTTTGTGTGAAAAGCCAGTAGAATGGGTTCTCAATTCCTGTGATTGCATGCTTATAAACTTCTCAAGTGTTGTACTTTGTTTAAATGTACTTGTGAACTTGATGTACCTGTGTGTACCTTTTGTTAAAAGCATGCTCATCTGATGTACTTCTGGCACTCCGATTAATAAGAAGTGTGTAAATAAAATATTTTGCTTTAATTTCGAGTTGACTTTTTAATAGCGTAATTAAATTATATGAATTATTGAATTGTCTACTTTCTAAAACATTATGGAGCGTAGAAGAGGTCGAGGACGAGGGCGTGGAACTAGGCCGCTCCAAAATATTGGAGGTGACCGCGAGTCGGCCGCTGATCAGAATCAAAGGGGCTGGGACTAATTTTGTAGAGCAAATGGCTACGGCCATGAATCGAATGATTGAAATATTGGACCGCATGGCTGGCCAACATGGCTCTGGGCCTGAACAACAACCCATTAACCTTGGAGTCAGCGAGGATAGAACTCTTGAGCGATTTCAAAGGTTTAATCCACCGAAATTTTATGGGGGACCCAACTCTAAAGCTGCTAAGGGTTGGGTAGAAAGGATTTCTGATATCTTTACTGCCTTGGATTATACCGAGGAAAGGCAAATAACATTTGCTATGTTTCAATTTGAGGGAACTGCCCGTTCATGGTGGATTATGATAAGGGCTAAGTGGGAGAGAGAACAAACCCCTAGGACTTGGGTGAATTTTATTAGGGAGTTTAATGCTAAGTTTCTTCCTCCGTTAGTTCAAGAGAGAAGGGAGGATGACTTCATTAGGTGTAGGCAGGGGTTATGGAGTGTCACGGAATACAAGGCACAATTCACTAAGTTGTCAAAGTTTGCCCTGAGCTAGTGGCCACGGAGCAAAGAAGAATAATGAGGTTTGTGCAAGGATTGAATGTGGAGTTACAAGAAAATCTTGAGGCTACCCAAGTTAATAGCTTTAGTGAAGCAGTAGAAAAGGCTCAGAGAATTGAAGGGGCCAAGGCCCAAGTGAGAACTTTTAATGCAAGAAAAAGGAATACACCTAGCAGTAGTCGTGGCTCAATGGATATGGGTCCTTCAACTCCTAAGTTTGGCAGAGGAATAGGTAGGACGATCATCTCTGGTTCATCAAGGGGATCAAATTCAAGGGGGACACACGCTCGAGGAGTGGTGTCGAGAGGAACTATGAGTGGAAGGGGGCAGTCAAGGGGAGTTCCTCAGGGAAGTCAAGCCCCTACTCCTAGCGTATCTTGTGGTTTCTGTGGAAAAACAAACCACACAGAGAATAATTGTTGGAAGAGAGCGGAGCATGTCTTAAGTGTGGAAGTACAGAGCATCAATTATCTGCATGTCCAATGGTCCAAGGAGAATGTGTGACTAGACCAGCAAGTAAACCTAATGCCAGTCAAGCTAGTGTAGTGGGGAATTGGCTAAGGGTGCCAGCTAGGGTCTATGCAATTGATTAACAGCAAGTTCCCGACCCCACTGAAGTGGTTGAAGGTACCATACATACCCGTTGTTCATCGTTTAGCTAAGATTTTAATTGACCCTGGTGCATCGCATTCATTTGTGAATCCTTCATTTTTGAAAGAAGTAGATATAAAGCCTGTAAGGTTACCTTATGACCTTGAAGTTAGAACACCTACGGGGAAACAAAGTTTAATTACGAATTAGGTATACAAGAATTGTGATGTTTGGATAGGAGAAAGAAAGTTGGTAGTAGATTTAATAAGTTTGGATATTAAAGGGTATGATGTTATTATAGGAATGGATTGTCTAGCCCATTACCATGCCAAATTGGATTGTAGGGCTAAGACTGTGGAGTTTTCTATCCCTGGAGAGGCTACCTTGAGATTGGATATAAAATGGAGGTTGGCTTCGTCTGCTCTTATTCCGAGGATTAAAGTTAGGAAATTGTTAGGTAAGGGAGTTCAAGGTTACCTAACTTTTCTTATGAACCCTCCAAGGGATAAAGTGAAATTGGAAGAAATACCGATTGTGAAGGACTTTCCTGTTGTTTTCCGTGAAGAATTAGAAAACTCCCTTCTGAGCGAATGGTAGAATTTAAAATTGATCTGTTACCAGGGATAGCTCCAATTTCTAAAACCCCGTATCGAATGGCTCTGGCTGAGTTTAAGGAGTTGAAAATTCAATCGCAAGATTTGTTGGAGCGAGGTTTCATTAGGGAGAGTGACTCACCTTGGGGAGCACCTGTGCTATTTGTCAAGAAAAAGGATGGGAGTTTGAGGTTGTGTATAGATTATCGAGGGCTTAATGATATAACGATAAAGAACAAGTATCCTTTGCCGCTTATTGATGAATTGTTTGATCAATTACAAGGATCGGTGATCTTTTCTAAGTTAGACCTTAGGCAAGGATATTACCAGTTGAGGATTAGAGAGGAAGACATCCCGAGAACTACTTTTGATTCAAGGTACGGACATTTTGAGTTTGTGATAATGTCCTTCGGGTTGACTAATGCCCCTGCAGCGTTTATGGATTTGATGCAATGAGTTTTTAAGCCCTGCTTGGATCAATTTGTAGTTGTATTCATAGATGACATCTTGGTATAGTCAAAGACCTGAGAAGATCATGCTCAACACTTGAAGATAGTGTTTCAAACTTTAAGAGAACATCAACTATATACTAAGTTCAACAAGTGTGAGTTTTGGTTAGAAGAGGTGTCCTTTCTAGGAACATAAGATCTCTAAGGATGGAATTTCTGTGGATCCTGCAAAAGTAGAGACTGTGACTCAATGGAGACAACCAGGAAACCCTACTGAGGTTAGAAGTTTCTTGGGTTTAACAGGGTATTACCGGCAATTTATTCAGGATTTTTCAAAGATTGCGGGGCCACTAACGGATTTGACCAAGAAGCATGTGAAGTTTGCTTGGAATCCTAAGTGTGAAGCCAGTTTTCAAGAGTTAAAGAAGCGTCTGATGATGACCCCTGTGTTGACATTGCCAAATGGAAAAGATGGGTTTGTAGTTTTTTTAGATGCCTCAAAAGAAGGATTAGGATGCGTTTTGATGCAAAATGGGAGAGTTATTGCCTATGCCTCTAGGAAATTAAAACCTCATGAGCAGAACTATCCAACGCATGATTTGGAATTGGCTACAGTCATTTTGGCACTAAAAAAGTGGACACACTATTTGTATGGAGTGACGTTTGAGGTTTTCACAGATCATAAGAGTTTAAAATATTTGTTTTCACAGAAGGAATTAAATCTAAGACAGAGGCGATGGGTAGAATTTCTTGAGGATTATGACTGTACCATAAATTATCACCCTGGGAAGGCTAATAAGGTAGCGGATGCGCTAAGTCGAAAGGCTCAAGTGGCAGGCCTAATGGTTAGGGAATGGGAAATGTTAGAAAGGGTTAGCAAATGGAATCCTCGTTTGGAAAAATAGAAGGTCATATTTGGAAATATAGCATTGAAATCTCCAATATTAGAACATATCAAAGAGGCACAAAAAGTAGATCCTATGGATTTTGTGACTGGTTTACCAAGAAGCCAAAAAGGAGATGATGCAGATTGGGTGGTAGTGGATCGACTTACTAAGACTGTACATTTTCTACCAGTGTGTATGAAATGTTCTTTGGAGAAATTAGCTCGGTTATACCTGGATGAAATTGTGAGATTGCATGGTGCTCCTGTGAAAATTGTTTCCAATAGGGATCCGAGATTTGTCTCTCGGTTTTGGCAGAAATTACAAGAGACTTTGGGGTCTAAGGTGAATTTGAGTACCGCATATTATCCTCAAACGGATGGACAGTCTGAGAGGACAATTCAGACTTTGGAAGATATGTTGAGGTCATGTATATTGGATTTTGGAGGAAGTTGGAGTCAACACATGCCTTTAGTTGAATTTGCCTACAACAATAGCTATCATGCTTCAATTTAGATGGCCCCATATGAAGCACTTTATGGGAGAAGATGTAGGTCACCAATTCACTGGAATGAGGTAGGGGAAAAGAAAATTCTGGATCCAACTACTATTCCCTGGGTCGAGGAGACTTTTGAAAAGGTGAAAGTGGTTCGTGAGAGACTAAAGATGGCTCAAAGTCGGTAAAAGAGCTACGCCGATAACCGAAGGAAGGATTTGGAGTTTGAAGTAGGAGATAAAGTGTTCTTGGGAGTTAAACCCATGAAAGGAGGAGTGGAGTCCAAGAAAGGGAAGAAGTTGAAACTAAGATATGTAGGTCCATTTGAAATTCTCAACCGAGTTGGCAAAGTGGCTTACCAGTTAGATTTACCCCCAGCATGTCTAAGATTCACAACATTTTTCATGTTTCTATATTCAAGAAGTATCATCCAGACCCAAGTCATGTGCTACAATTAGGGGAGATTGAAGTGGACGAATCATTAACATATGAAGAGCATCCTGTGAAAATTCTTGATAAGGAAGTGAAAGATTTGAGGAACAAGAAGATTCCCTTGGTTAAAGTTCTTAGGAGAAATCATGATATCGAGGAAGCGACTTCGGAATTGGAGGAGGAAGTGCAGAAGAAGTACCCAGAGTTGTTTACCTAGAAAGGTAAGAAATTTTGAGGACAAAATTCTTTTAAGGGGGGAAGGATGTGAGGGTCTCAAAATTTAGATTTTTATTTTAAAATTACATAATAATGTTTATATTGTGTTTATTCATTGAAAAATAAGTGAATTTATGTTTAAACTGAATATTTTCTAATTTAGTGAATTTTCTGAGAATTATTTGCCGGTGTGTGTGTTCGGCCAATTTAAGCGTTAAATTTTGTCCCGAAGCATGAATAGTGACTTTAAGTTGAAAACGAGCGTATGTAGTGATATTATTGATATGTATTTAAGGTTGGACAGTGTTAGAATGAAATAAAATAGTGTAAGTTGGAGTGTCACGCTCGACGCGATATAAAGTGACCATAAGATCACTTTTCCCCGATTTAGGGGATTTACACCTTTTTGCTCCCTTAAAGTCAATCTTCTTACTTTTGAGCTTTCCATTTTCAGCCACACTTTTGCTTGAAGAGAGAGAGGGAGGCTGAGAGCTAGGAGAAGAGAGAGAGAGAGAGAGAGAGAAAGTTTGCTTTGTTCTTCCATTTCTTCTTCCTTCCTTTCTTGAACTTTCAAGCCACCATTGAAGACACTTGCTTCCTTCGTTGGAGTAGCCGTGAGAGAGGGAAGGAGAGAGAGGGTTTGGCCCAAAAATTTGAAGGAGAAAAGAGAGGAAGTTTGCTACTTGTTCTTCCAATTTCTTCATCATCCATCATCTTGAAGTTGTGAGACTTTAGTGGAGGATTTTGGCTTGTTCCTCTTCATCCTTGGCAGCCGTGTGAGAGTGAGAGGAAGAGGGGGAAGATTGGAGCTTGAGAAGAGAGAAAAAGAAGAGAAAGAAAGTTTGTGGGAGTGTCTTGTCCTTTTTCTTGAGCTTTTTGTTGGAAATCAGCATCAAAACAAGAAGATCTCGACCTAAGGTTGGAACTTTGTAGAGAAATCAAGTTTGGAGTGTCCTTCTTGTAAAGTGCTCACAAGATCTTGAGTGATCTTGTCAGATCTACTCAGATCTGAAGGTATAAGACTTGAACTCTTTAGATCTGGCTTGATTAATGTTCAATAAGATAGATCTACAGTTTATTTTGCTAGAAATGATAGTGTTTGAAATGATTGAGTTGGGCTCTTGAATTCCCAACCTAGGTAGCGGACTTGAGGTGGAGTTTAGATAGCGGACCGGAGGACTTGATTGTGGATGTGTTTGAATTTCGTGAAATAAGTTTATATTGTGGTTAGAAATTAGTTGTGTTGCTAAAAATTTCAAAAGAAAAGAGGTGTGATGGCCGAACCCTTACCTGGCAATAATGAAGTGTGATTTCGAAACTTTATGATGTTTCTTGAAGTGATTGTGCCTAAGTATATATGTGTTACGTTCATTGTGAGTGTATGTTGGAATAAGAGCGAAGTCATGAATTTTAAATGACAAAAAGTGAAGTTTTCTTGAACATTTGGATAAAAGTGTTACTTAGACAAATTCGAGGGTTTTACAATATTGTGGTTAATTTCTATGAATTTTGAATGTAAAGACTTGATGAGAATTGTTTAAACTTGTGCTAAAGCTTTGATTAAGAGCAAGTGTTGAGTAATTGTGAGAAGAGTGATTTTGAGGTAAGGGGTCTCACATAAATTTCGTAATAAAAAGGATTTGAAAAGTGATGGTTTGGGAGTACATCGATGGAGTGATACATTTGTAATGATATAGTGATTGTAAAAGATCCGACTAAGATATTTTATAGTGTGAAATGAATGTTTTTCCTTGAGGAAAATTTTGGGAAAAATATTGATTGAAACTAAGAAGTGAAAGTGATTTATTTTAGTGAACGAGTGAAAAGTGAAACTCAACTATTGTTTTTATTTATTTTTTTAGGTGTTGTAGAAGGAGGTGAAATCGACCCTAACTTGGAAGCTGAACCTTACTATTTCAGTGAGTTTCCATGCTTGTTATGTGTTTATGTGAAAATGATTGCAATTTGTATTTAGTGACGTGATTTTGAAATGAAATATAGTTTTCGAACCCTCCGATGGGGTGGTGTGTACTTTCTCACACTTACCCTTATTTGAGTGAAAATAATCATGAAAATGTTTTGAAATAATTTAGCGTGAAAGTGTAGTGTAATGATTTATTGTGAGAATGTAGTGTAGTGATTGATTGTAAAAGTGTTGTGTAATGACTTATATGTGTATGTGAAATGTCGAGATATCCTGAGACCTATTGGTAAGACTTTCAACTCGAGCCGGAGGTTAGGCCTACACCGAGGAGAAAGGTCGAGCCATTGGGTTCTTTAAGTGAAATGAAATGTACTCTGGACTTGGCATAAGGACTCGTCCCTAATACTAGAGAGTACACAAACTAAGTGAAGTGAAGTGAAGTGCAGTGCAGTGATATAAAGTGTTAAGTGTTTGGAGTCGAGCCCGGTGGGGGTTTTGGAGGAGTAAGGAGTAAGTGAAGGTCTACATGGTTTTAATTGTGAAAATTGACGAAATGTCAACTACTTGGATTGTGATCAAGTTTCGTGGATCTTAGCCCCTGAGGGCTACCCATATCCTACCATTGTGCTGTTTAATGCTTACTTGTCTGGTTTATTTCAATTACGAATTTTGAAGTGAAATTTCATGAGTGCTAAGTGAATTGCATTTTTTGGAACTCATTGGGCTATTAGCTCATTCTTTTCCATTTGTTTTCCTTAGCAGGTAATGAGAACCCAAGTGATGGTGCCAACCCTTAGCGTTTGGGTTTACTTTTGTATGTGTGTTTAAGAGATTTGAATGTTTTGAGTGAGAGCTTTTGTATTGAGGGACCCGTATGTATGGGAAAAGTATCTTGTGTATTTTGAATTTGTAATCTGAAAGCTATGAGATTGTAAGATTGGAGTTATGTATTTGTAATATATCTAATGGATTCGGTTTGAGAGTAGTTTTACTTTGGTTTGTTAATGATCTTTATATGAGTGAATCCTGGCGAGAATTGGGTAGGCGGCCCACGGATACCTTAGGGTTCGCCCTAGGGAGAAGTGGGGCTGTCACATTGAGTCCTCCATTTCGAATCTTTTGAGGAGTTCTTTTGTGTACTTTATTTGATTAATGTAGGTATCTTCTTGAGTTTGAAGGACTTGAAGTCTGAGGAAGAAATTTATTTCTCCCATCAAACTCATTTCAAATTCATTTTGCATAACAGTAGAAAAATCCTTGCACAAACGTTCATTAGTAGCACCAAAAATAATATCTTCAACATATATTTGCACAATAAGAAGATTATTTAATTTTTATTTTGTAAAAAGAGTGGTGTCTACAATACCTCTTTTAAAACCATTTTCAATCAAAAATCCACTTAAACGCTCATACCAAACTCTAGGAGTTTGTTTTAAACCATACAAGGTTTTTGAAAGTTTAAACACATGATTTAGAAATCTATCACTTTCAAAATCAGGAGGTTGATCCACATATAAATCTCTTGATCAATAAAACCATTTAGAAAAGCACTTTTAACATTCACTTGATATAATTTAAAACCTTTGAAACAAGCAAATGCAAGAAACATTCTAATAGATTCTAATCTAACTACAGGAGCAAATGTTTCATCAAAGTCTATACCTTATTCTTGAGCATATCCCTTAGCCACTAATCTAGTATTATTTCTTACAATTTCACCTTTATCATTTAATTTGTTTCTGAATACCCATTTTGTACCTATAATAGGGTAATTTTGAGGTCTCACAACTAAAGTCCAAACATTATTCCTGTCAAATTGATTTAATTTCTCTTGCATAGCTCGAATCCAATTATCATCTTTCAAGACATCATTAACATTTTTAGGTTCAAAATGTGACACTAAAGCAAAATTGTCAAGTAGTAGTTTTGATGAGGAACGAGTTTTTACCTTTTCGGATGGATCACCAATTATTAACTCCTTGGGGTGATTTTGAATGAACTTCCAAACTTTAGGAAGATCCTTTGGTAGATCATCATCCTTGTCTTCTTCTCCTAGCACATGATTTTCTTGTGAGCGATTTTCCTTTGAATTCTCCTCTATTTCAGCATTGTTTTTTTCTTGGAGTGTAAGTTTCTCAAGTCCTTTTTGAATACCTACATCATCATCTATACACATGCTTTTGGAAGAATCACCGTTAGACTCATCAAATGTAATGTATATAGCTTCTTCAATCACAAGAGTTCTTCTATTATAAACTCTATATCCTCTTTTGCTTTCACAATAGCCCAAGAAAATACTTTCATCGGTTTTCTTATCAAATTTTCTAAGATGTTCCTTGATATTTAAAATAAAACATTTACACCCAAAGACTTTGAAGTAGCCAACAATTGGCTTTTTACGAAACATTAATTCATAAGAAATTTTGTTCAAAATTGGTCTTAAGAGAACTCTATTCATTACATAACATGCCGTATTCACGGCCTTGGCCCAAAAATATTTTGGCAAATCATTTTCACTTAATATAGTTCTTCCGGTTTCACAAAGTGCTCTATTCTTTCTTTCAACAACACCATTTTGTTGGGGGGATTTTACTATTGAAAACTCATGAGTTCTATTGTGATTACAAAATTTCAAAAAGCCACAATACTTAAATTCCAAACCATTATCACTTCTAATTTTGACAATGCTTAGGCCAAGCAAATTTTGAACTTTTGCAAACAAGGAGACAAAATTTTTGAAAGTACCATCTTTATGAGCAAGAAAAACTGTCCAAGTATATCTAGAAAAATCATCAACAATTACAAGATAATATCTTTTACTACCCAAACTAGCAATTTGTATAGGACTAAACAAATCAAGATATAAAAGTTCCAATGGTCTAGATGTAGAAACACACTTTTTAAGTTTAAAAGAAACTTTGGTTTGTTTCCCCAATTGACAAGTATCACAAATTTTATCTTTCTCAAATTTTATTTTAGGCAAGCCTCTAACAAGTTCCTTTTTTGGAAATTTCATTTAATACATCCTTATTGAAATGACAAAGTCTTCTATGCCACAACCAAGGATCTTCATTTGAAATTTTAAGACATTTAAAGTTAGAAGAATCAATTTTCTTAAGAATCACAACATAAATGTCATTAAATCTTTTTCCTTTGAAAATGATATTGAGCTTTGAATCAAGAACTAAACATTCATGCTTTTTGAATAAAACAAATAAATCTTTATCACATTGTTGGCTAGCACTTAGCAAATTATATCCAAGATTATCAACCAAGAGAACATTATGAACAAATGTTTCACTATTCTTACCAACATCTCCTACTCCAATTGTTTTGGCTTTCATGTCATCTCCAAATGTCACTTTTCCATTTGATTTTGATTTTAGCTTAATGAATTTTGATGGATCACCGGTCATGTGCCTTGAGCATCCACTATCTATGAACCACTTTGATTCATTTATGACTTTCTCCATCTTCACCTACACAATAGATAAATAATTTGGTACCCTTTAATCTTTGGGTCGTTGATGGTTAGAATCATGTTTAACTAACCACATACATTTCATGCCTCTTTTCATAATTTACTTTACATAACAATCATGCTTTAAGTGACCTTCTTGACAACAAAAGCTGCACATATTGGTAGGATTGTTCACATGAATTGGTTTAATAAATCTTACTCCTCTTTTTCTATAAATTGTGAATTCATTTGCACTAAATGTTAGTTTTCTTTCATAAGCATTAAAATGAGGTTTCAATTCATTTCTTGCAAAACAGTTTTGTTTCTTATGTTGAAGAATCATGTCTAGACTATCCATTCTTCTTTCAAGTCATTTTGTTTTTCCTTAAATATTTCACAAAGACTTGTTTTTCTATCAAGTTCATGTTGTAACTCAATTTCAACTCTTATCAAGCAATCATTGTCATATTTCAGCTTTTTATTTTCTTGAAACAGATTTGCATTATCTTGCAAGAGAAAAGTAATTTTCTGTTTCAACTCTTTATTCCTAGTATAAGATTCTTTCAAACTATCATGTAATCGACCAACAAATGACTCAAGATCATTATCATCATCATCATCGCTTTCAGATTGGGGATTACAAGATGTTGCCTCATTGTCTCCAATTGCCATGAAAGCTATTTAAGCAAATTCTTCTTTCTCTTCAATTTCACCTTCCGAATTGCACTCATTCCAAGTGATTTGGAAGTTGTTGAATCTTGGCTTCCTTTCATTCTTCATTTATTTCTTCTTCTTCATTGGACAGTCAATTGCATAGTGTCCAAGTTGTCCGCATTCAAAGCATTTATCTCATTGCTTTTTGTTTGCATCTTGTCTTCCTTTGTATCTTGTGTTGAATTGGTTGGGGCTTTGACTGTTAGGTCCTCCTTTTCTAAATTTTCTTTTGTTGAGAATCCTCTTGAAGCTTTTAGTGATAAGGATGGGATCACTATCATCACCATCCATATCTTCATCATCCAATGAGGCCGAATCATCCTCATCTTAGGATGCCTTTAGAGCAATACTTCTCTTTGCCCTTGCATCTTTTTCATCCTGCACTTTGCTCTTGAGCTTTAAATCATAAGATGTTAGAGAGTTTATGAGAGATTCAATGGATATTGAGTTTAAGTCCTTTGCTTCTTCAATGGAATCACTTTACTTTCCCATTCTTTAGGTAAAGCATTAAAGATTTTTCTGTTTTTCTCACCTAGTGTGTATTCCTTATCTAACACTTCCAAATCTTTGATGAGATCATTAAATCTACAATACATTTTATCTACATTTTCATGAGGCTCCATTTTGAATGATTCATATTTGGTGACCAAGATGGATTTCTTTTGTTCTCTTATATTTTCACTACCTTCATGAATTTCCCTCAACTTATCCCAAATTTCTTTAGCTGATTTACATCCTTTAACTCTAATGGATTCATTTGTGTCTAAGGCACTATATAGGACATTCATGACTTTAGCATTTGAAATATGATTAGCCCTATTCTCACGAGTCAATTCATTCCTTGTTTTTAATCTAGGAACATGAGTAATGGGATCTTCAATGGTGGCAGTGTAGGGACCTTCATTAACAATAAACCACAAATCAATATCAATAGATTGTAAGAAGATGATCATTCGTTCCTTCCACCTAACATAGTTCGATCCATTGAACATAGGTGGTCTCATTACCGATTGTCCTTCTACAAATATAGCATTGTTAGTTGTCATCTTTTCTCTAAATGGTTAAATTTGATCCTAGAGACCAATCTCTGATACCAATTGTAAGGCCCAAAGACAACCTAAGAGGGGAGGTGAATTAGGTTGATTAAAAATTAATCAAGTTATGATGCCCCTTTTTCACAATAAGAAATGTAACCTCTTACACAATCAAATAATCAAAGAAATAAACAATAGAAATCAAGAAAGATAGAAGATATAGTAATAGATGAATCGTAAGTAAGCTGTAAATAAGAATGAGAATAATCAAACTAATTTTCTTCAAAACTCCTCTTGAGCTTAAAGAACAAATCTCAACACAAGCAACTTCAATTTGATGAATTTCAACCAATCTTGTGTACAATGGAAGGCTTACTTCCTCCTTACCCCAAGCAGCACTCAGTCAAGTTAGGAAGTTTTACAATCTCTCGGATAACCCTCTCAAAACTACACTATTGAAGAATTCACTCACAATTGAAAAGCTTGCTCACTAGTTCACACTATCAAGAACTACAATTCTTATTAGAAGAGTATTTTCTTGCTAAAATCACTCTTAAAAACTTGTATTCTAAGTGTACAAAAGTTACTTTGAAATTCAGACAAGGCCCTATATAAAGGAAACCAAAAAGTGCCTTGATAATGGTTGTCAGCGGATAGAAGGCAGCTGAAGAGTCAGCTAGCCGTTGGAACTGTTGGACGTCCGATACAATGTTGTGTATCCGGTGCTATTGTCGGAAAGGCTGTTTCGATCTTTATCGAATGGCCAATGCATTTTTCTGCGTCCGATGTATCCTGTGTCTGACACTGGTCAATGAGCTCAGAAATTTTCTTGAATTCGATCAAACGTCTAGTGATACTGATACGCATCCAATACGAGTGTCCGATACTTCCCCTGTCTATCGGACGTCCGGTGCTTCACGTTGAGTGTCCGATGGAGTGTTCTTGACTTTTATCGAACGTCCAATACATGCTATCGAGCATCCGATAGAGTTTAATATCCTTTCCTCCTTTTTGATTGAGTTCTTCAATTGCACCATTTGCAGTAATAATCTGAGCTGCCAATATTCTCAATGGAAAATATTAAATTAATTTCTTCAATTGTTTTGTAATTATCGAAATTTGGGATCACGATTTACATTGGCAAACTCTTTAGTCCCTTTTCCCCAACTCATCAGATATCCTTAAATCTCAATGAAAATGAAGAAGACCATTTTGACATCTCGATGCTCGCAAACCAAAGTTGAAACCAAATAGAATTCCTTCCTTTTCATTCTTAGTTCCTCAAGTTTCTTAAGAACTCTCTTCCAATCTTGAAAGGCATTGCACCCCTATTAAATATTCCAAGGCTACCACTGAGTGCACCTCATTTCACTACCTAAAAAGTCTACAACTAAGACTTTACACTCTCAACTCTTTGGGGCTTTCTCGAGGGTTTCAACAAAATGTCCATTTGAGCCGCCGTTAAGCCTTCATGAATTTCCAAGTTCAATCCTTGTACAACTGCCCTATTCTCTTCCACTCTCTAGTCTCCAATTCAGAAGCAAAGTGGGACTACTTGGTAGGTTGAGTCTTATCCTCAGCAACACTTAGGGTCCCTTGATGAAGCCGTATAAAACTATCCCCTCTCTTGTTAAGCCGCATAAAACTATCCTCTCCTTTTTTTCTTGGATCAAAGTTAGAAGAAGTTTCTCATTGAGTTCTCATACAAAGTTTATCCAAAGTTTTGAGGTGTGTTCTCTTTCCCACTTGGTCCTTATAACATTCTACCATGAACGACCCGCTTCCCCACATTGGCAAACGCCATAGGTTCCTTATCTCTCCTTCGAATAGTTCAGCTAATCATATTCTCACACCAAATCTCAACCTTTTTTGGGTCAGATCTTCTAAGAAACTTAGGTGTTGGGTAATTTCAAAAAATCATTCTAGGCTCTATCCTCTCCTACCTCAGGGTCCTTAAGGTAGTTTATACTTTCTCAACCTTGTCGGTCTACTAGACGCTCTAAGAGATCCATCCTATGATGTATAGCCATGGCTACTTGGTTTCTTGCTCTAACCTTCAGTTTGATGTTTTGGGTCAGTCACAAATTCCTTACCACTTCCTCAATCTCGGGGTTCTCTAGGCCTACACGATCATTCCCAACATTGTTTCTCAGCTTCCAATTCACCACTCAATCTATATATACATAAATGAAATCAAGTACACACACTAGCATTACTTAGCTGCATGATACACAAACATCTAACATATCACATTTACCATGTTAAATTCATCAAACAAGAAATGGAAGTTCACCAAACAAGAAATTCAAACAAGCCAATAACAACCAATAACAAGAGTATGTTAACCATCAAGACAAACAAATCAATATTCCAAAACAATGACTCTTTTCAAGATTTAAACTTAAGGTTTCACTAAACCAATCCATAACGGATCCAAAAGATGCTACTTCCCCATCAACCAACTTCATTTCCAATATTAAGATCCATAGGACATATTCGTACTCAAGCACCAGAACAAGAATAAAGCCATTTCACACCAAGGTTGGCCAGCCAATGTGGAAATCAACTCAATCCCTGTTATTGCCTGACATACAACCTAGATCACACAAACAACAAGAAGCACTCATTCCCATATCCTAGAAAGGTTCGAACCCAATGCTCTGATACCAACTGTGACGACCCCACCTCACCCTAAGGAGTACCAAAGGGCTTAGTGGCCCACCTGCCTGACTCTCACCAGGACTTACTACAATCATTTCAATATACCTTTAGATTCTACACATCACTCAAAAATTCAACTTAAACCTATCCAAAATAACATATAGTTCAACAAGCATTCGAATCTCACACTTAGGTACAGCCCCAAAACTTAGAGAAAGAATCGATCTCAAAGCACAAAACATGTCCTCGAATACAGTTCATCACTACTCTCACCCTCGAGCTCAAACCCTATTAAGGAAAACAAATGAATGGAATGAGCTTGTGCCCACTGAGGTTCTCAGAACAGGCATTCATTCAAGGAGAATTAAATCAAGAATCATTCAAAAGCATTTTAAAACATCCAAAAGGACGCGTGATCACTAGGAGAACGTCACTCGAGCCTCTCAACTCGGAGATCAGTGCTCACTATGAGGGCCTCAAAATTCTATTTTTATTGAAAAATAAATAATAATATTTATTTTATGTTTATTCACTAAAATTTGAGTGAATTTTGCTTTGAATTATTATTTTCTAATTTAGAAAATATTTTGAGAATTATTTGCCGGTGTTTGGTTTCGACCAATTTAAGTATCGATTTCTGTTTCGAGACGTGAATAGTGACTTTAAGATGAAACCGAGCATATGTAGAGATATTACAGAGATATATTTATGGTTAGACAGTGTCAGAATGAGTTAAACTAGTAAAAGTTAGAGTGTCGCGCGTCGACGTGACGAAAAGTGGTCATTTGACAACTTTTCCATAAATTAAGGAAAGCCACACATTTGGTCCCCTTAAAGTCTTGTTTCTTGCTTCTTGTTGATCCATTTTCAGCCACTCTTGAACCTTGAAGAGAGAGAGAGGGCTGAATGAGTGAGAGAGAGAAATAGAGAAAGAAAACCAACATTCTTCAACTTCATCTTCTTCCTCCAATTCTTGAAGCTTCAAGACTTCATTGAAGGCCTTGATCTTGGTTCATCTTCCTCCTTTGGCTGCCGTGAGAGAGAGAGAAAGAGAGAGGTGGTTCGAGAGGGTGAGAAAGAAAGGAAAGGGGAAGAAAGTTTCTTTGGCTTGTCAACTTCTTGTTCTTGGGTTTTAAGGAAGAAATCATCTTCAAACAGGCAGATCCTTGGCTAAGATCAGAGATTCTTGAAGTTGCTAAGCTTGAGAAGTCACCCTTGAGAAGAGCTTGATAAGTCAATATGTTGCATGCTTTTAATAGGTTTAATTATGTAGTTTTTGTGTGTTTTTGGTATTTTTGTAGCTAATGAACTAGGGTTTCTAGTTAATTTTGTATTTGATGGCTTCAATCAAAAAATTTGAATTTCTATGGATTAATGTGGTGAAAATTTCATGTTTTTGTAGGATTGCTTATCCAGTTATCAAATGACAACAAAATGAGAAGAAATTTCCAAAAAGAAGGTTGGACGTAAAGTTGGCAAATTAAAATATCCGAAGGTGAAGAAATTCCAAATTGAAAAATGGAAAATGCAATTGGAATATCAAGGAATCAAAGGGATAAAAGTTAGAACAATTAACGCGCCAATTTCACGATAAAAAGCTCGGAATTTGCAAGTTTCAAGGAGATTTGCGAGTCGAAACGCGAAGCAACAAGCTGTCTGAAAAAATGATTAGCTCACGAATCCCTCTCACAGGAGACAGGGGAGCAGATCCGTGATGAGATCCGCGAGCCTCTACCTCGCGGATCCTCAGAAAGTGACGGCTGCAAGTTGCATCCGAATTCCAGATTTTCCAACTTAATTCCAGCTCAATTTTTGGACGAATTTCAGCCAAAGTTACGTGAAGAATTTTGTGAAGTTGAAGAAACAACTCCTGGCCAATCAAAAACACAACTTTACAACTCATTTGAGATTAAAATTCAATGGATTCAATGCATGAAGACAAGAGATTCATGAAGCCAATTTCTTTGACTTTTCAAGGCCAAACTTTTCTTGTATTCACATGATAAAGTCTTGGAAGTTTATGGATGAATTCATCTATAAAAAGGACCTCTTGTAGACATTTGAAAACATGTAGAGAGGAGGCATGTAGTCTTCACTAATTCATTAGTTTAGTAGTATAGTTAGTAGTAGTATGTTTAGTTAAGCCTCTCAAATCCTAGAGTTAGAATGAACTTGTTTTAGTTGTGATTATGAAGTAGTTGAGTTATTTATGTCCTCTATGATTTTGCTAGTTTAAGACTTGTGCTTATGCTTTATGGTTGATTAGCTACCAACTATAAATGATTTGACGTTGATGAGCAATGAAAAACTTGCCTTCAATAAGATCTAAGATCTTAAACACTAGCTTATATTCTCACGAAAGTAGTGAATATAGTTGGTTGGTTTTGGTTTTAAACTATAACTTCATTGAGTTTATTTAACTTGTTTCTCTCTTTTCTCTATGAAAATAGGTTAAGGAAGATTCCAAGGAGTTAAGGAATTGGCGAAAGCGATTCCGAGTGACTAGCTTATCTTAAAAGAGAGCTTGCACTACACATGACCATTAACGAAAGTGATGGCATGCAAAAGGAAGTTATACCTTAGCAAATCATTGGAGAAGGAACATAATTAACTTGACTAACTTCTAATCTAACTTAACAAGGGATTCTAAAGCTCTAGGATCTTAACTCTTTACTTGCTTTCTTGTTATTTCCTTTCTACCGCCAATTAGATGTCTTCGACACCTAGCGGTCGATTTTAATCGCTTAATCCTTCTTCCTTAGGTCGGCTTTGACCGCCTTCTCCCTTTTAATTTGCTTGTGTGAGGCCCCGATTTTTTCCCCAATTTCTGGAGAATATTAAGTAATGTTAATTATAGTTATTTTGGTTTGCCAAGGTGTTTATATGATTTGTTTTGCTTTTAAAAGTGTTTGGTTTTGACTCGCTTGTTTTACAAAGTTTGAAAACCCTAATTTGGTTAAAACCCTAGTTTTTTCGAAAACCCTAAATTGGGAGAAAACCCTAATATGTATATGTAAAACCCTAGTTTTGAAAATACATTTAAGTTTTACGTTTAATGACAAGTTTGTTATTTCTTGATTTTGCGTGCGTAAATGCATGATTAGGAAGTGAGATTAAGATTCCTAGGTGATTAGTGGCCTTAGTAGGTGTAATTAAGTTTTGATAGACTAAGTTGAATTGAACACTTACGGACTAATTTGATAGGAAAAGAAACTATGTGGGTAAGAGTGGAAATAAACCTAAGTTGTTAGGTTAATTTGGCATGATAATTTTGACCAATTGTTGACTAGGCAAAATATCTAAATGAAGTTATCTTTAGCCAATTCATAGCATGAAAGAGCCGCCAAAGCAAGGAAAAAGAAAAGAAGGAAAACCGGAGAAAAGGGAAGAAAAGAAAAAAAAAAAAAAAAGAAGAAAAACTTGGAGTTTTTTGCAAGTTTCGACCATTCAATCTTGATTGGAAGCTAGGAGGAGGTGATTGAATCTTGAGAGTTTGAGGTTTTCATCCAAAGTTCATCTTCTTGAAGGTATCAAAGCTGGAATTTTCTTTAAGTTGCTGGAATTTGATCTAAATTGATGAAGTGTTGGATTTTGTTGTTGTTTTAGCTTGATTCATGATCATTTTTAGCTTCTAAGATGATTCCATGGATTGGTTTGGTTAATTTTGATGTATTTATGCCTAGCCATGAATTTGAGTTAGGGTTGAATTTCTGCCCATTTTTCTATCTGAATTTGCTTGATATTTTCGAAAATGATGAGGACAGAATTTGTGAGGGCCCCAAAATTCAGATTTTATTTTAAAAATGCATAATATTATTTATATTATGTTTATTTATTGAAATATGAGTAAATATATGTTTAAAGTGATTATTTTCTAATTTAGAGAATTTTAAACAATTTATTGCGGTGTGGGTGGTTTGGCCATTTTAGCATTAAAATTGTTCACACGTGAATAGTGACTTGGACTTGAAACCGAGCATACATTAGTGATATTTTGGAAATATTATTATGGTGAGATGGTGTGGGATGAAGGAAACCAGTGTAAGTTAGAATACAGCTTGACATAAAAGTGGCTTTTGACCACTTTTCCCAGATTGGAGAGCCACTCCTTTTGCCCATAAAGCCTTGCTTCTTGCATCTTTGCTTCTTCATTCTTCAGCCATTCTTTGGGCTTAGAGAGAGAGAGAGACAGCCGATTGAGAGAGAGAGAAAGGGAGGAAATTCAAGCTTTCTTTCTTCTTCTTCCTCCATTTTCCTTGCACCTTGAACATCATTTGAAGGCCTCATCTTACTCCTTGTTGCTGCTAATTCCAGCCGTGAGAGAGAGAGAGAGAGCTGGAAAAACTTCATCTTGTCCATTGTCTTGTTTCTTGAAAACTTGAGAGATCAAGACATCAACTCTTCATCTCTTCTTCCATCTTCATCCATTTTCTTGAACTTTCAACCATCATCAACCACCATCATCTTCATCTTCTTAGCAGAGAAAGAGAGAGAGAGAAGGAGGTTTGGGCTGAAATTTTTGGAAGAAAACAAGAGGTAAGTGGGTTTGATCTTCCATTTCCTTTTCTTCCTACAAATAACATGAATTTGTGAAGAGTTGATGATGGATTGTGGCTTGATATCTTGCTCCATTTCAGCCAACCAAGAGAGAAGAGAGAGAGTGGGCGAGGTTCTTGA
Source organism: Gardenia jasminoides (assembly GCA_013103745.1). Taxonomy (NCBI): domain Eukaryota; kingdom Viridiplantae; phylum Streptophyta; class Magnoliopsida; order Gentianales; family Rubiaceae; genus Gardenia; species Gardenia jasminoides. Next base: position 15,796,979 of record CM023096.1, read on the forward strand.
AGGAAAAAGAAAAAGAAAAGTGAAGAAATAAGTCTTGATCGAGTGGAGTGTTGCTTGATCGTGAACTTGAAGTTGTAGATCTTCGTCGAAATCCGTAGATCTTGGGTAAAGATCGAAGCTTGAGGAGTTGCTAGGCTTGGGAGCACTCTTGGAAAGAGGAAACCCACGAGATCATCTTGGATCTTGTCAGATCTAGTCAGATCTGAAGGTATAAAGCTTGAACTTTGTAGATATAGTTTTATTAGTGTTAAATAGCTCAGATCCATGGTTTATTTTGATAAGAATGCTTATGTATGAAGCATTTGAGTTGGGCTCTTGGATTCCCAACCTAGGTAGCGGACTTGAGGTGGATTTTAGGTAGCTGACTTGAGGACCTGTTTGGGATCTGAATGTTATTTGTGAAATATATGATGATATGGTTAGAAAAGTAGGGTTTTGTTGTTGAGAATTTTGAAGGAAAATAGATGTGATTGCCGAACCCATGCTTGGTAAATTTAATACTTGATTTCGAAATTTGTGTTTGTTCTTGAAGAATTTTCTTTTGAGAAAATATGGGTTTTGTTCATTTGTGAGTGTGTGTTTGAGTGGAGGGGATGTTTGAATTTTAAAAGATGAAAAGTGAAGTTTTTCATAGATTTCGAGTGAAAAGTGTCATTTGAATGAATTTGGGGGTTTTACCATATTTTGGGTCAAATTCTATGGGTTTCGAATATAAGAACTTGGTATGAAGTATTTTAAATTAATGTATAGTTTTGACTATGAGTAAGTGTCAAGTTATTTTGAAAATAATGATTTTTGAGGTTTGAGACCTTACTATTTCAACAAAGGTAATTTTAAATATGGCCCGAACCAGACTTCGTAGTAGTGAGGACTTGGGTGCTTTTGAGTAGTTAAGTTAAGACTTGGAATATGAGATTTTGGCAAATATCTGATAGTTGAACTTTGGCTCAGGTGGCCAAGATTTTGTCGAGGGTGAACCAGCTAACGAAGTTTAGCGTTCTTCTTTACTCACTAGTTTAAGTGGATCGAGGTGAGTGTTCAAACTCCCTTTTTAAATAGAAATCTTGCCATGGTTTGTAAATGAATGATTTGTAAAATGATTTGCTAGTATTTACCAAGAAATGATTTGTCACTATTTCTAAGTAAAATGCTTTTACCCGTGAAATAGCTTATAAAGGATTTGGGAGTGATTCAACTCCCCCTCAAATGAAATCTGGCAATAGTTTCTAAATGAATGATTTATTGAAAAGATTTACTATCGCTTTCAAATGAAATGCTTTACAAGTGAAACCATTTATGAAGAGTTTATGGATGTTCAAATCCATTTTAAATCAAATGTTTCGCTACTACGTGAAAATGACTTGTGATACGATATATTCAACTTATACTTGCAAAGAAATGAGTTTGTGAATATCTCCCGTATGTTACGTGAATTACGTACTTGTTTCTAGGCGAGTGTGTACTTTACCACACTCGACCTAACTGCAATATATCGTTCAAGCCTACACTTCCATTGTTTGTATATTGCTTGTTTGCTGGATTGTTTTGTTGATAACTTGATTGTTTGATAGTGGTGTACCAAGGAGCATTTTACCCCTGTAGTCCGATGTGTACCTTATCGCATCGTTCACTACTTGTAGGTCGATGTGTACTTTATCGTATCGACTGAACTGGGTCTCAAGATCCTTTTGCTAGAAAACCTATCTAAGAACACCTTTTTGAGCGATCGGTGGGTCAAAAGCCTACTTGAGTACGCCATTAGTGTGGTCGGATAGGTTGGAAAGCTTTATCTTAAAACAAAAACTCCTTGGTCTTGACTGATCATTACTTGCGCATGACTGTAGGCCATGTATACTTTACCACATTGGCTGAACAAGGCCTTTCCCCCTTCGTTATCGGCCTATTCGAGCCAGAAGCGGACTCGGTCGGGTAGGTTGGTACTTAGGGCACTGTACGGTATACTCGAGTATTACCACTGGAGGGATAAGGTGATAGCCAGTTGTACTGAGGGGATTGATCAGGAGTTATAAGGTGAAGTGGACTACTGAAATAGCTCCAAGTGAGCACTGTATCCTTCCAATACTGGATTTGATTGTGTACTGAATTACTGTTTACCGTATGTTGTTATTAAAGTGAGTATTGATAAAATGATTGCTTGAAAACTCAATTGTTTTACAAAGTGATTGTTAACTCAAAAGTCCATGAATTTCTTGCTTTTTGGACATTCACTGAGCTCCTAGCTCACCCCAAAAATGTTTTATTTTCCCCACAGTCTCGAGACGTTGGATAGCGTGCATTGTGATCCTTCTTAGTGTATGTGACTGGGTTAATTCCTGTACCTTTTGTAACCATGGGTGGATGGACTTTTATTATACTTGGGTCTGTAAGATGGAATTGTGATTGTACTCTTAGTACTTTGAATTGTAATTTGGGAATGTGAGTTGTAAGTTGAATTTAGTAGTGTTATTATTTGTGATTTGAGCGGGAATTGGTTATTTATGTTATACTTCAAAGTATTATTAATGATTTCAGTGAGTGAGACCTGGCGAGAGCTAGGTTGACGGCTGCTAAACCCTTTGGTACGCCCTAGGGTGAGGTGGGGTCGTCCACGGTGGTAATCGAGCTTAGGCTTGATCTACTGTAGTGTATCCTAGGCTTTAAGTTTAGGATGCTGGGACCTGGGACTAGTTTGACTATTAAGTGACATGATTTATGGTAATAGTTTACCTCGAAGACTAATCCTAGTTGTGATTGTAGGAATGGAGGGAAGTGGAGCGCGAGGACTACCTCGAAGGCGACTTCGTTCCTATTATGTTTCGTGAGAATCTGGTGAGCCATTTCGCAATTGCCCCAGACGTGGGGTGGATAGTCAATGTAATTGTTGGATGACATATTGTATCCCGACTGTGTGGTTTTAGCTATAGTAGATGAAAGGCGAGGCTAGTTATTGCAAATGCAAGAGCAAATGACCGATTCGAGTTGGAGACTAGGTGCTCGGAGGAGCAAGAACGAACCGATATTTTGCGTGTACAATTACAAGAAGCCAATAATCGTTTGGCTCGAATGACTCAACAACTAAGGGAGAGAGGTGGAGAAGATCGTAGCCCTGAGGATCCTAGCGTTGGAAATGAAGTTGTATGCGTGTTAGAGAACAGAATCTTTGATTCTAATTGATCTAGTGATGTATTGCTTTTGACCTCTTGTATGAGGATGACAGGACTAGAACGTCGAGAGTTCTACCGTGGGGACCAATGTATTTTGATAATGATTTACTTGCTTTTGTTGCTATTATTGACTGGATATGTACTCAACTTGACTGTAATTTGTGTTTTAACTGAATGAGTTCTAGTTTGTACTGGATTGGGACATGATTGGATTTAAACTGTGCTGTGAAAATGTTACGTGCAAAAATGGAACTGTCTTTCTTGTTTATATGGATTGATACTTGTATGTGTATGCTCCAAGTGTATACTGCATTAATGCATGTCCCTATCGTTTAGTTGAAAAATGGAAGCTAGAAGACCACGACGGGGACGTCCACGTAGACAACCCCAAAATCAAGAGGAAGAGAGTGGATCAGCGGCTAACCAAGACACTGGGTCAAGGACTGAGGCAAACGATCAAATGGCACAGGTTTTAAATCGTATGACGGATATCTTAGAACGTTTAGTGCCTCAACAAGGCCATGGAACTGGACAAGTGAATCAACTTGGAAACCAAGAGATAGGAGAAGATAAGGCTTTAGAAAGATTTCAAAAGTTTTCTCCGCCTAAGTTTTCTGGGGATCCTGACCCTGATAAAGCTGAGAATTGGTTAGAGAATATAAGAAATATATTTGATGCGTTAGATTATTCAGAGGAGAGACAAGTGACCTTTGCCGTGTTCCAATTTGAGGGAGCGGCACGAGCATGGTGGAATGTTATAAGAAACAAGTGGGAAAGTGAACAAACTCCTAGGACTTGGATGAACTTTGTGCGAGAATTTAATGAAAAGTTCCTTCCTCCACTAGTCCAAGAAAAGAGAGAAGAGGATTTTATAAAGCTTCGGCAAGGAACCTTAAGTGTGGCCGAATATGAAACCCAATTCACCAAATTGTCTAGGTTTGCCCCGGAACTAGTGGTTACAGAGCGAAAGCGAATAAGGCGGTTCATTCAAGGACTCAATCTAGAAATTCAAGATGCTTTGGCAGCAGCTCAAATTGAGACCTTCACTGATGCCCTTGAGAAAGCCCAAAGGGTCGAGATTACAAAATCCCAATTGAGAGCCTCATACTCACGGAAGAGAGATACACCTAGTGGTAGTCACTTTGAATCTTTTAGAGAGAGTGTATCCCCATTCAAAGTTGGCAAAGGGGTTGAGGGAGTAAGACTGCCACCTTTTCCTCCTTCTCATAAGATGGAGCCATTAGAAGGAACTACCTCACAAAGGACTCAAACAAGAAAAGTCCCACCAAGGGAAATATCACAAGGGAGTCGAGCCACGGTTTTTCAACCAACTTGTGGATATTGTGGAAAAAGCAATCACACTGAGGACAATTGTTGGGTGAAAGAACGAAGGTGTTTACGATGTGGGAGTGCCGACCATCAAGTTAACCTTGCCCGAGAAGCAACTGAGATAGTAATACTCGCCAAGAAAATGTGGATACTTCTCAACAAGCAATTGAAGGAGAGGAACGACCACGAGCGCCAGCTAGAGTATATAGCCTTTTCGGTCAACAGACTCCAGGGTCAACTGAGGTAGTAGAAGGTAAGAATTTTGAGGACAAAATTCCTTTAAGGAGGGAAGGATGTGAGGGCCCCAAAATTCAGATTTTATTTTAAAAATGCATAATATTATTTATATTATGTTTATTTATTGAAATATGAGTAAATATATGTTTAAAGTGATTATTTTCTAATTTAGAGAATTTTAAACGAATTTATTGCCGGTGTGGGTGGTTTGGCCATTTTAGCATTAAAAATTGTTCCGACACGTGAATAGTGACTTGGACTTGAAACCGAGCATACGTAGTGATATTTTGGAAATATTATTATGGTGAGATGGTGTCGGATGAAGGAAACCAGTGTAAGTTAGAATACCGCGCTGACATAAAGTGGCTTTTGACCACTTTTCCCAATTAAGGAGAGCCACTCCTTTTGCCCTATAAAGCCTTGCTTTTGCATCTTTGCTTCTTCATTCTTCAGCCATTCTTTGGGCTTAGAGAGAGAGAGAGAGACAGCCGATTGAGAGAGAGAGAAAAGGGAGGAAATTCCAAGCTTTCTTCTTCTTCTTCCTCCATTTTCCTGCACCTTGAACATCATTTGAAGGCCTCATCTTACTCCTTGTTGCTGCTAATTCCAGCCGGTGAGAGAGAGAGAGAGAGCTGGAAAAACTTCATCTTGTCCATTGTCTTGTTTCTTGAAAAACTTGAGAGATCAAGACATCAACTCTTCATCTCTTCTTCCAATCTTCATCCATTTTTCTTGAACTTTCAACCATCATCAACCACCATCATCTTCATCTTCTTAGCAGCCGAGAAGAGGAGAGAGAGAAGGAGGTTTGGGCTGAAATTTTGGAAGAAAACAAGAGGTAAGTGGGTTTGATCTTCCATTTTTTCTTCCTACAAATAACATGAATTTGTGAAGAGTTGATGATGGATTGTGGCTTGATATCTTGCTCCATTTCAGCCAACCAAGGAGAAGAGAGAGAGAGTGGGCAGGTTCTTGAAGGAAAAAAAAAAAAGAAAAGTGAAGAAATAAGTCTTGATCGAAAGTGGAGTGTTGCTTGATCGTGAACTTGAAGTTGTAGATCTTCACAAATCGTAGATCTTGGGTAAAGATCGAAGCTTGAGGAGTTGCTAGGCTTGGGAGCACTCTTGGAAAGAGGAAACCCACGAGATCATCTTGATCTTGTCGATCTAGTCGATCGAAGGTATAAAAGCTTGAACTTTGTAGATATAGTTTTATTAGTGTTAAATAGCTCAGATCCATGGTTTATTTTGATAAGAATGCTTATGTATGAAGCATTTGAGTTGGGCCTTGATTCCCAACCTAGGTGCGGACTTGAGGTGGATTTTAGGTAGTGACTTGAGGACTGTTTGGGATCGAATGTTATTTGTGAAATATATGATGATATGGTTAGAAAAGTAGGGTTTTGTTGTTGAGAATTTTGAAGGAAAATAGATGTGATTGCCGAACCCATGCTTGGTAAATTTAATACTTGATTTCGAAATTTGTGTTTGTTCTTGAAGAATTTTCTTTTGAGAAAATATGGGTTTTGTTCATTTGTGAGTGTGTGTTTGAGTGGAGGGGATGTTTGAATTTTAAAAGATGAAAAGTGAAGTTTTTCATAGATTTCGAGTGAAAAGTGTCATTTGAATGAATTTGGGGTTTTACCATATTTTGGTCAAATTCTATGGGTTTCGAATATAAGAACTTGGTATGAAGTATTTTAAATTAATGTATAGTTTTGACTATGAGTAAGTGTCAAGTTATTTTGAAAATAATGATTTTTGAGGTTTGAGACCTTACTATTTCAACAAAGGTAATTTTAAATATGGCCCGAACCAGACTTCGTAGTAGTGAGGACTTGGGTGCTTTTGAGTAGTTAAGTTAAGACTTGGAATATGAGATTTTGGCAAATATCTGATAGTTGAACTTTGGCCTGTGGCCAAGATTTTGTCGAGGGTGAACCAACGAAGTTTAGCTCTTCTTTACTCACTAGTTTAAGTGGATCGAGGTGAGTGTTCAAACTCCCTTTTAAATAGAAATCTTGCCATGGTTTGTAAATGAATGATTTGTAAAATGATTTGCTAGTATTTACCAAGAAATGATTTGTCACTATTTCTAAGTAAAATGCTTTACCGTGAAATAGCTTATAAAGGATTTGGGAGTGATTCAACTCCCCCTCAAATGAAATCTGGCAATAGTTTCTAAATGAATGATTTATTGAAAAGATTTACTATCGCTTTCAAATGAAATGCTTTACAAGTGAAACCATTTATGAAGAGTTTATGGATGTTCAAATCCATTTTAAATCAAATGTTTAGCTACTACGTGAAAATGACTTGTGATATCGATATATTCAACTTATACTTGCAAAGAAATGAGTTTGTGAATATCTCCTGTATGTTACGTGAATTACACTTGTTTCTAGGCGAGTGTGTACTTTACCACACTTTCACCTAACCCTAATATATTCAACTGCCTCACACTTCCATTGTTTGTATATTGCTTGTTTCTGGATTGTTTTGTTGATAACTTGATTGTTTGATAGTGGTGTACCAAGGAGCATTTTACCCCTGTAGTCCGATGTGTACCTTATCGCATCGTTCACTACTTGTAGGTCGATGTGCAAAATACTTTATCGTATCGATCGAACGGGTCTCAAGATCCTTTTGCTAGAAAACCTATCTAAGAACCCTTCTTGAGCGTCGGGTCAAAAGCCTACTTGAGTACGCCATTAGTGTGGTGGGATAGGTTGGAAAGCTTTATCTTAAAACAAAACTCCTTGGTCTTGACTCGATCATTACTTGCATTTTAGGCCATGTGTACTTTACACATTGGCTGAACAAGGCCTTTCCCCGCCGTTATCGGCCTATTCGAGCGAAGCGGACTTCGGTCGGGTAGGTTGGTACCCAGCAATGCGGTATACTCGAGTATTACCCGAGGGATAAGGTGATGGCCGGTTACCGAGGGGATTGATCGGAGTTATAAGGTGAAGTGGACTCTGAAATAGCTCCAAGTGAAATCTTGTATCCTTCAATACTGGATTTGATTGTGTCTTGAATTACTGTTTACGTATGTTGTTATTAAAGTGAGTATTGATAAAATGATTGCTTGAAAACTCAATTGTTTTACAAAGTGATTGTTAACTCAAAAGTCCATGAATTTCTTGCTTTTCGACATTCTTGAGCTCCTAGCTCACCCCAAAAATGTTTTATTTTCCCCCACAGGTCTCGAGACGTTGGATAGCGTGCATTGTGATCCTTCTTGGTGTATGTGGCTGGGTTAATTCCTGCACCTTTTGTAACCATGGGTGGATGGACTTTATTATACTTGGGTCAAGATGGAATTGTGATTGTACTCTTAGTACTTTGAATTGTAATTTGGGAATGTGAGTTGTAAGTTGAATTTAGTAGTGTTATTATTTGTGATTTGAGCGGGAATTGGTTATTTATGTTATACTTCAAAGTATTATTAATGATTTGAGTGAATGAGACCTGGCGAGAGCTAGGTTGACGGCCCGCTAAACCCTTTGGTACGCCCTAGGGTGAGGTGGGGTCGTCACAGAATTAGCCTTAGAGTAAAGCATGAAAGTTGTGGACAATTGAGTGAGGATTCTACCTGTAAATTTTCAGGTGAATCGGAGCACTGTATCTTGTGAAATGACTAGAATACCCCTGATGTCCTGTTTCTAGCAGAAATGGTTTTTTTTACTGTAATGGGTCATTTTGACCGGAAGATGAATGTTTTGCTTTTGATGTATTCTTAAGAATTGTAGCCTTGTATGTTATATTTCTAACGGCTTTGGAATTTCTGGATTCGGACTTGTGAGCCAAGTTATGATTGTTTGGGTGTAGCCTGTCGGCAATTCTGATCTGAAATTTCTGAAACTGTTTCTGCGTTTTGACCTAGATGGAGTAAATCTGGGTTGAAGTTGTCTTCGTGAAAGTTGTAGCTTGTTCTCTTAGCTTCGAAACGGCACCTCGTGCATTCTAATCCGATACTTGTAGCCTGAGTTATGAGCATTGGCGTACAGGGTGTCAAAACTGTCTTCTACACCTTTGGTGTGTGTTTTCCGTTTTCATTTCGTTTTCATCCGTTTGGGTCGCGCCCATGCATGTGCTCCTGTTGCTATTTTAAGTGTTTATAAGTATTTTCAAGAGTTTTAGTTCTTTGATGCACGCGTCACGTCATTTCACATGTTGCAAATGGATTTTCTTAACTTCGGTGATTACGTGGACATCAAGCGTGTGTGATCTCTTAAATTTTCTCGCTTGTTCTCAATGTTGGTGAGTGTTCCTTGCATGTTTGTGATTAAATTGCTCTGTTGGCGTGTTTAAATGCTTTTAATAATATGTGAAGGGTGAGTGTGTACTTTATCACACTCGGCCTACTTTGTATTCTCTGTTCAAGCGTGCTTTTCCATTGCTTGTATATTACTTGCATGATGTAGGCCATGTGTACTTCACCACATGAGCTGAATAAGGCCTTTTCCCCTCGTTGTCGACCTATTAGAAGCGGTTCGGTCGGGTAGGTTGGTACCCAGAGACGCAGTGCGGTATACTGAGTATTACCACTAGGAGTTATAAGGAGGAGTAGGAGGTTGAGTATTGAACAAGACGGACTGCAAGCGGCTTCAGTGGAACCTGTATCCTTTCTTGGGTATTTCCAGTTTATGTGTTTGTACATTTTATGCTTCTAAACTGAATTATATTAACCTCTTGAGGTGCTTAAGCGATATATTTTTGCTCCATTACTTGTGGTGATTTGTATGATATTAGGACGCTCAGGGCTTTTAGCTTCGTCCTTTCAACTTTGTTTTCCTTAGCAGGATTTGAGATCGAGCTTCAAGGATTACACTAGGTCGATTGGTTTGGAGACCTAATCTTGTATTTTGATGTAGCCTTGTATTTTGAATTGTACTAATGGAAGGTTGGATGGATGGATAAACTTTTGTATCTGTAATTATAGTTCGGGATGTTTGTGGTTCGTTAAGGAAATTTTGGGGTTTAATTGTTGATTGATTTGAGGATATCGATGTATTTTGTTATTTGCATTTGAACTAAGGATCGGTAGTGAGTCCGCGAGAGGCAAGCGGCTCGCCGATACCTTAGGGTTCCCTAGGGAGAGGTGGGGCTGTCACAGCTTGGTATGAGCTTTAGGTTTTGATCTCTGTAGTGTACCCTAGGCTTAACGTTTAGGGTGCGGACTGGGATTAGGTTAGCTGTTAAATGATATGATTTCTGGTAATAGTTTACCTAGAACACTAATTCTAGTGATTGTAGGAATGGAAGGAAATGGAGCACAAGGACTGCCTGGGAGGCGACTTGTCTGTTATGTTTGAATGGGACTGGCGAGCTATTTCAACGATTTGTTCCGGGCGTAGGGTGGATAGGCGGTGTGATTGTTGGCAGACATATTCATATCCCAATCAAGTGGTGCTAAGCTATAGTAGATGAGAGCGAGAGGTTAGCCAATGCAAATGCCGTGAGAACAAATGGCAATTCAAGAGTTAGAGACTAGGGTGCTCGAGGAGCAACAACGAATCAAACCTTACGTGAACAATTACAAGAAGCCAATAATCGCAGCTCGAGATGGCCCAACAACCTAAGGGAGAGAGGTGGAGAAGATCGTGGCCTTGAGGATCCCTAGCGTAGGAAATGAAAGTCGAAGCGTGTTAGAAAAGCGAGAATCTCTTGGTCTAATTAATCCGATTGCCGTGTGGTTTTGACCTTTTGTAAAAGAATGATAGGATGGGGATGTAGAATGTTCTACTTTGGAGGCCAGTGTATTTTGTTGATGACTTGTTTAGTTTTGCCTATGACTTTTGACTTGGTATGTACTTAACTTGACTGTGACTTGTGTTTTAGTTTAACGAGTTCTAGTTTGTACTAATGTGAGACATGACTGAGTTTGAACTGTATTGTGAAATGTGCTATGTGAAAATGTATTTGCTCCACTTGTTTTAAGAGTTGTTACTTGCATGTGTGTGAAGTTAATTATGGTTTAGTATGGTTGATATACATATGCATATAGATTAGCTATGAACATGGAAACGAGAGGGCAACGACAGGCCGTGTGGACGTGGGCGTGGCCTTAGACAACCCTGGATCTAGGGGATGATCACGAATCAGTCCAGGAAATAATCGTGAAGCAAGGGCCGATGCTAATGATCAGGTAGCCATAGCCATCCAACGTATGACTGATTTGTTAGCACAACTGGCTGGTCAAAACCTTGGAAATCAACAAGGAAACCATGTGAATCAAGTAGAAGGAGAAGACAAGGCACTAGAGATTTCAAAATTTTCTCCCCTAAGTTTGTCGGAGGTCCGACCCATATAGCCGAATTGGTTGGAAAATATAAGGAACATATTTGATGCTTTGAATTATTCAAGAAAGACAAGTAACTTTGCGGTGTTCCAATTTGAAGGAGCGGCTAGAGCATGGTGGAATGTTATCGAAATAAGTGGGAAAGGGAACAAACTCCAGAACTTGGATGAATTTTGTACAAGAATTTAATGAAAAGTTCTTTCCACCACTGGTCAAGAAAAGAGAGAAGATGATTTTATAAAACCAAGGAACCCTAAGTGTGGCTGAATATGAAACTCAATTCCACGAGTTATCTAGATTTGTCCTTAACCTGTACTTCATGAGCTAAAGAGAATAAGACGGTTTATTCGGGGACTTAACTTAGAAATTCAAGATGCTCTGAGCTCAAATTGAGACATTTACATGCCCTTGAGAAAGCCCAAAGAGTCGAGATAACAAAATCTCAACTGAAAGCCTTTCAAGCCCGAAAGAGAGATGCACCTAGTGGTAGTTCCCTTGAGGTTCCTAGAGAGACCGCACGCAAAGTCGGAAAAGGAACGGTGGGATAAAATTACCTCCCTATTCTTCTCATAAGATGGAGCAACCAGAAGGGCTACATCAGGGAACTCAAACAAGAAGGGCCAAGTCACAGGAAACACCACTGGGAAGTCAAGCCACGGTTGTCCAACCAACTTGTGGATCACCGGGAAAAGCAATCACACCGAGGACAATTTGTTGGGTGAAAGGCTGCAAAATGTTATGCGTTGTGGGAGTGCCGACCATCAAGTTAGCCTTGTCAAGAAACAACCTGAGAGAAAGTAATTCTAAGGAAATGTAACTACTTCTCAACAAGTTACTGAAGGAGGAAACCGATCGAAAGCGTGAGAACCTATAACCTTCTTGGCCAGATTTCAAGATCGATGAGGGTGGTAGAAGGTATGAATTTCGAGGACAATTCTTTGGAGTGGGAGATTGTGAGGTTCCCATTTTTTCCCCTTCTGGAGAATATTAAGTAATGTTAATTATAGTTATTTTGGTTTGCCAAGGTGTTTATATGGTTTGTTTTGCTTCTAAAAGTGTTTGGTTTTGACTCGCTTGTTTTACAAAGTTTGAAAACCCTAATTTGTTAAAACCCTAGTTTTTTGAAAACCTAAATTGGGAGAAAACCCTAATATGTATATGCAAAACCCTAGTTTGGATTTGTAAAACCCTAGTTTTGAAAATACATTTAAGTTTTACGCTTAATGACAAGTTTGTTATTTCTTGATTTTACGCATGTAAATGCATGATTAGGAAGTGAGATTAAGATTCCTAGGTGATTAGTGGCCTTAGTAGGTGTAATTAAGTTTAGATAGACTAAGTTGAATTGAACACTTACGGACTAATTTGATAGGAAAAGAAACTATGTGGGTAAGAGTGGAAATAAACCTAAGTTGTTAGGTTAATTTGGCATGATAATTTTGACCAATTGTTGACTAGGCAAAATATCTAAATGAAGTTATCTTTTAGCCAATTGATAGCATGAAAGAGCCGCCAAAGCAAGGAAAAGAAAAGAAGGAAAACCGTGAGAAAAGGGAAGAAAAGAAGAAAAAAAGAGGGGAAAAAAAGAAGAAAAACTTGGAGTTTTTTTGCAAAAGTTTCAACCATTCAATCTTGATTGGAAGCTAGGAGGAGGTGATTGAATCTTGAGAGTTTGAGGTTTTCATCCAAAGTTCATCTTCTTGAAGGTATCAAAGCTGGAATTTTCTTTAAGTTGCTGGAATTTGATCTAAATTGATGAAGTGTTGGATTTTGTTGTTGTTTTAGCTTGATTCATGATCATTTTAGCTTCAAGATGATTCCATGGATTGGTTTGGTTAATTTTGATGTATTTATGCCTAGCCATGAATTTGAGTTAGGGTTGAATTTCTGCCCATTTTTCTATCTGAATTTGCTTGATATTTTCGAAAATGATGAGGACAGAATTAGCCTTAGAGTAAAGCATGAAAGTTGTGGACAATTGAGTGAGGATTCTACCTGTAAATTTTCAGGTGAATCGGGGCACTGTATCTTGTGAAATGACTAGAATACCCCTGATGTCCTGTTTCTAGCAGAAATGGTTTTTTGCTACTGTAATGGGTCATTTTGACCGGGAAGATGAATGTTTTTGCTTTTGATGTATTCTTAAGAATTGTAGCCTTGTATGTTATCTTTCTAACGGCTTTGGAATTTCTGGATTCGGACTTGTGGCGCCAAGTTATGATTGTTTGGGTGTAGCCTGTCGGCAATTCTGGACGGCGAAATTTCTGAAACTGTTTCTGCGTTTTGACCTAGATGGAGTAAATCTGGGTTGAAGTTGTCTTCATGAAAGTTGTAGCTTGTTCTCTTAGATTCAAACGCACCTCGTGCATTCTAATCCGATACTTGTAGCCTGAGTTATGAGCATTGGCGTGCAGGGTGTCAAAACTGTCTTCTACACCTTTGGTGTGTGTTTTCGCTTTCATTTGCTTTCATCCGCTTTTGGTCTAACGCCCATGCATGTGCTCCTGTTGCTATTTTAAGTGTTTATAAGTATTTTCAAGAGTTTTAGTTCTTTGAGCACGCGTGCCGCCACGCTCATTTCACATGTTGCAAATGGATTTTCTTAACTCAGTGATTATGGACATCGAAGCAAGAAATGTGTGATCTCTTAAATTTTCCTCGCTTGTTCTCAACTGGTGAGTGTTCCTTGCATGTTTGTGATTAAATTGCTCTGTGGCGGTTTAAATGCTTTTAATAATTATGAAGGGGCGTGTGTACTTTATCACACTCGCCTACTTTGTATTCTACCTTGTTCAACGCTTTTCCATTGCTTGTATATTACTTGCATGATGTAGGCCATGTGTACTTTACCACATGAGCTGAATAAGGCCTTTTCCCGCCGTTGCTCGACCTATTCGGCTGCAAGCGGACTCGGTCGAGTAGGTTGGTACTTAGGGCGGCACGGTATACTCGAGTATACCACTAGGAGTTATAAGGAGGAGTAGGAGGTTGAGTATTGAACAAGACGGACTGCAACGGCTTCCGGAACTGATCCTTTCATCGGTATTTCCGGTTTATGTGTTTGTACATTTTATGCTTCTAAACTGAATTATATTAACCTACCGAAAGTGCTTAACGAGCATATTTTTGCTCCATTTATATCTTGTGTGATTTGTATGATATTAGGACCGCCAGCCGGGCTTTTAGCTCATTCCTTTCAACTTTGTTTTCCTTAGCGGATTTGAGATCGAGAGCTTCCAAGGATTACACTAGGTCGATTGGTTTGGAGACCTAATCTTGTATTTTGATGTAGCCTTGTATTTTGAATTGTACTAATGGAAGGTTGGATGGATGGATAAACTTTTGTATCTGTAATTATAGTTCGGGATGTTGTGGTTCGTTAAGGAAATTTTGGGGTTTAATTGTTACAGTTGATTTGAGGATATCGATGTATTTTGTTATTTGCATTTGAACTAAGGATCGTGAGTGAGTCCGAGGCTGAGGCGGCTCACGATACCTTAGGGTTAAGCCCTGAGAGGTGGGGGCTGCCACAGCCAAATAATAGGAGCTCAAAAGTCACTAGTACTTGACATTCTTCCTCGTGGGATCGACACCTTATTTCCCTATACTCAATAAACGATCCATATACTTGCGGTAATATAGGGTTATAAAGGTTATTTAAAATTTGAGGAGTAAAGAAAATCCCTATCAGAGCTCACAAGATCTCCCTTGATCTTGTTAGATCTAGATAGATCTTGAGGTAAAACACTTAAATCTCTTAGTATTATCTGTATTAGTGTTAGATCCTTCAGATCTACGGATTATTTTGTTAGAAATGCTAGTGTTTGAAATATTTGAAATATTTGAGTTGGGCTCTTGAATTCCCAACTTAGGTAGCTGACTAGAGGTGACTTTTAGGTAGCGGACTTGAGGACCTGATTGTGGTGGTGATTGTTGTTTTTGAGATGAGTTCATTGTATGGTTAGAATGTATGAATGTTGTTGGAAATTTTGAAGAAAAAGTATGAAGGCTGGCCGAACCTCACTTGGAATGTTTTGATGTTTGATTTCAAAATTTTACTATGTGTCTTGGCGAGATTTTGCCTAAATAAATATGTATTATGTTCATTTATGAGTATATGTTTAGATAGAGTTAAAATTTTGAACTTTAACGGTGAAAAGTTGAGTTTTCACTAAATTTTGGGTAAATATGCTATTTGAACAGATTTGAGGGTCTTGAGATGTTTTATCTATTTTTCATAAATTTTGAACTTTGGATATTGAGATTTGGTGAAAATTGTTCTAAGCATGTGTTAAAACCTCGATTTAAGTTAGTGTTGAGTTTAAACTAGAAGGGGTGATTTTCGAGCTGAAAGATCTCACTTTATGTCTTTGTTCAAAAATTTTAAAGTCGCGAGGATGGAGTACATTGAGAGAGTATTTTGTTTAAATGATGTATCTATTTGAAAATTGAATCTTTTATGATGATTTTCGACTCGAGTGACTACTTTTCAATCGATTAAAGTTAGAGGAATTTTAGGAAGAATTTTGATAAAATAAATGAATAAGTTATTTGAGTGTAGTTTCGCTATTTGTGGGGCGAAACTTATTTCTTCTTTTACTTGATCATAGGAAGTGGGGAAGAGTTTGAACCAGATCCTAACTTGGATTGTCAACTGTGATTAATTGGTGAGTGTTCCAACTCCTTTTTAAATGAAAATCTTGCTATTGTTTGTCAAGGAATGATTTGTTGAAATGATTTACCATTATTTTCAAGTAAAATGCTTTTACAAGTGAAATAATTTATGAAGAGTTTGTGAGTTTCCATGCATGTCATTTGACTTAATTCGCAAATACTAAATGAGATGGTGATTTATTTATGTGATTTTAAAACTGTGACTAGAGATGAATTACATCTTGAATATGTGTTATGTCTTGAATTCTTGACTTGTGTTTGTTAAGCGAAAGTATGTACCACACTCAATGAGTGGGAAGTACCTCTCATTTCGCCATATGTGATAAGCGATAGTATGTACCGCACTCAATGAGTGGTAGGTACCTCTCTTCCCACCTTAATCTTAACTTTTGAATAAGTCGATTGGAGCGTTGTCTCGTCGACCATACGTATTGAGTGGTAGTATGTACCACACTCTTATGAGTGAGAGGTACCTCTCATTTCGTCTGAGTATCTTATGTGTGATTAAATCTGAACGGTAGTATGTGTCACACCTAATCAATGTGAGAGGCACCTCTCATCCCGTCTCAGTACCTTTTATTTGATTAAAGTGAATTGTTCATTTAGTTATTGTTCGAATGCTTGAATTCTTGCATCTTTTAATAAACGTATTCAAATGTATTCTAGAGTTTTCTCGTTATAGTATTTCTTAAAAAAATTATAGTTTTATAAGTGATCTTTAACGACTCAACTGTTTTGCAAAAGTGCTATTTGATTTAAGTGTTATATTTTTGATCACATGTGAATTTGCTCATTTTTCGGAACCTCACTGAGCTTCTAACTCACTCCAAAAATATTTATTTCCCCTCCACAGGGCTCGAGGGAAAGGAAGCACTTGTAGAGACTTTCTAGTGTGACCGGCTGGATTAACTCTAGTTCTATTTGGGGATATTATTTCTGATGTCTTGTGAAATGTACTTAAAATATTGGAGTTTAAATTGTAATATTTATGGTTATATTATTATTCGGAATTACTTGGATGTAATTGTTGAAGTTTTTTTTTTGTAATTATTAAAGGCTGGCACTGAGATTGATTTGAGGATTGTAGTGAGTCCTGGTGAGAGTTGGGTTGGTAGCCTGCCGAACCCTTTGGTTCGCCTTAGGGGGAGGTGGGGTTGTCACACTCACGAGAAGAACATTACTCAAGCATTTCAACTAGAAGATTAGTGTTCATTTATCAAGTAATTTTGGCAATAGATAAACACATCAGGATCAAAGGATATAGGTGGCTTCCAAAAATCAGTTCTACAGTAGCTTGATCACATCCGAGTCCGTTGACTCTCCATCAATGTTTGAAATTCAAGAAACAAGGTCCATAGATCACCACTTAATCATCAATCCCGATCACTGCTCATCCCACCTTGCCCGGCTCGAATGCCAAAATTCAAGAGGTGGTAACACTTGAGTATACCAGTTCAAACTCAAGTTCATGAGTTCAAGACCTATGGTTAGTTGATCTCCTCGACCAAACCTTTCCTGACTCGATTCGACCAACTAGTCAAAGGGTCTGGGGCCCCAAGCACGTAATGGAGTTGATGGGATAATAACCCAAATGACAATCAAAGTCAAGCACAAGTAAATCATTTCACAGGCACGTCATTTCACTTGAAAAAAGATAACAATAATCCAGTCAAGAAAGGTTGAGTATGATAAAGTTCACAGTCGCCCAATTAATACTCACTCAAGTGCCAGGTTGTCAATCAAGAGAACAGGTCATTCAAGTAAGAAAGCATGTCATTCAAGCATTCACAACCACTTGAAACACTCACCTCCACCAAAGTAAAAATAAATATTATATGTCAGTCACCAAGTCACCTCCATGTTCACCTCCAAGTCCTAAGATCAAGCAAACAGAGGACATTAAAGTCCACTACTCCAAGTCACAAGAAGTGAGCAAAATGAACTTCCAAAATTCAACTTAGACAAGCCACATAACAATTCAGATTGTCACCCCCAAAAGCCCTTCCAAAATCACACGGTTTCTAGTTCAAATCAAGGGAATAAAACCACACACTTGCTAGACCAAAAGTTCAAGAAAAAACAAATGCCTCGTTTATAGCTACAAATTTGGTCAATCACCAAAAGTACACACTCACCTATAATAATAGACAATCAATAATTCATTTAAACAATCTCAAAAAACAAGTATTTGCCAATCTGGTCATGGTAGACATTTAAATCATAATTTTGCACATAAGGAACATTCACCTTTAAAAGCTTTTATATTGCGGTCTCAGTGTTATTTTCTTGCCCCTGATCCACTCCTAACAATTATAATTACCAAAACTGCTTAGATTCTTTGATGATAAAACTTATCTATTTAGTAATTAAATTCTTAGAATCTATCACATAACCTACATGAATCCTTAAGATTTTCATTGGATTAAAACTTAAACTAAAAGATTTTTCTCCTAAGGCAAAATTCCTTACATGCAAATCCTGTTTGGCATTTAATCACCACCACAAAATTCCTTACATGCAAATCCTATTCAGTATTTAATCACAACCATAAAAGGGTTTAAGTTTGTTCAATGCCTCAGTTAACTGTTCAGCCAAAGTTTTCCAACAATCTCACACGTTTTCGTACTTTGTAATCCAAGAATTCAATATGCAACTTAAGGCACATGAGATACAACTCATATATAGGAACAATATCTTAGCAATCCTTCAAAATTTCAGGCCATAAGCTGCAACAATTCAACTCTTGAACCATAGTTCAAACTATGAAAAATTCCAGCATTTCTACTCTTATAATTTCCTCCCAAAATCACCATCTTTTCTTGCACAAATCAAGGGAAATGTTACATGCATATCTAGATTAAGGTAATATAAGGTGTGTTGAGCAAGTACATCAAATTTATAGCCAAATTTTTGAGACAAGGGCTGAAGATTTCAGCTTTCTTCCTCAGTTCAAGAAATAGAATTTTCCAGCAAGGTTTCATCAAATTTTTCTCCAAAGTTAAGCACTTTCTTACTTAGTTCAAAGGCAAGCTACACAATATAGCATGATTTAAATATATAACAAGTGGTTTAGTGTGACAGCCCCACCTCTCCCTAGGTCTTACCCTGAAGATAAACGAACTACCTACCCAACTCTCGCCAGGACTCGATAACTAAAGAAAAGCCGACAACCCAAGAAAACTAAACGAGATTCTCCAAATTCAAAGTTCAACCCAACATAAATACATAAATTTCAAACCATATTTCAAATTTAGAATTTAGCACGGAGTTAAGATTACAAAATCAAAAGATAAGTTTATAAAGCAATGTAGGGTTTTCTAGTACAACAGCCCTTAAACAAAAGTAATACAAAAGCATATACTACGTGCGCGCTCTTCAAACCCATGCTCAAAGAAATTTCCCTATTAAGGAAAACAAAGGAAAAGGGGTGAGCTAATACCTCAATGAGGTCCCAAAAACACGCAACCAAGTAAACAATTAGGATTTATTAAATAAACAAATCTCACAATAAAGAACGCAAAAATAAATCAAACATATTCAGTTAAGGATACGGATGGCTTTCAAAAGCCAAATTTTCCCGTAGCTTGATCACGTCACAACCCGTTGATTTTCCATCAACGTTTAAAGTTCAAAACCAAAATTAGTAGATCCCTACTTAACACCAAATACCATCCACCATTTCACCCTCTTATCGAGTCCGAACATCTCAACAAATCAAATTTTAGGTAATATTAGAGTATACCATTTTTCAAATTCACATACCATACCCTAAGGCTCATCAACTTTCTGAACCAAGTCCGTGCTGGCTCGAATCAATTGACTTACCAAATAGATCTTGGAGCTCCAAACAAATCAAATTAGTTGATAGGATACCACTCAAGTGACTCACAAATCAAGTATAGGCCAAAGAACAATTCACAAGTATCCAAATGTCAAAAATACAGAATTTCAAGTAGAAGAGATAGAATGTGGTAAAGTACGTACTCGTCTCAATCATATTAATTTAAAATGGCACTCTTTGCCCACAAATCACAAGAGTTCAAATAATCATATAATTCAAGTACTCAAGTAACTCAACTAATCAAGTTGGTCAAGTAAATAGGCATGGAACACTCACCGAGTTAAACAAATTAACTTCAGGTGTTCACACCCAAATCCCCTTTGTTTCCTCCGTCCAAGTCTAATAGCAAGTGAAATGAAAAATATTTAGATTTGGCTACCCCAAACTTAAAAGGACCAAATGCATATGCTAGTAGTTTCTTTACCTGACAACTTATCACAAATTTGATATATGAAAATCACAAGGTGTCTACTTCAAATCATAAGTGTAAAACAAAAGAAAAATCTCATAAACACAATAGGATCATGAGTTAAGTAGGTTGTGTCGCGATAAGGGTGCATAATGAATTAAGAGAGATGAAAGAAACAATATTAAATAGGAAATTGATAAGTGATAGATTTGCCACCCTTCGGTATTTTGATCATAACTGTACCTATGTTTATCGGATTGAGGCACATTTTATGGTGTTTCGAAGCTAAGATATAGACATACAACTTTTATGAGACATTGAACCCCAGATCATACATTATCATGGTTGAAATTGGCAAAACCAGAGTCGCAAGAAATCTGTCGGATCAAGAACAGGGCAACTGAGCAGCCTCGAAAGAAAGGCTATAACTCAGTGCAGAAAAATCGAATTTGAGCATCAGTGGCATTTAAAACTAGATTCATAGACCTTTTCAACGGTATAAGGCTCAGGCTCTAGTTCATTTCCTATCACTACCAGAATGTTTGGAAAGTTGAATGAAATTTAACTTTGATTTCACCATCAAATTTCCATCTTTCATACATGATTTCATTAAGTAACCTTTCAAGGGTTATTTCTAACTTTTAGTAGGGAAATTAACATGCCAAAACATCAAGAAAAACCATCAATAAAGCATCATAAGTCCTTAGGCATTTAATCAAAAACATGAAATTTAAAAACAAAAACCCATGTTCAAGTTTCCAACCACAAGGAATTCTTCCACAGCTTTTTCTCCCAAAGCACCTCAATCACTTTAAAACTCTTCTAACATGAATCTTCTTTGAATTAAAGATCACTAAAGTATAGTTAAGTAATTGAGTACCTTGAGAGATGAAAGAGAAATCCACCCCAAAAGCTCCAACTTTCCAACCAAACTTGATGTTCAAGTGATAATCTAACATAGGTTTCTCTCTTGGATATGTTTTTTTCACTAAAAATTTCAAGATTCAAGATTTAGGTTTTGGTGGTTTCCTTGTTGCTTTGGTCGGCCAAGAGCGAAGAAAATGGAGGGAGATTTTGTAAAGACCCCACCTCCCCCTAAGGCGAACCAAAGGGTTCGGTGGATTGCCTGCCCAACTCTCGCCAGATATCACTAACAATTCTCAATTAAAATATTACAATTTCAAACCGTCAATATACATATAACATTCATGCTTAAGTACAAACTTTCAAAAAGAACTTGAATTTGTCAGTCCATAATATAGAATCACTATTAGATTACAAAAACCAAACTTGCCCAAGTTCATATATTCCACACTTATGCATTCAAATAACAATTTTCCAAAAGATCACTAATATAATCAACCACAGTCTCAATCTACTGCCAATTTGCCACATTGCTAGTCCAAGTGCTCGGCTTCTGAAGAAAATATATTAAAAACATGGTGAGCTTTCGCTCAATAAAGTTCCAAGGCATGCACAACACATAGGCATTTCTATATGTATCAAAAGCAAGATAGACATATAACATAATTAAAACAGTGCCACAAACATCATTAATGAACGAATCTCTAGAGGTGGCTCCCGTCTCCAAGGATGTAGCACATAGCTCCGCTCAGATAAACATTTCAAGAAGTGAGACTGATCTCTAGAGGTGGTGTGACGGTCCCACTTTCCCAAAGAAGCGAACAGGAGTCATGGTGCCTGGCCTCACGGGACTCGATCAATCACTTAGACTAGGATTGGTCAAGACTAGTGCCTTCAAGGCGCTTCACTCAATTCTGGAATAACAAATTTAACGGGATGAGCGTAAGCTCAGTGAGGCCAAGACGACATGCAAGCAAGCAAATGCGATAATAAAAGTGCCAACTATTTTAAACAGGTATAATAGCAATGAAGCTCAAGTATAGCTCAAGAAGGAAGTAAACACACATTTAAAAGGATATAGGAGCTCTCAGGAGCTAATCCATAGCCGATCTTTTCAAAGCGATCACAGGCGTTGACACTCCGTCAACCAAGCAAGAACAATTTCCGTGAGAACTCCACTTCACGCCATTCTCCATCCCGTTACACCCACACCAACGGACGCTTTTGTAATACCTGGTATACCGGTCGAGACATGCTCCAACCGACAAACACTCCCACGGCTTATCAAGTCCCTCAGCCAAGCCCTTGTCGGCCCGAGTTAAATGCCTTACCAATGAGTTTGGACGTCCCCATAATTTAGGTACTGGCGGCCTCTAGAGGTGGCTCCCTCCCCAACGGACGTAGCACTTAGCTCCGGGCAGTCCTCATTCAATAGCAATCAATCAACATGACGGTTTGGAGTTTAAGTTGGCGGGTCAATGCTCAACACAACCTGCACAAGTTCACAAGTTCAAGCAATTTCAATCAATCATGTTCAATAATCATTAATTTGCTCCAAGGAGTGCAAGTGCGATAAAGTACACACTTGCCTTCTCAAGGCATAGCAAGTCCAAGCAAGTTCATTCACAACAAGTCAAGTATAATTAACATGCACTTGGACACTCACCTTTGGTAATTTCACTCCAGTCTGATTGCTTAGACGATTCACCTACCGCCTGACTAGGTCCTGGGAATAATCAAGTGTTAGTTACTATTTTAGGTAACTTTTCCTATTTTACAAGTTAACCAATTAAGTATAAATTAGGTTGGGTTGGTGTCGGGACAATATAGGGTTGTGGGTAACGGTGTTGTTCAGTTTCAACCTTAGTTGGTATGTGTCGGGCGTGATTAGGGTAATTATAGGCATTGGTCGACTAGTTTGAGTGTAATCGGCAAGTTCGGGAATGAGTCGATAGGGTTGGTACACGATCGCAATTGTTAGGTAGGTCCCAGTACGATCGGCAGCTATCGACACTAGTCGGGCTCGTGGCATACCGATGCTCGTTAGTGCGAAGTCGGTTAGTCGGTGCGGCCTATGTGCATATCGGCACCGATTGGTGTAGTCTGCACGGATCGGCACCGGTGGGTGGCCATTCGCGTATCGGCACCGACCGGTCCGGCATAAGTTGGTGTCTGAACGGCAAGTCGGGTGTTGGCACTTATCATCTTGGTTTTGTACGATTTGGGAAAGTTAACAACAATCGCCCAAGTCGGCACCCGTTGGCCGAGGGCGTCGTGTGTGTGCGGGTAGGTGTGTGGGCAGAACGGTTGGTTGATTGTCGTTGGCGTGAACTAGTTGTCTAGGTCCGATGCGTCTGTTAACGGTCGGCTAGGCATAGGCTGCGGCTGGTTCACGATTACTAGGGTTGTTGGCTTCTGGTGGTGTCATCGTAACGGTTGGCTAGTTGGGTGTCGGTGCCGGGCCTTACCGGCACCGGTCGGGTGGCTATTCGCACGTTGGGTGCTGGTATGATCGGCTCAGTGGTTGGGTACATTATGTCTGGACACTGGATGGGTCGATGGAGTCGCACTAGACTCTGGGTCCGTTAATGGATGTACACGGGTCTGGCACGTTCGCTTTCCGCTAACGGGCACACGGGTTGGCTAGGGTCTAGGTAGTCCATCAAGGGTCCGGCAAGTTAAGGTTGGGCAATCCACTAACAGGTCGGCACGGTGGCTCGACAGTCCGTCAACGAATCGCACAAGAGCTCGGCAGCCAGCCTAGCGGATCGCACGACGACTGGTCACTTTCGTTAACGGGTGCGTACGGGACAGCACATCCGCTAACCCATCGGGCACGGAACGGGCACCGTGGCTAACGGACGCACACAGGTCAGTAAATCCGTTAACAGACGTGCGCACGGGCTGCACATCTGCTAACGGACGCGCACACGGGTAGCAACGGGCGCACACCGGCAGTGCCAATCCGTTAACGAACGTGCACGACAGCCGGCCACCCGTCACAGTTCACGTTTCAGGCCATATCTCCCAATATACTCTTGCGATTTTTGTCCATTTTATACCGTTGGAAATGGCATTCAGATCTCTACAACTTCTCAGAAGGGACCAAGTTCAAATTCTGGGCGTACCAAGTTCAAATTCGGGTTCAAACACACAGCAGGTGCAAAAAACCCAATTTTATCAGTCACTGAAAATCAGTGAACTTCAACCATTTGCTGGGAACGGTAGAGATGGAATCTGTGGGTGTACCATACAACGTTGGAAAGCCCTTTAAGTCTATTTTCCAACGCCACCAACGGTACCTGAATCGGACTTTTCTACAGTGAGTTATGGTTGTTTTACTGAAACTGGTTCTGGGGGACTGACAGTTCCTGCAAAGCTATGTTTTTGGCGTGAACAAGAATTTTACTTGTGCTAGGGTGCTTGTTTTTGCTTGAAATTCATCATCAACATACTACATATATAGACCAGCATGTATAGCATGTCTACCATCAGATTTATAGCAAGAAATAATCACAACAAAGCTACACAAGACGTTTTACAGAAGCTGAAATTCAAAGCATGCATAACTTGTCTTAATCTTGGTTTTCAGCATACTAAATCAGAAATTTCTTTGCCATATCAAATGAATTTTTGCATCATAAACTCAGTAGTTTGTTGGCTTGGAAATACCTCAAGCAAGTGCTGAAAATATGCTGAAGAGCTTGAGCAAGAACAAGGAAGACCAAGCAAGGAACCAGCCGAACTTCAAGGCAGCTTCAACCTTGTTTACTTTCGATTTTTGATGGCTGTTTGTAAGTAATGGTTAAGCTGATTTGGGAGCCATTCTCCTCAGTATATTTTTGCAAAGGGTCAAGGAATCCAATTGATTCATCAGCTGAAAATATAGGATTTATAGTTCAATTTAGCAAGCATGACAAGGCTTGCTTTGGCCAAGTCATTGTCTAAAAAGATGACAAGTGTCCATGTGATGCTTTGTCATGCTTGGGATGATATTTGCTGAATTGTTTTGCCCATTTCTGGTGGCTGATCCGTCCAAGCAAGAGATGATCTAAAGAGAATTTTGATTGGCCTTTGCTATTATTAGAGGGCTTGATTGCAAAGGTGAATTTACTTTTGGGTCCTCAAGTTCAAACGTGTTCTTGTTTTGCTCCACACATATTTTTAAGATACTTTTGGAAGATGTTTGGCAATCCTTTAAGCATCATGAATAGATGTAACAAGGGTTTAAAGTTTTGATATGAAACCATATTTGTAAATAAAAGGCGAGCACGGTCGAATTGGAGCAAAACGGCCATTCATTTTCATACAACACGTACATGTACATTGACCGGTGAGGTGTGGGCTACACAGGCTCTCACAGGTGGCTCTCGTCTCCAAGGACATAGCACATAGCTCCGCTCAGATAAACATTTCAAGAGTGAGACGGATCTCTAGAGGTGGCTCCCGTCTCCAAGAACGTAGCACATAGCTCCGCTCAGGTAAACATTTCAAGGAGTGAGACGGATCTCTAGAGGTGACTCCCGTCTCCAAGGACGTAGCACATAGTTCCACTCAGGTAAACATGTCAAGGAGTGAGATAAATCTCTAGAAGTGGCTCCCGTCTCCAAGGACGTAGCACATAGCACTACAAGAAAATGGATCATTAGTGACGACTTATTCCAGTGATAAAAAAAAGTCGTCACAGAAGAAGGCCCTTTAGCCACGATTTTGGTGATTCTCACTACTGAATTGTAATAGCTAAATCTTTAGTGACGACTTCAAATTGTCATCAGAAAATAGTTCACGCCATTAGACGTGGAAAGGGCGGGTTCAACATCAGTGACGACATGATATGAGTTGTCAATATTTCCCCTTCTTTTTAGTGACACCTTTTTTATTGTTGTCACTATTTCTGTTTTCTAACGATCTGTTGTTGTCAGTAAAATTGCATATTTATTAGTGACAACATATATCGTCACTTAGCAGCTGTTTGAATTCCCATTATAATTTTTAATAACTATGTTAAGTTGCAATAATTAATAAAATATTCACAATTCTAGATAAAAACTAAAGTTGAAATTGACTAAATTAATCCTAGTTGACTTGTGCCAAAATTTTCAATTATCTTAGCTAAAATACTCATGCGTCCATTTGGATTCTCTGTTTTTTGAACTGTTTTTAAAAAACTATTTTTCACATCCCAAATGCTACAGCAATACACCAACAAAAAATAATTCCAAAAACACCAATCCAAACAAATATTTCAAAAACAGCATATACATACAAAAATAAACAAATTACCTCTTCTTCTTCCACTCCAAATACCCCTTTACCATCTCTCTCCCATCCACCTTCCTCTCTCTCTCACCTCTCTTTCTCCCTTCTCCCTTTTCTCTCTCCCTCCTCCCCTCCCTCCCTCCTCCTCCCTCCTCGTCCCATCAAAACTGAAAATTTATTTGGAGCATTTTAAAGTTAAAATTTATTTGAAATAATTTTGGACATTTTAAAATAAAATTTTATTTGATTATTTTGGGGCATTTTTGAAATAAAAAATTTTTTTGGGGCATCTTTAAAATTAAAAATTTATTGCGGGTAATTTTTTAAAATTAATAATTTATTCGGGGTAATTTTTTGCAGCATCTTTAAAATTAAAAATTCATTTGGGGTAATTTTTTTGGACATCTTCAAAATTAAAAACTTATTTGGTGTATTTTCAAAATTAAAAATTTATTTGGGGTATTTTTGGGGCATTTTTAAAATTCAAAATTTATTTGAAACAATTTTTTGGGGCATTTTTAAAATTGAAAATTTCTTTGAGGTATTTTTTGGGGCATCTGTAAAATTAAAATTTTATTTTGGGTAATTTTTTGGGGCATCTTTAAATTTAAAATTTTATTTGGGGTAATTTTTGGGGCATTTTTAAAATTCCAAATTTCTTTGAGGTATTTTTCGGGGCATCTGTAAAATTAAAATTTTATTTTGGGTAATTGTTTAGAGCATCTTTAAAATTAAAAATTTATTTGGGGTAATTTTTGGGGCATTTTCAAAATTAAAAATTAATTTGGGGTGTTTTTGGGGTATTTTCAAAATTAAAATTTTATTTGAGGTATTTTTTGGGGCATTTATAAAATTAAAAATTTGTTTGGAGTAATTTTTTGGGGCATTTTTAAAATTTAAATTTTATTTGAGGTATTTTTTGGAGCATTTTTAAAATTAAAAATTTATTTTGGATAATTTTTGGGGCATCTTTAAAATTAAAAATTTATTTGAGGTATTTTTTTAAATTAACCCACCCGCACCACCACCCATCAAATAAAATTTAATTTTAAAACTACTCCAAAAAATTACTCTAAATAAATTTTTAATTTAAAAAATGCCCCAAAAAATTATCAGAAATAAATTTCTAATTTTAAAAATGCCCCAAAAAACTAAACCAAATAAATTTTTACTCTTAAAAATAACACAAAAAATTATTCCAAAAACACCCTCAAAAAGTTTTTGAAAGACATCTACAGTAGTTTTTAAAAGACAGTTACAGTAGTTTTTCACATCCCAAATGCTACAGTGCTATTTTTGAAAAACAATCCCAAAAATAAATAATCCAAACAGACCCCATAATTTCTGAAATTGTAATAAATTTTTAATTTGAAAAATAAAGTTAGTTATTAGTTAACATGAAGTTAATATAAATGAAAATTTTCAAATTCAATTAGTTAGAAAATTAGAAATTTGGAGATTAGTGACAACATTTTTCAGTGACAAGTCTAAAGTCGTCACAGAAAATTGTCCTTTAACCACAACACTAGCAGTCATCACAATAACCTCATCAAATTCTATCGCACACTAACGACTATGAAATCTCGTCAGAAAAAGTTTCTCGCCAAGAGATTTCGAGAATGCAGGAATAATTATAGAAAACAATAGTGACGACTTGGTGAATTTGGAGTATGTAGTAGTGACAATTTTTTTGATGTCATCACTATTGCTTATTCTGTTCATTGACAATTTGGGTTCTCGTTAGTGATGAATATTTAGTGACAATTTTATGTTGTCATTGTAACATTTGTAATATATTATTAATATCATTGAATGGCCAGTGACAACATTTAGCGTCAATGTAAAACTCCATTTCATGGCTGACTTTCATTAATTCTACTATGACACCCTCATCCTTACAGTTTAGCCCCTACATTTTCTCTATTTGCAAAATGAATTAGACATTTGAATAAGATATTGTAAAGAAATGTTGTATTTCCCGAAAAGTCAAGTTAGATCTGGTAATTGAAAGATAGTGGTGACATTTTGTCACCACTGACAAACTCATTTTCACACAAATTCTACTATGACACCCTAAATTTTATAAATTTGCCCCTATATTTTCTCTATTTATGAAATGTGCTAGATATTTGAATAAATTGTGTATAGATATTTTATATTTTCCTAAAATTTAAGTTATAACTAAGCCTAAATATATATATATATATATATATATATATATATATAAAGAACATTCATAGGTTCTACTATAACTACCTAAATTTTGTAATTTAAGCCCAATGTTTTTCTATTAACAATAGGCAAAAGACATCTCAATAGTTAATTATCAATGGAATGTGTAGGATTAAGCACTATAGGAATTTCATCATTAATAGCAATAGATTTGTGATAGTTTGTGTTCTCATTAAATTGAGTTCAATTTTTTACAACTTATTGCAATTATCATTAATAACATTGGATTTTTAAAAAAAAGAAAATTTTTTTTTGACAACCATATCAAGTGAATTTTATGATTTTCAATTATGAGATGTAGTCTAGTTTTGCAATTATAAGAACTGTGTTTAAAATTTTAGCTCAACTATTAGAAATGTAATAAAAAGATTATTTTCACTTGTATAAAATTAACAAATTTTGTCACCAATGATGGATATTTTTAAAATAAGAAATTATACTATAATTGAAAAATCTATGTTTCAAATAAATTAAGAACTGAAAAAAAAAGTCGCCACAGAAAGAGGGTCTTTACCCACAACATCCCACTTCATGAGAATTGTCTAATTGGGACAACTAGTTCGTGATAAATTTAATATGTCATCACAATAATAATCCCACGAGCAAACACCTAGAACACGGCAGAATAAAATAATGAGAAGACGCTCAATTTCATCACTGTTGCTACTAGTATTCTATGACGATTTTTCTTAGTTATCAATGATGTTTATCAATGAATATATTATTGTCATTATAAAATGAATTGCCTTTGTTTTACATGTAGCTACTAAACTATTTTCATATTTTTTCCAATATATTTTAGTGAAACTAAATTACCACCATGATACAAAAATATTTTCATCAAAAAATAATGAATAATATTGTATGTGTAAAATCTATATTTGAAATAAAATTAAAAACAAAAAATTCCAAAAATTTTGTAATATTTTTTTGCAATATTTTTTAGTGACACTATATTGCCACAATGATTAAAAAAATATTTTTTTTTGTCAAAAAAATAATGAGTAATAATATATAAGTAAAATCTATACTTGAAATAAAATTACAAACAAAAAATGTTTCATATAAATTTTGTGTGGAAGGAGGGATAGTTGAAGTCAATTTTTTTTTTCAAAACAAAGAAAGAGCAGAAGTGGCGGACAAACCCAAAATTCAGCTAAATCTTTGTCTTTCAACTCACCCTCTCCTCTCACCACCGACCTCTCACCACCCAAAATTCAGCTAAGTCTTTGTCGTTCAGCTCAACCTCTCCTCTCACCAACCTCTCACCACCAATTATCTTACCCTCTCACCACCCTCTCACCACCAATTCTCTTAGCCTCTAACCACCCTCTCACCACTGATTCTCACCACCAATTCTCTTAACCAGGAATTTCCTTTGCGTGGACTCACATGCCTGTTGTCTAGATCCAGCTATCCTCAAGAAATCTTATGACTAACAATGAAGCTGTGATGGGTTTGCTTTATGACATGTTAATTGTAACGGCCTCGAATTTTTAAAAAAAAAAAAAAATTATTATTAATTTTAATTCCAAAAAAATTCGAAAATTTATTTATTTATGTAGTTAAATCTTTAATTATCTTGTGATATTTAATTTTATCCTCGTTTAAAATGCCTCGTTTGATTTTAACTCTATTTTCCTGTTAATTACGTTTCGTAACATTTATTAGTGGAAAAATGTCAATGGCACGTTTTTCGAGGTAAAAGTGGACCGTGAGTAATTAGTGAAATTAAGTACGGATGATCATTAGTAGGTTAGAAGAGTGACTAAATGATTGAAATTGGGATATTGAAGGTGATTAATTAGGGTTTTGAAATTTTAGTTAAGATTTGGATTAACCTCCATTAAGTTTAGAACTTTACCTAATCGCTAATTCTTTCAACTAAACTCCCACCACTCACTTAAAATTACTTTTCCATCCCCTCTCCTAATCAAGATTTGTCCCTTAATCTCAAGCCAAATGAAGTGATTAATTTTCCCTCCAAATGGCTAATTAAGATCACTATGCCAACTTTGACTTTTTGGGTAAGACAAGACCCATGTCTTGTCTTCCTTTTTCCCATTAATTCCTCAAGAAAAATTGCACAAAATTCCTTTCTTCTTCCTTTCTTCTCAGCCAACTCAAGCCCTCTTCTTCCTCTTATTTTCATCAAAAATTTCTTCCATTTTCTCCATTAAAACTCAACCAAATTCGCACCAAGAAAAGCTTAGCTAAGGAAGAGGATATTGTGGGCTTCATCTTGCATTTCTTTCCTTGAAGTTTTGCTAACCAAAGAAAGGTAACATTCTCTTAATTTCCTTCTTGTCCAAGTTCTTTAAACCCCAAGCATGATAATTAGGAAATGGGTTATTGAGATGTTCATAGAACTTGTAATTAGTGATGATCATGTGGTGTGGAGTGTTGAGCTTCATTTTTATGTATTTTGATGATTATGGGAAATTTTGTGGGCTCTTGAAATCCCACTAAATAAGTGCAAATGATTGTTAGATGGTTAAATGATGTTGTTTAGGTGCATTATGTATGTTGATGATGGTCAAAAATTTGATGAAAAGCAAAAGGGAAAATCGGCTAAGGAAGGCAAAATTTGGGGGGGGTTGAATTTCTGATTTTTCTATGATTTTCGTGGCTGTGTTTTTGGCTAGTTAAGAGGCTGAAATTGATGTCCAAGTGGTGAATGTTAAGCTGCTATTTTGTCCCATAAAAAGACCTTTGAGAGTTGATGTAATTATGGTTGCAAAGTTGGGTGTAAAAGCTGGAAATTTGGGGGGAAATGCTGTCCGAATTTTGAGGCTTTGTTTTGTGAAATTCTTGCCAAAAGATGTGACCATTTTTGATCATAAATAGGCTTAGGAAGTTCAATACTAGCTTAGTTTCGAAAATTAGGCAAAATGGAAGAGAATTGAGGCATGAACTAGATGAACAAGTGAGGGAGAAAATTTTTCCAGATTTGAATGCATGGATTGGACGAAATTGAGGCGCATATAAAACTGCCTTCCCGGTGGTATTTTAAGTTGAAATTTTGTGTGAATCTAGTTGATATATGGAAGTGTTAGTGTGCCAAATTTGACAATTTTTGGACTTGAATTCGTCACTCAAATAACCTCTTGAATGCTGCCCTGTATTTTCGAAAACCCAGAAATGCAGAATTTCGAGTGACCCCTGTTTGCACTGTTATAATTTCATGGTCGGATGTCGGAATTGAGTTCCGTCAGTGGCTGTTGAAACTTCATATGTAGGGCTATATTGTGTATAAATTTCAGAGGTTAATTAATTTTCTGTAATTTTTGGCGGATTTTCAAAATAGGCTGGATAACCAGCCTGACGGAAACTGTTAACTTACTGTAGCCGAATGTTCAACTGAAATCTGGGTTAATTTCGTCCATAATTTTAATTTGATGTCTTCTGAAAAGTTTTAGAGCTTTCAAAGAGGTTTCCAACGGTATCAAATGAGCAGAATTCCGACTTGTACAACTTGAGTTATGATTTTCAAAGATTTCAGCTCAAATTAGGAAATTATCAATTTACTTTCTTATGAGATAAATTTGGTCGGTGAATTAGGGAAACCTATTTCCACTCTCTTTTAATTATTATAAGGCATAAACTTGGAAATTTTGATATGGAAATGGTCGACCCTTTTTTTTTTCTTGATTTTCGTGCCAATTTAGTGTCTTCCTTGATTTTCAAATTAGGAAATCTTGAACTTGACTTGAGTCTCTTTGAGACATTTTTAAAGACATCTATCAAATATTATTCAAGCGTTTTGAATGAAAATACTCGTACTTGTCTCAGGTGATCGAGAAGATCCCGGAAAAAACCTCAATTGATCTTGCGTGCTTTTGGCCTTAAACGCATGAATTCGGTGAGTGTCAAGTGCATGACTTGTTGTATTACTTGACTTGTTTATTTGAATATAAACTGTTGAGGCGAGAGTGTACTTTATCGCACTCGTTCTCTTTTACTTGACTTGCATGTACTTGACCGTTACTTGACTTGATTGGACTGTTACTTGACTTGATTGGAAATGAACGTCGATTGGAATAATCCATCGACTTAAAAAGTGTTAAATGGGGACGCCCAAAACCTATTGGGGATCCTTGGGACCCGAGCCGGCAAGGGCTTGGTCGGGAAGCTTGGTGAACCTTAGGTACTGTTCTTTGAGCTTGACCTATTGGGGAGGTCTTGCTCGGTATTGCTCGACGTAGCTTTACCTTTTAAATTTACCTGTTTGGTTTCGGGCCCGAGAGGGTGAACTGTTGGACGGAGGTTGTAATAAGTGGAGTTTCTACGGACTTTATTTGTGTTAAGTTGACGGAGGGTCAACGTTTGGGAATGGAATGGACTCAACTGCTTAACCGTGGAAAATGGCTCCTGAGAGCCCTGTATCCTTCACTGTACTTTGTATTTTTCCTGTATGAATTGGTCAGTGTACTTGCGCAAATTCACTGTAGATAGAGAGGCTCGAAGAGGGTCTCCGAACCCAGAGACTTTGTCTAACGTGAGCCCTCAGTAGTGATTCCTTGAGAATACAATCTCCGGTGAAAATTGCAATTGTACAAGTGCATGATTGATTTACCTGCTTTTATATCTAAATTTATTGACCTTCCTACTTACTTGATTACGTGCTTGCATGTTTCTCCTTGGCCTCACTGAGCGTTAGCTCACCCCAGTTTGTTTTCCTTAACAGGTCTCGAAGTGGAAAACGTAGATCGAGGATTTAGTTACTTGGGTAGGATTTCCATGATTTTGTATAAGCTGAATATTAAACTTCGACGTTAAAGATTTATTGTACTTGAAGTTGATGTTATAAGAGTTTTATTAGAATTTATTGAGGATTTACCTTTGTAAGTTAACTATCATTTATTGTTGGACCTCAATTGAGGTTTTAAGAGCGGATGCATGTATTATTATTTTAGAGATCTTGAAATGTGATTATTTGAAATCTATAATATGCTTGAGGGTTTGTAGTGAGTCCTGGCGAGAGCTGGGCAGACAGTCCACTGATACCCTTGGGTTCGCCCTTGGGAGAGGTGGGGCTGTTACAAATGGTATCAGAGCTTAGGTTTCAGATCCTTGTAGTGTATCTTAGGCTTAAAGCTTAGGATATCGGACTGTGGGGGTTAGTTTGAGTGTTAAGTGAATAGTGAAGTAGTAAGTATTTGTGATTCTGATGGTTAGTAGGATTCGAACTCCCGAGTTCATAAAAGTCCTTGTATTGGATTTCCAAGAATTGAGCTTTAAGTGGTTAGAGCTCCATTGTGATTAAATATTAACCTGGCGATTTTGGTTTTCTTAGCAGGTTAAACTCGGAATTAAAGGAATTAGTGACATGGCGAACTCGGATTCATGAAGATCTAGAGACTCTAAAGGACTTAGGGTTTCACGGAACTTGCTAAATATTGGGAAGGACGATGGGAACAAGAATATAAGGAAAAGACCGAAGTTAATAAGCAAGTATGGAAATGAAGAAGAAATATGAAGCCATACTAGAGGAGATGCAACATAAGTTTGATGTGGTGCACTCCACTACCCAAATTGAATTTCAAGATACTCCTAACACTCAAGTTAGAAATCAGTTGGGAAGCCCTCTCAATGTTAAAGGGAAGCGTAAAGAGATTAACCAAGACTAACATGTTGAAGGTAATGGAAGGAAATCAAAATCTAGTGGACCTCGTGCATGGCGACTTAGAGCTGCTAAGTGTGATTTCAAAAATCTCATCCTACAAATGAGTGTTGGAGAAAGATGGGAGCATGTTTAAGGTGTGGAAGCCTCAACACCAAATAAGGAACTGTAAAACCTAGGGTTATATCTATTCTAGGGGTTTTGAACTTGGCACTTGATGTAATGATTAGTACAACCAACTAGATGTAGGGTGAAAATCTGGTTATGAACTAGACTATGGAGGTCTTAGTCTTTTGAATGTTTTGTAAGTGGATTAGATGGGGTGAGGCTTGTGAGGCCTATGCTTGTGACTACATGACTAATTGTATTTTGTAGCATCTACGCAGTAGTATGTTTTGTAATCTTTGAAAAGAGAAACCATCGGCATTCTCGCCTCGGTGGGTGCATGCTTATTTATCGCTTTCTTTGTTGTGTTTTGTGTGGTAATATAGTCGGTGTAACTTTTAGTATTTTCTTTTGTATAAAATATGCCAACGACTTGATTCTCTCGATATATATACATATATGTATGAAAGTTACGGTTTCAGAAAATTCTCTTGTTCATGCAAAAAAAAAAAAAAAAAAAAATTAAATTAATTTGCTAACTTGCTTATTTTATTTTGTGTTAATTCATGACATTCCCTTTTTATTCTATTTTACCCTGCTTTGGTGTATTTTAATTTAGTTTATTTTCACATGTATTTTATGTCCATCTTCTATAAAATTGTGGACAGAGACTAGGCTACGAAATCGAGGTTGAGAACGAGGGTGTGGGTCAAGACACCCAAAGCAAGGGAGAGAATCAAGAGCAAGTCTAGGGTTAGTCAATGAGAGTAAAAAAAGATAATTAGGTGGAGTGTATATTGTCTTTTATTGGAATTAGAGGGAGTTAAGTGAGAAAAGGCGAACTAGTAAATAAGATAGATTTCATTAGAGTCACGAGCAATGGAAGGGTGGCCATTGGCATCATCTCCACCACTCATCCTTTACAAAACTTCAATTACTCTTCATTTTACCATTTTACTTTGACTTCACAAGAAAATAACTAGAGAGAGGCAAAAGAGAGTCTTGCTTCATATTTTATCTTTATTCATTCTTTTATCTTTAGAAAATCACCAACCCAAAACTCTACTCTCTTCCTTCCTTGTGGCAGTTTATAGAGATGAGAGAGGTGAGATTTTTCAGCAATTTTCTCCACTGTTTACTCTTCCCTAGCTGGTTATTCAAGCTATCAATAGGGAAGAAAGCTTTCATTTGTTCTTCCATAAATTTTGCTTCAATCCACCTTCACTTGCCACCGATCAGGTTCGGGAGAAAGTAAATCTTGAGGCGAATCTTGGAGGTTTACGACTTACCTTGACCAGGATAAATACTATGTTAGTGGGAAGAGCTTGAACTTTGTAGCCTATAAGTTCTACGACTTACACCTAATGATTTATGGCTAGATGAGCCTAGATTATTGAAGGGATTTCTTGAAAACCGAATACTAGGTTAGATGATTTGAAGATTTTCCATACCTTGTAGTGTAAACTTGTTAGCGAATCTTGACGGTTAATAGCTTGACATATGTCGATTGTTATGTCTTATGGTTATTTCATGAGATTGAAGGACTATAGATATGAGATTGGTGCGAGAATCTTGGTAGAATCTCTAGAGGTACCCCCCCTACTGGCCGAATCCTTTCAACTACTTTTAGCCTTATAGTCTTACAAATTTTTGGTAAAATATTGTTCAATGATCTTTGTTCAAAGTTGACTTTTAAATGTGAGTTTAGAGGTTAAAAAAAAATATAAATAAAAAAAAAGAGGATAATTTCTTGAACTCTATTTTGTTAGATATCTCCTTAGGGAGCATTGTGCAATTTTTGAAAATCTTGATATCGCGGTGCAAAATGAAGTTTTTATTTGGGTTTTGTACGTTAGATTTGAAACTAGACAAGAATTTTTCAACCTTGTAAACTTTAGATTTGACTCAATCTCTATACGTACCAATAGTTTTTAGAATTCACTAAAACGACAGACTTGATCTGTTTTTCTACTTGCGAAAGCTACCACTTGAGGTCAAGTTTGTTATTTACAATTTGAGTTTTTGAAAATGTCTTTTGAACAGTTATAGTACTTTGAGTCTATTTTCTAGTGGTATACAACTGGTAATTTTTCGACTTATGGATATAAAAGTTAGAATTTTCTGGTTTAAAGAAAAGTGTTCTTTTAAAACTTAAAACTTTACTAAGAAAATGTTGATTTGATCCAGTTTGAATTGAATGAAAATGAGGTCGTTTATAGTTTTAATCCCTCTTTAAATGATGGTTTTCAAAACTTTAATCCCTCTTTAGCGCTACAGAGCGTTTAAGAGTGTGGGTTTTCCTTTTCAATTGAGCCTCTATGATGATTTAAGGAAATTAATTGGAGATAATTAGCCTTTGATGGTTATTGAGAGTAATCTCACTTAGGTGCTCAAGGTGACTTCTAGGAGACTCGCAGGAAGTAAGGACTTGAGAACTAAGGTAATCTCTTTGGTTAAGAATGTTTGGAAAATCGGACGCCGAGAAGGCGATTTGGGAAGTGGAAGATGAAATGCCGAGTATTCAGAATTATTTGTTTAACAAGGTGAGAATTTTGAGGACAAAATTCTTTTAAGGAGGGAGAATGTAACCTCGAATTTTAAAAAAAAAAATTATTATTAATTTTAATTCCAAAAAAATTCAAAATTTATTTATTTATGTAGTTAAATCTTTAATTATCTTGTGATATTTAATTTTATCCTCGTTTAAAATGCCTCGTTTGATTTTAACTCTATTTTCCTGTTAATTACGTTTCAGTAACATTTATTAGTGGAAAATGTCAATGGCACGCGTTTTTTCGAGGTAAAAGTGGACCGTGAGTAATTAGTGAAATTAAGTGGGATGATCATTAGTAGGTTAGAAGAGTGACTAAATGATTGAAATTGGGATATTGAAGGTGATTAATTAGGGTTTTGAAATTTTAGTTAAGATTTGGATTAACCTCCATTAAGTTTAGAACTTTACCTAATCGCTAATTCTTTCAACTAAACTCCCACCACTCACTTAAAATTACTTTTCCATCCCCTCTCCTAATCAAGATTTGTCCCTTAATCTCAAGCCAAATGAAGTGATTAATTTTCCCTCCAAATGGCTAATTAAGATCACTATGCCAACTTTGACTTTTTGGGTAAGACAAGACCCATGTCTTGTCTTCCTTTTCCCATTAATTCCTCAAGAAAATTGCACAAAATTCCTTTCTTCTTCCTTTCTTCTCAGCCGAACTCAAGCCCTCTTCTTCCTCTTATTTTTCATCAAAATTTCTTCCATTTCTCCATTAAAACTCAACCAAATTGCACCAAGAAAAGCTTAGCTAAGGAAGAGGATATTGTGGGCTTCATCTTGCATTTCTTTCCTTGAAGTTTTGCTAACCAAAGAAAGGTAACATTCTCTTAATTTCCTTCTTGTCCAAGTTCTTTAAACCCCAAGCATGATAATTAGGAAATGGGGTTATTGAGATGTTCATAGAACTTGTAATTAGTGATGATCATGTGGTGTGGAGTGTTGAGCTTCATTTTTATGTATTTTGATGATTATGGGAAATTTTGTGGGCTCTTGAAATCCCACTAAATAAGTGCAAATGATTGTTAGATGGTTAAATGATGTTGTTTAGGTGCATTATGTATGTTGATGATGGTCAAAAATTTGATGAAAAGCAAAAAGGGAAAATCGGCTAAGGAAGGCAAAATTTGGGGGGTTGAATTTCTGATTTTTCTATGATTTTCGTGGCTGTGTTTTTGGCTAGTTAAGAGGCTGAAATTGATGTCCAAGTGGTGAATGTTAAGCTGCTATTTTGTCCCATAAAAAGACCTTTGAGAGTTGATGTAATTATGGTTGCAAAGTTGGGTGTAAAAGCTGGAAATTTGGGGGAAATGCTGTCCGAATTTTGAGGCTTTGTTTTGTGAAATTCTTGCCAAAATATGTGACCATTTTTGATCATAAATAGGCTTAGGAAGTTCAATACTAGCTTAGTTTCGAAAATTAGGCAAAATGGAAGAGAATTGAGGCATGAACTAGATGAACAAGTGAGGGAGAAAATTTTTCCAGATTTGAATGCATGGATTGGACGAAATTGAGGCGCATAGAAAACTGCCTTCCCGGTGGTATTTTAAGTTGAAATTTGGTGTGAATCTAGTTGATATATGGAAGTGTTAGTGTGCCAAATTTGACAATTTTTGGACTTGAATTCGTCACTCAAATAACCTCTTGAATGCTGCCCTGTATTTTCGAAAACCCAGAAATGCAGAATTTCGAGTG
The DNA here is from genome assembly GCA_013103745.1 of Gardenia jasminoides. Taxonomy (NCBI): domain Eukaryota; kingdom Viridiplantae; phylum Streptophyta; class Magnoliopsida; order Gentianales; family Rubiaceae; genus Gardenia; species Gardenia jasminoides. The sequence continues at coordinate 15,835,271 of CM023096.1, forward strand.
ACCCCTGTTTGCACTGTTATAATTTCATGCTCGGATGTCGGAATTGAGTTCCGTCAGTGGCTGTTGAAACTTCATATGTAGGGCTATATTGTGTATAAATTTCAGAGGTTAATTAATTTTCTGTAATTTTTGGCGGATTTTCAAAATAGGCTGGATAACCAGCCTGACGGAAACTGTTAACTTACTGTAGCCGAATGTTCAACTGAAATCTGGGTTAATTTCGTCCATAATTTTAATTTGATGTCTTCTGAAAAGTTTTAGAGCTTTCAAAGAGGTTTCCAACGGTATCAAATGAGCAGAATTCCGACTTGTACAACTTGAGTTATGATTTTTCAAAGATTTCAGCTCAAATTAGGAAATTATCGAATTTACTTTCTTATGAGATAAATTTGGTCGGTGAATTAGGGAAACCTATTTCCACTCTCTTTTAATTATTATAAGGCATAAACTTGGAAATTTTGATATGGAAATGGTCGACCCTTTTTTTTTCTTGATTTTCGTGCCAACTTAGTGTCTTCCTTGATTTTCAAATTAGGAAATCTTGAACTTGACTTGAGTCTCTTTGAGACATTTTTAAAGACATCTATCAAATATTATTCAAGCGTTTTGAATGAAAATACTCGTACTTGTCTCAGGTGATCGAGAAGATCCCGGAAAAAACCTCAATTGATCTTGCGTGCTTTTGGCCTTAAACATGAACTCGGTGAGTGTCAAGTGCATGACTTGTTGTATTACTTGACTTGTTTATTTGAATATAAACTGTTGAGGCGAGAGTGTACTTTATCGCACTCGTTCTCTTTTACTTGACTTGCATGTACTTGACCGTTACTTGACTTGATTGGACTGTTACTTGACTTGATTGGAAATGAACGTCGATTGGAATAATCCATCGACTTAAAAAGTGTTAAATGGGGACGCCCAAAACCTATTGGGGATCCTTGGGACCCGAGCCGCAAGGGCTTGGTGGGAAGCTTGGTGAACCTTAGGTATGTTCTTTGAGCTTGACCTATTGGGAGGTCTTGCTCGGTATTGCTCGGCGTAGCTTTACCTTTTAAATTTACCTGTTTGGTTTCGGGCCCGAGAGGGTGAACTGTTGGACGGAGGTTGTAATAAGTGGAGTTTCTACGGACTTTATTTGTGTTAAGTTGACTGAGGGTCAACGCTTGGGAATGGAATGGACTCAAGCTTAAGTGGAAAATGGCTCCGAGAGCCCTGTATCCTTACACTGTACTTTGTATTTTTCCTGTATGAATTGGTCATTGTACTTGCAAATTCACTTGTAGATAGAGAGGCTCGAAGAGGGTCTCCGAACCCAGCTCCGAGACTTTTGTCTAACGTGAGCCCTCGAGTAGTGATTCCTTGAGAATACAATCTCCTGGTGAAAATTGCAATTGTACAAGTGCATGATTGATTTACCTGCTTTTATATCTAAATTTATTGACCTTCCTACTTACTTGATTACGTGCTTGCATGTTTCTCCTTGGCCTCACTGAGCGTTAGCTCACCCCAGTTTGTTTTCCTTAACAGGTCTCGAAGTGGAAAACGTAGATCGAGGATTTAGTTACTTGGGTAGGATTTCCATGATTTTGTATAAGCTGAATATTAAACTTCGACGTTAAAGATTTATTGTACTTGAAGTTGATGTTATAAGAGTTTTATTAGAATTTATTGAGGATTTACCTTTGTAAGTTAACTATCATTTATTGTTGGACCTCAATTGAGGTTTTAAGAGCGGATGCATGTATTATTATTTTAGAGATCTTGAAATGTGATTATTTGAAATCTATAATATGCTTGAGGGTTTGTAGTGAGTCTGGCGAGAGTTGGCAGAGCAGTCCGATACCCTTGGGTTCCCTTGGGAGAGGTGGGGCTGTTACAAATGGTATCAGAGCTTAGGTTTCAGATCCTTGTAGTGTATCTTAGGCTTAAAGCTTAGGATATCGGACTGTGGGGGTTAGTTTGAGTGTTAAGTGAATAGTGAAGTAGTAAGTATTTGTGATTCTGATGGTTAGTAGGATTCGAACTCCCGAGTTCATAAAAGTCCTTGTATTGGATTTCCAAGAATTGAGCTTTAAGTGGTTAGAGCTCCATTGTGATTAAATATTAACCTGGCGATTTTGGTTTTCTTAGCAGGTTAAACTCGGAATTAAAGGAATTAGTGACATGGCGAACTTGGCGGATTCATGCGAAGATATAGAGACTCTACGAAAGGACTTAGGGTTTCAGACGGAACTTGCTAAATATTGGGAAGGACGATGGGAACAAGAATATAAGGAAAAGACCGAGTTAATAAGCAAGTACGTGGAAATGAAGAAGAAATATGAAGCCATACTGGAGGAGATGCAACATAAGTTTGATGTGGTGCACTCCACTACCCAAATTGAATTTCAAGATACTCCTAACACTCAAGTTAGAAATCAGTTGGGAAGCCCTCTCAATGTTAAAGGGAAGCGTAAAGAGATTAACCAAGACGAACATGCTGTTGAAGGTAATGGAAGGAAATCAAAATCTAGTGGACCTCGTGCATGGCGACTTAGAGCTGCTAAGTGTGATTTCTGTCAAAAATCTCATCCTACAAATGAGTGTTGGAGAAAGATGGGAGCATGTTTAAGGTGTGGAAGTCTCGAACACCAAATAAGGAACTGTTGTAAAACCTAGGGTTATATCTATTCTAGGGGTTTTGAACTTGGCACTTGATGTAATGATTAGTACAACCAACTAGATGTAGGGTGAAAATCTGGTTATGAACTAGACTATGGAGGTCTTAGTCTTTTGAATGTTTTGTAAGTGGATTAGATGGGGTGAGGCTTGTGAGGCCTATGCTTGTGACTACATGACTAATTGTATTTTGTAGCATCTACGTGTAGTATGTTTTGTAATCTTTTGAAAAGAGAAACCATCAGGGCGATTCTCGTCTCGGTGGGTGCATGCTTATTTATCGCTTTCTTTGTTGTGTTTTTGTGTGGTAATATAGTCGTGCAAGCGACTTTTAGTATTTTCTTTTGTATAAAATATGCCACTGTCACGTACTTGATTCTCTCGATATATATACATATATGTATGAAAGTTGGGCGGTTTCAGAAAATTCTCTTGTTCATGCAAAAAAAAAAAAAAAAAAAAAATTAAATTAATTTGCTAACTTGCTTATTTTATTTTGTGTTAATTCATGACATTCCCTTTTTATTCTATTTTACCCTGCTTTGGTGTATTTTAATTTAGTTTATTTTCACATGTATTTTATGTCCATCTTCTATAAAAATTGTGGACAGTAGACGAGGCTACGACTGAAATCGAGGTTGAGAACGAGGGTGTGGGTCAAGACACCCAAAGCAAGGGAGAGAATCAAGAGCCGAAGTCTAGGGTTAGTCAATGAGAGTAAAAAAAAGATAATTCGTGGAGTGTATATTGTCTTTTATTGGAATTAGAGGGAGTTAAGTGAGAAAAGGCGAACTAGTAAATAAGATAGATTTCATTAGAGTCACGAGCAATGGAAGGGTGGCCATTGGCATCATCTCCACCACTCATCCTTTACAAAACTTCAATTACTCTTCATTTTACCATTTTACTTTGACTTCACAAGAAAATAACTAGAGAGAGGCAAAAGAGAGTCTTGCTTCATATTTTATCTTTATTCATTCTTTTATCTTTAGAGAAAATCACCAACCCAAAACTCTACTCTCTTCCTTCCTTGTGGCCAGTTTTATAGAGATGAGAGAGGTGAGATTTTTCAGCAATTTTCTCCACTGTTTACTCTTCCCTAGCTGGTTATTCAAGCTATCAATAGGGAAGAAAGCTTTCATTTGTTCTTCCATAAATTTTGCTTCAATCCACCTTCACTTGCCACCCATCGGGTTCGGAGAAAGTAAATCTTGAGGCTAATCTTGGAGGTTTGACTTACCTTGACCAGATAAATACTATGTTAGTGGGAAGAGCTTGAACTTTGTAGCCTATAAGTTCTACCGACTTACACCTAATGATTTATGGCTAGATGAGCCTAGATTATTGAAGGGATTTCTTGAAAACCAATACTAGGTTAGATGATTTGAAGATTTTCCATACCTTGTAGTGTAAACTTGTTAGCGAATCTTGACGGTTAATAGCTTGACATATGTCGATTGTTATGTCTTATGGTTATTTCATGAGATTGAAGGACTATAGATATGAGATTGGTGCGAGAATCTTGGTAGAATCTCTAGAGGTACCCCTACTTGGCGTAATCCTTTCAACTACTTTTAGCCTTATAGTCTTACAAATTTTTGGTAAAATATTGTTCAATGATCTTTGTTCAAAGTTGACTTTTAAATGTGAGTTTAGAGGTTAAAAAAAAAATAAATAAAAAAAAAGAGGATAATTTCTTGAACTCTATTTTGTTAGATATCTCCTTAGGGAGCATTGTGCAATTTTTGAAAATCTTGATATCACGGTGCAAAATGAAGTTTTATTTGGGTTTTGTATGCGTTAGATTTGAAACTAGACAAGAATTTTTCAACCTTGTAAACTTTAGATTTGACTCAATCTCTATAACGCACCAATAGTTTTAGAATTCACTAAAACGCAGACTTGATCTGTTTTTCTACTTAAAGCTACCACTTGAGGTCAAGTTTGTTATTTACAATTTGAGTTTTATGAAAATGTCTTTTGAACAGTTATAGTACTTTGAGTCTATTTTCTAGTGGTATACAACTGGTAATTTTTCGACTTATGGATATAAAAGTTAGAATTTTCTGGTTTAAAGAAAAGTGTTCTTTAAAACTTAAAACTTTACTAAGAAAATGTTGATTTGATCCGAAGTTTGAATTTGAATGAAAAATGAGGTCATTTATAGTTTTAATCCCTCTTTTAAATGATGGTTTTCAAAACTTTAATCCCCTCTTTAGGCGTTACAGTAGACGTTTAAGAGTGTGGGTTTTCCTTTTTCAATTGAGCCCTCTATGATGATTTAAGGAAATTAATTGGAGATAATTCGCCTTTGATGGTTATTGAGAGTAATCTCACTTAGGTGCTCAAGGTGACTTCTAGGAGACTTAGGAAGTAAAGGACTTGAGAACTAAGGTAATCTCTTTGGTTAAGAATGTTTGGAAAATCGGACGTCGAGAAGGCGATTTGGGAAGTGGAAGATGAAATGCCAGAGTATTCAGAATTATTTGTTTAACAAGGTGAGAATTTTGAGGACAAAATTCTTTTAAGGAGGGGAGAATGTAACGGCCTCGAAATTTTTTTTAAAAAAAAAAAAAATTATTATTAATTTTAATTCCAAAAAATTCGAAAATTTATTTATTTATGTAGTTAAATCTTTAATTATCTTGTGATATTTAATTTTATCCTCGTTTAAAATGCCTCGTTTGATTTTAACTCTATTTTCCTGTTAATTACGTTTCAGTAACATTTATTAGTGGAAAATGTCAATGGCACGCTTTTGAGGTAAAGTGGACCGTGAGTAATTAGTGAAATTAAGTACGGATGATCATTAGTAGGTTAGAAGAGTGACTAAATGATTGAAATTGGGATATTGAAGGTGATTAATTAGGGTTTTGAAATTTTAGTTAAGATTTGGATTAACCTCCATTAAGTTTAGAACTTTACCTAATCGCTAATTCTTTCAACTAAACTCCCACCACTCACTTAAAATTACTTTTCCATCCCCTCTCCTAATCAAGATTTGTCCCTTAATCTCAAGCCAAATGAAGTGATTAATTTTCCCTCCAAATGGCTAATTAAGATCACTATGCCAACTTTGACTTTTTGGGTAAGACAAGACCCATGTCTTGTCTTCCTTTTTCCCATTAATTCCTCAAGAAAAATTGCACAAAATTCCTTTCTTCTTCCTTTCTTCTCAGCCGAACTCAAGCCCTCTTCTTCCTCTTATTTTTCATCAAAAATTTCTTCCATTTTCTCCATTAAAACTCAACCAAATTCGCACCAAGAAAAGCTTAGCTAAGGAAGAGGATATTGTGGGCTTCATCTTGCATTTCTTTCCTTGAAGTTTTGCTAACCAAAGAAAGGTAACATTCTCTTAATTTCCTTCTTGTCCAAGTTCTTTAAACCCCAAGCATGATAATTAGGAAATGGGGTTATTGAGATGTTCATAGAACTTGTAATTAGTGATGATCATGTGGTGTGGAGTGTTGAGCTTCATTTTTATGTATTTTGATGATTATGGGAAATTTTGTGGGCTCTTGAAATCCCACTAAATAAGTGCAAATGATTGTTAGATGGTTAAATGATGTTGTTTAGGTGCATTATGTATGTTGATGATGGTCAAAATTTGATGAAAAGCAAAACGGAAAATCGGCTAAGGAAGGCAAAATTTGGGGGGGGTTGAATTTCTGATTTTTCTATGATTTTCGTGGCTGTGTTTTTGGCTAGTTAAGAGGCTGAAATTGATGTCCAAGTGGTGAATGTTAAGCTGCTATTTTGTCCCATAAAAAGACCTTTGAGAGTTGATGTAATTATGGTTGCAAAGTTGGGTGTAAAAGCTGGAAATTTGGGGGAAATGCTGTCCGAATTTTGAGGCTTTGTTTTGTGAAATTCTTGCCAAAATATGTGACCATTTTTGATCATAAATAGGCTTAGGAAGTTCAATACTAGCTTAGTTTCGAAAATTAGGCAAAATGGAAGAGAATTGAGGCATGAACTAGATGAACAAGTGAGGGAGAAAATTTTTCCAGATTTGAATGCATGGATTGGACGAAATTGAGGCGCATAGAAAACTGCCTTCCCGGTGGTATTTTAAGTTGAAATTTGGTGTGAATCTAGTTGATATATGGAAGTGTTAGTGTGCCAAATTTGACAATTTTTGGACTTGAATTCGTCACTCAAATAACCTCTTGAATGCTGCCCTGTATTTTCGAAAACCCAGAAATGCAGAATTTCGAGTGACCCCTGTTTGCACTGTTATAATTTCATGCTCGGATGTCGGAATTGAGTTCCGTCAGTGGCTGTTGAAACTTCATATGTAGGGCTATATTGTGTATAAATTTCAGAGGTTAATTAATTTTCTGTAATTTTGGCGGATTTTCAAAATAGGCTGGATAACCAGCCTGACGGAAACTGTTAACTTACTGTAGCCGAATGTTCAACTGAAATCTGGGTTAATTTCGTCCATAATTTTAATTTGATGTCTTCTGAAAAGTTTTAGAGCTTTCAAAGAGGTTTCCAACGGTATCAAATGAGCAGAATTCCGACTTGTACAACTTGAGTTATGATTTTTCAAAGATTTCAGCTCAAATTAGGAAATTATCGAATTTACTTTCTTATGAGATAAATTTGGTCGGTGAATTAGGGAAACCTATTTCCACTCTCTTTTAATTATTATAAGGCATAAACTTGGAAATTTTGATATGGAAATGGTCGACCCTTTTTTTCTTGATTTTCGTGCCAACTTAGTGTCTTCCTTGATTTTCAAATTAGGAAATCTTGAACTTGACTTGAGTCTCTTTGAGACATTTTTAAAGACATCTATCAAATATTATTCAAGCGTTTTGAATGAAAATACTCGTACTTGTCTCAGGTGATCGAGAAGATCCCGGAAAAACCTCAATTGATCTTGCGTGCTTTTGGCCTTAAACTCATGAACTCGGTGAGTGTCAAGTGCATGACTTGTTGTATTACTTGACTTGTTTATTTGAATATAAACTGTTGAGGCGAGAGTGTACTTTATCGCACTCGTTCTCTTTTACTTGACTTGCATGTACTTGACCGTTACTTGACTTGATTGGACTGTTACTTGACTTGATTGGAAATGAACGTCGATTGGAATAATCCATCGACTTAAAAAGTGTTAAATGGGGACGCCCAAAACCTATTGGGGATCCTTGGGACCCGAGCCGGCAAGGGCTTGGTTGGGAAGCTTGGTGAACCTTAGGTACTGTTCTTTGAGCTTGACCTATTGGGGAGGTCTTGCTCGGTATTGCTCGGCAGTAGCTTTACCTTTTAAATTTACTGTTTGGTTTGGGCCCAGAGGGTGAAGCTGGACTGAGGTTGTAATAAGTGGAGTTTCTACGGACTTTATTTGTGTTAAGTTGACGGAGGGTCAACGTTTGGGAATGGAATGGACTCAACTGCTTAACCGTGGAAAATGGCTCCTGAGAGCCCTGTATCCTTACCTGTACTTTGTATTTTTCCTGTATGAATTGGTCACTGTACTTGCGCAAATTCACTGTAGATAGAGAGGCTCAAGAGGGTCTCCAACCCACTCAGACTTTTGTCTAACGTGAGCCCTCGGTAGTGATTCCTTGAGAATACAATCTCCGGTGAAAATTGCAATTGTACAAGTGCATGATTGATTTACCCGCTTTTATATCTAAATTTATTAACCTTCCTACTTACTTGATTACGTGCTTGCATGTTTCTCCTTGTAGCCTCAGCTGGCGTTAGCTCACCCATTGTTTTCCTTAAGCAGTCTCGAAGTGGAAAAGCGTAGATCGAGATTTAGTTACTTGGGTAGGATTTCCATGATTTTGTATAAGCTGAATATTAAACTTCGACGTTAAAGATTTATTGTACTCGAAGTTGATGTTATAAGAGTTTTATTAGAATTTATTGAGGATTTACCTTTGTAAGTTAACTATCATTTATTGTTGGACCTCAATTGAGGTTTTAAGAGCGGATGCATGTATTATTATTTTAGAGATCTTGAAATGTGATTATTTGAAATCTATAATATGCTTGAGGGTTTGTAGTGAGTCCTGGCGAGAGCTGGGCAGACAGTCCACTGATACCCTTGGGTTCGCCCTTGGGAGAGGTGGGGCTGTTACATTAATGCCGTTTAATTTTTAATTGAGATATTATTCTAAGTTAGTCATTTTGCTTTGCAAGCAGTTTATCAAATGATGTAGGTGTTGGTTTGGGTTAGCTATGTAATGCTTATATTATTCTGAATTTCATTTCTCCAAATATGAAATCTGCTTAACTGATAGTCCAACCATTTGGATTGGTTATGTCCTGTTCATGGTAACCAAGGGCAGAGGCTGCATAGGAAACTTACTACTTATCCACTGTGAAATTGAGGTACAAATCCTATACAAGATTTAAAAGAAAACTAATAATTCTAGACAATAGATATATTAGATATTTTGTTTTCTTTAGGTGAAAAAAGTATTAGTAGAAGACATATGAAAGGAAGTTGGGGTTTGTCCACGGTCACAGTATTTAGAGAAATGGATGCATATTCAAATTTGTGAATTCTATTATTGAGATATTTCAGTGCCTATAAGAAGCATAAAAACACCTCCTATCACTGGCATTCATCAGCCTAAATCCTCTACTCAATATTGAAACATGAATTACAAAAAGATTCAGCACAAAGTTCATTACATTTGCTGCATCCCATAGCCTGACAAACTTGTCAAATGAAGCTATTGCCAGTTGAGTTGAATTAGGTGCATACCGGACATCTGTAATTAGATATTGGTGCTCTTCTTTAGTGGTCTCTAGTTGCAGGGTATCAATCTTTGCAACAGGTAGAGTGGATCTTTCTACTAATAGGTTTTGATTAGTAGATTGTCATTGGAGATGTTGACTAAATATTGACTAATATTCTAGATTCACTTTAAACTTTGTAGTATGTATTTTCTATGGCACTTAAACTTCTTTATGAACATTTTCTGCTTTGGAGTGCTATGGCTGAAATATGTAGTGGTGTATGGATTCTAAATAGATATAAGTTGGTTCCGGTCTGGCATGAAATAACACTAATTTTTGGGTGTTTGTACTGTTGAATCGTATAGATAGATGGCTGGGCCAGGAAAAAAGGGAAAAGCTCCTATTTGACCAATTCAAGAGTTGGTCATAAGGTTGGACCATTGCAATCTGCAGCTAATACAAGTACCCAGGTAATGGAATTTGATAAACCAAGTGTACTTTTCATAATGTGTAATTTACAATTTCGTCAACCTGTTTTTCTATGGCTGTAGCAAGTTTTTGCACTTCAACATAGTGTACCTACAAATACAAGCAATGTTAATGATCTAGGCTTACCAAAAAGGTCTTCTCGAATGCGTTTATTTGATGAGCCTGAGGTAAGTGATTGTAAGTTGAATATTTAACTTTGTTAAACACATATAGTGACTGAATTTAATCCACTTTTGGTTGACTATTGAATAAATGGTTTACAATTCATTGTATTATAGGTTCCTGAAGCATCAAATGGTACGGACCAAGGAATAAGATTGGTAAATATGCAAGCTGATGTTAGTGAGACTACTACAAAAACTTCAGCTAATGTGATAACATCACCCACATCTGTTGGGATGCAAGCTGATGGTACTCCATCTTCACAGAATGTTGGATCCAATCAGTCTATTGGATGTGAAAGTAATGAAACTGGAAATAGTAGGGACCCTGATTCAAATAGAAATGGTATGTTAAATCTATCCAAAACTGCTTTACATATTGAATAAATGATGCAAGCTTTTGAGCGTATTGCTATGGGGCATTGTTTTCTTTGTGATTGTTAGACCAAGAGAATGTGAAGAAAAAAAGAGGATTTACTCATAACATTGCATTGTCAAATGTAAAGAAGGCCGGGCAAAAGGTACATGTTAATGTTTCAGAAATGAGTGGAAAATTGATTGGAGAAGGTGCGTAAAGATACATTTTAGAGGCAAGTTGCGTGATAAGGAAATATGGCAAATGGAAAGCCCCCAAATGGTCTTGGCTCTCTAAAGAAGAAAGAGAACAAATGCTGAAGATCACTAATGTAAATTTCCTTGTCTTTTGGTTATTTTTCTATTTAACTAGTTAGCAATTCAACACGTATCATTTCTCTATTGTTTTTTGGTTGTGACACAAATTCTATGATTGTGCAGAATAGCTTCACGTATGATGAAGGAGCTCATGTCAAACAAGCTTTGGTTAAGCAGCTAAATTCGTAATACTGAAGTCGGCGGTATAATTTTCACATGATTTTCAAGACATTTAGGACTAAGGAGAAAGCTCTTGCAAATCGTCCACAATATGTGGAGGAATTTGACTGGATTTACCTATGCAACTACTTCTGTAGTCCAGAATTTAAGGTATGTGGTTCATGTATATTTGATAATTTCCACTAATCCATGTCTTCAATATTCTGATCATCACTGTAATTTACATATGCAGGCCATAAGTGAGCAAAATAAGATAAATAGATCCAAGCAAACAACTACCCACACAGTTGGGAGAAAATCTTTTCTCCGTCATTAATCTGAAACGGTAAATAAATTTGCTAAGCACGTCTTTAAGGGTGTGTAACTAGGTGCATTAACTTCTTATGCAAATAGGAAGCAAAAGAGGGAAGGACAGTTGGACCAATAGCGCTTTATGACATGATGCACTTTAGCAAGAAGAAGAATGCTATGGTTGATGACATATCAGCTGAAAACTCAGTAAGAAAAATGCTATTTTCAAATTCAGCTTTCATGATTTCAGATCTTCTATAAACATATCAAATTTGGAAATCTGTCTTTGTAGCTGAAGATGAAGGAGATACAGCTAGAAACTCAAGCTAGTGGTGCAGGTAAGACTGAGGAAGACATTTGTGTTGAAGTCACTAGACGCGTAACTGGATATGTACATGGTCGTGGCCCCTCGAAAGCTAGCTTAATAGCACAAAAGCTTGCAGAGATTGAAGAGTTCAAGAAAAGAGCAGAGCGAGCTGAGAAAGCCTTCGTTGAGTTGGAAATTCAGGTTCAATCTCAACAGCAACTTATGCAAAGGCTTGAGATTCAACAAACTGAAATGCAAAACCAACAAGTTGAAATCGGGACCTTAAGGCTTTAAGATCTGAATTGCTGTCTAAGAAGCAAGGCAACGGAAGTTCATCGGATAATCTTTGATGGTAAATAAACTCTTCCTTTGGCAGCTACATTCTTTTTTACAAGTATTTGGGTTAAAATGCCATGGACAAACTTCAAATCCAATTGGAATTTTTTCTGCCATATACTACTATTGTAGTTTTCTACCTCTAGCTATTTTCTTTATGATATTGTCACAAAAAACTTGGGTTAATGTACTTTTCTTTGTAGACTGGTGCATTATTTATTTTGCATGATGTTTCCACAATTTTGATACTATGATTGTGGGGCTTGGATGATTTTCAAGCCAGCATACACTTGCAAGTCGTACATATTTCTGCCGTGTTTCTTAAATCTGATAATTATGTGATTTCTATGGGCTGGTTTCCTTTGGCCTATACAACTACTAGTTAAAAGAGAATTTTGTGGAATACTATGCCAATACACTGATAAAGTAAAATTTTTACAGCTGATTTTAAGTGTATCCTTACTATTCATCGCCTTAGATTTTCTTCACATATGTGACACAATTTTGGGTTACTTTATAAATCTTTGTGTGGTTCATGAGACGGGGGCCAAGTCTCTGTAAAAGATAGTTAATGACTAAAATTCTCAGTAATTGTTCTTTGCTCTGGCATTGAATTTGTCCATAGAAGTTTTTGGTAGTTGAAATAACAGTTGAAAGATGTGAAGAGACAGGCAGATTCTTTGGGAAATTATCCCTTTTTCGTTGGGGGGGGACTATGCTACCTATGAAACCAATTTTCATTTTTCAGCCCTGAATATTGAGGCCACAAAATTTGAATTAATAAGAAGGCCACAACATCTGAACCAATAAGCAAGAAACTTGAAGCTATTTCCCACCACACGTGGATTCTAGGTCTTCTCCCTCAATGCAGTATTTTATAATGCATGATATATCATGGGGAACATATTAGATGTTGATGACTAAGGTTAGCATTAGCAACAACAGAACAACATAATCTATAGTGCTTGATATATCATATTGTACAGAATGGATGAAATGTTAATAACTAAGGACTGAAGTTATCGATACTTAAAGCTTTCAAAATAATAACCTCTAAAAAAATTTTTGTAAGTGCTTCAAGATTCTTGATATACATTTTGTGACAAAACTTTTACCTTATTATTATTGTTATTATTTAAATAGAACACAAATAACTTTCTTATTTAAGTAGCATTTTCCCTATCTTTTATCGAGGATAAGTAAAGATCAAAAAAATTATGTCCTAATTTTGAAAGATAATAAATTTTGAGGTTGGTTTAAATTTCATATTGCTTATTTTTTTCCAAAGTACTCACAATCCCAACTTTCCTAAAAACTGCCAATTAATACTCAATTAATACACAAAATCTTGATAATAATTAATTCAAGGATTTTGATAATGATTAAAACTTTTGTTAGTGTAGTGTCACTGAAGTAGGAGAAATGAATGGATTCCTTTGCGGCTAAGGATTCCTAGTGGCCATACTAACTTTCTAATAGGAATCCAAGTGAGTATGTAGGCCACTCAAAAATAGGGAAATTGACCTGTAAAGCGAAACTTGGGGATCTAGCTTGCTTGTGTGTAGGTGTACATTAAAGTGCCAAGACTTGATTTTATTTCAGTATAAAGTAATATCTGGCTTCTTAATTTATTTTTGGCATTTAATATGAAAAGGTTCATTCCAAAGGTATGAGCAGAAAATTTCTAGTCTTACAAGCAAATCTGTTGGCTATCAAAGCTTGATTACCAAAACAAAATAAGTTACTAATTTTGGGCTTGGACTTGGGTTTTATGCTTCAGAGAGGTTAGGCCTAGCACTGATTCTCATGAGGCTTGCACATTTTGCATCACTCTCCTTGATGGGAGAATACTTGACCCCAGTTTTTTTGATGAGAATTTACAGTCCCTTATCTACTTTAAACCTTAATTTTATAACATTTATTGATATAACCAGGTTCAGCTTCGGGATTCGAAGTCTTTGCCGGCTTGCCCTTCATGAAATCAGGTACTCTTTGTAAACTCTCTCTATTTGTAAGTGCTTCAGTTGCTTAATTTTAATAATCCTGCACGATTTAGTTCTAATTTACTTTATGATCATGAATGGATGAAAGCTTTTGATCATTAATTAGCATATAATTGTAGTAATCAGCACGTCGGAGTTTGAATTAGTGTATAATCATGAATAACTAATTAATTGCTTGAGTTCCAATTAGCGCATAACTTTGATAATCCAGCATTTTTGAGTTCAAATTAGTGTACAATCATGAGTGAATGATGAACTTCGAGTTCTATTTGGTCGATGATAGTAGAGGAAGGAGAGCAAGGGAGAGCTGATTTGGGGATTGCCCCTTTGGACTTCATCTCACGGTTGCCCGATCCCATTATTCATCACATTTTATATTATTTGTGTGCTAGAGAAAGATATTGCAAGAGAAAAAAGTATCGTGAACTAATCATTATCTAACTGCCTATCTATATCTAAGTTACTGTCTAACTACTGATAAAATGCAAAACTGTCTCACTCCTATAGGTACTTTAATGCAGCGGACAGATGGGATGCAGTATCCATTTTTTGAACCTCAATATAGCACCAAAATTTGGTGATTTAAAATCCATTAATAGTGCCTATATTGATGGTCGATTTGTGCCTTTTATTAACTAGGAAAAGATATTGAAGTCTATGAATTTCCATTCAACTTAAGGTGCTTCTTCGAGTCGAGCCTACCTCATTTACCTCTACTACAAAATTGTCAAGGACTTGGAATCACACCTGGTCCACTTATCCTTATCTTGTATTCCACTTTTTCTATGATAATTTAGTCACAGAACGAGAGCAAGTTCTTGGTTCCCATCATATTACTTAGTGTATAATATTACTTACATCATTCTTGTTTTGCTAATTTATTGTAGGTAATGCTATTGAATTAGCATTTTTGGATGATCAAGAATTATGATTTGGCTGATGACTGGATGACTTTAGAGAGAAAGGTGGCTTTTGCTCATGCAGTGCTGCACTTTGGGACTTGTTTTTTGGATTGAAATTCCTTTCGTATTGATACCTTGTTTAGATGCCATATTTGGGACAAATGCAATTTATCAAAGCATTTGGATGTTGATGTAAACCTTGAATTTGACATGAATTTGCCGAATATAATATTTTGGCTTTCAATTTGTAATGTAATAACTTCTTTTACTGGTTTAAATTGTCTCGGTATAGTATTTTTACTTATTTTGGGTGAGTGATTCTAGTTGAAAAATTGTGGATTCATTAGAACAATGGCCAGGAAAATCATAAATCTCTATTGACAAAATGAAGTTTTCATAGAATGTGAAGTTGACAAGATAAACTTCTCAATGACAATAAAATTTTATCACCAATTGAAAGCTTAATAGTGACAAAAAAAGTCGTTAGTAACCTGATTATAATAACTGACAGCCATTAACTATTTTTACTGACGACCTTTGCATAGGTATCTCTGACAACACAAAATGTCGTCAATAAAACCTAGACCAGAATGTTGTCACTAAACATAGCTTTTTACTGACGACTCTTCAACTTATCACTATTGAATGTTGTCACTAAACATTGTTTTTCATTGACGATTTTTCAACTTGTCATTGTTGACTTTTACCGACAGACATATAGTGATGACCCTGTGACGACCTATATTTCATCAATAAATGTCAGTTCTGATGACTTCTTGCTATTTTGTGATGACTATACATTGTCATTGAAGACCAATTTTCTTGTAGTGTAGCTCCACTCAGGTAAACATTTCAAGGAGTGAGACGGATCTCCAGAGGTGGCTCCCGTCTCCAAGGACATAGCACATAGTTCCACTCAGGTAAACATTTCAAGTGTTGAGATAGATCTCTAGAGATAGCTCCCGTCCCATATGGAGGTAGCACATAACTCTACTCCGGTAAACATTTCAAGTGTTGAGACGGACCTCTAGAGGTGGCTCCCATCCCATATGGACGTAGGACATAGTTCCGCTCAGGTAAACATTTCAAGTGTTGAAACAAACCTCTAGAGGTGGCTCCCGTCCCATATGGACATAGCACATAGCTCCGCTCCAACCACAAAACTCAAGGCAAACACAAGAAAATCATTCCATAGATCATTGGTAACAGTAAAAACATTTCATATGGAAAGCAAGGTGGAATGCTTACAAATTAGTTATACTTCATTTCACTTGTAAAAGTAATTTTACTTGGAAATAATAGTAAATCATTTCCTTTTCATTTGAAAAAGGAGATGGTACACTCACTAAAGTGCAATCAAGCAAGCAAATCATTCACCCGTCCATCTCTGGATTCCCCTCATAACCCTCTTAAGCACATGAGGCAATTACAACCAATGATCACTTACAGCAAACTATCTCTAGCCAATTCCCCCCTTAAACCATTGCTCATGTATACACTAGGTTACTTATCAAACGAGGAGGGAAAACCACTCACTTGATCAACTAAAGCAACACTTAAGAGGGGTTCCAGGTTATTTCACTTAACAACCAAGAATAAGGAGAATTCTAGATTAAAGATATGAATGAAAGCCACAAGAATTCTAGCAAGCTACACAAAGAGAAAATGGCCTTCAAGCCCTCAAATTCATAGTTTTTGGTTAAAGGTGTTGGTATACGTTGAAATCGATTACTAGTGAAAAGAAATTATCAAAGCCTTTGGAAACCACCATTCAAATTGAGAAGTTCAAGCCATAAGAAACCTTGTTTTCATTCATGAATTTAAACACAAAATGGATCAACATTCCCAAAGTGAATTTGGAAGTTCCAAAGACACACTTTTACTTCGAAATCATAAATTTTCCAGCTTGCATGATCTTATTTGAAAAATCATATATTGAGTTCCATAAGTCCAAAAATTAGGAACTTTATATCATTGGAAAATAGACTTGAAAGTACTAAAATTGTCTAGAAGGCACTTTTGTAAGATTAAGTCCATAAGTAGATCAAATTTTGATTTCAAGTTGCAGCTTTGACAATTATTCGAACAGATCAGAGTTGTAAATCAATCCATTTTGCAAATTCACCAGCGCTTGTAGAAATTGAGTAAAAATCTGAAATTTGTATAGTTATAATAGTTTAATGTCTAGTTTAAAACACAACCAACAAAACTTCATTTGGTTTTTTCTACACCAAGATATAGTCATTTTTCCAAAACTGGTCAGTAACCCTACTAGAATTTTTTCCAGAAATTGGGGTTTGAGAAACCTCCTCTTTTCGACTTCTAAAGTCCAAAATTTTTGCTCAAACTTAACACACATACTTGGATTAAGATAATGCATATATCTAGAGTAGTTTTCACCAAAATTCGATGCACAAAAGTCAAGAAAACAAACCAAATGATTCGGCACTTCAAATCTGTCAGAACAGTGATTTCTCCCAAAAATTAGTGAAAAACTCAACTTTCAACCATGAAAAATTCCATATTTTGGCTCCAAATGAACATAGACTCATAGTACAAAGTTGTTTGAGTGAAATCAAGCCAAGAAACATCAAGCAAATTCAAAAAACAAAGCTGGAAATTCCAATTTTTATTCGGCCAGCAAGCAGTCCAATTTTCTCAAGTTTTTCATCAAATTTTCTCGAAGATTCAACCATAAAAACAACATAATCTCACTCAAATCCATAAGGGCTTCATCAATCATTAGCCCTATGGTATCAACAACCAATTTTCCAACAAGATTTAACCAAAGATTCAAACTTATCTAAGCATAATGGTCACTAGAACATCTAGTGACCCGATCTTCGAGTAACTAACAAATCCGCCATAGATTGAGCTTAAATCATGTAGATCTACAACTATCAAGTGCCAAAAGCCAAGATTAAACGTAGTTCTAGAGTTTACCTTAAAGATCTTTGAGATCTAGACAAGATCAAGCAAGTTCTCTCCAAGTTTTCTTCCTCGAAGTTGCTCCTCGTTGGATGGTCGATTTCCTAGCTTAAGCTTCGATCTTTGTTGCTAATCGTCAAGAAATCAGCAAACTCTCACTTAGCTATGCTCTCTCTCACTCTCAGACTCTCTCTCTCTCTCTCTCTGCCTCCCTCTCTCTCTCTCTCCCCCTCTCCCCCCCCCCCAGTTTCACTCCAAGAAGAACAAGGAAGATTGAAGTTTGGGATGGTAGCTTTGTTCTCTTGATTTTTCCACAACTTTTCACCAAGATGAGATGAACTTCTTGAGCTCTCTCCTTCTCTCTCTAAACTCTCTCTCACAGCTCTCTAGCTTAGGACGAACAAGAAAGCTAAAATGAAGACTAAAGTCTTACTTTCGAAGCTTTAAGGCTTAGTTCAACCACAATGCCACATGTTGCGTTTTCGTTCCTCATTCTATCCTTTACTAAATTTCCTTCATCCAACATTATCCAATCAAAATTTTATTACTTTAAAGCCTATAAATATTCTAGATTTCATCTTCACTAAGTTTCATGTCACATCTTAAAAATTAACATTTAATGCTAACCGATAGAAAACTGGACAAATAACTCAAAGAAAACCCTAATTGTTGTAAAACGATAGCTTAATAGATAAAAATACTACTAATTTTGTGCAATCAAATAAAATAATTATTATTATCATTATTATTTATTTTTCAAAAAAGATAAAAATTTGAGAGCCCTCACAGATTTGGTTCAATTTTTTGAAAACAAGAGATTAAATAAGAAGGTTTAAGTCAAGGTTTTTGTAGATAGTTGACAAGTGGCTCATTCTAAGCCATGTATTGGATAAAAATCTATACATTTAGCCTCTAATCCTTCTATCAAAGTATTTCCCACTTAATACCATGTAAGTTTTATGTATTTGGTTACATGAAACATATAAAATGCAACTCTAAATTAATGCCATGCAATGCATACAAAATAAATTACTTTAAGAAAAATAATGCAATCAATTCATAGGGAATCTTTTGTACTTAACTTGATTTTTCTAGGGTTCTCACATTTAGCCTCCAATCTACCTTAAAATTTCAAAATTTGAAGCTATAGAGCAAGCCACAACATAGGTTGATTCACATCATTTTCACAGCCAAGAAATGCAACTTTCTTCAACCATAACTCATGCATCTCTACTCAAATTAACATGCATCCATATATGGTCAATATATAAGTCATTTAGCTTAAAGTTATAGCAAAATTTCACCAAACATCAACATGCATGAGCTTCATGCTAACTGGCCAGCTTTAACAAAAATTTCCAGCAAATATCAACCTAAAACAAGAAATTTTTCTAAGAAAACTTAAGATTTAAAGCTTTAACTTAACATGAAACAATATTTTCAGGAGTATAAAAGCTCAAAGTGAGTTTCTAAAGCTCGTTTATATCTTTTTCACCTCAAAGAAAGAAAGCTAGATGTAGGTTTGGTTCCTTTAGCTTCCAAGAAAGAATTTCCTTCCTTTGTCTTGATTTTGAGTAGATGAATACAAAGTCCTTGGATTTTCTCCTAGTTTTGAAAGAAAATTGAAGAATGAAGTTTTTTCCTCTCGGTTCTCTCTCTCTCACTGTGAGGGTCTCAAAATTTATTATTCTAAATATTGTTATTATTATCATTAATCTATTTGAGTACTTTAATGTCGTACTCAAATATATTTTCTTTCCGGAAATTTAAATGGATATTTAAATTTTATTTTTGGGTGACCCAATTTTATTTCACACATATTTTCTCATAGATTTTCAATATTCCATTTACCTTTTCAAAATTCGCCCCTTTTAGTATCAATTAGAGAGAAAACGAGAAAGCACGTTTTTCAAGGTAAAAATTCGGGCAGTGAGTGAAGTAGCGATGAAGTGTAAGGATGATCACTCGTAGGTTAAGAATACAATCAAGGGACTAGAAGTGAATTATTAAATGTGAGATTAAGTAGGGCTTTGAAACCTTAAAACCTAGTTGGACCAATTTCCCAAAAACTAGGATTCTAAACCTGCGATTGTTCTACCCATTTAATTTCCTCCAATTCACTTTAATTTTTCCTTTTCTTCTTCCCCTCTTAGCCGAGATTACTCCTTAAATTGCAGCCAAGAGAGCTAATTATTTTTTCCCTCCAAAATTGCTAGCAAAACTACTATTCCAAGTTGGACTTTTGACCCCTAAATTTGGGCTTTAAGTCTTGTCTTGAATTTCTTTCATTTATTCACCAAATTACCACTTAAACACCAATCTTCTCTCTCTCTCTTGGCCGACTCTCTTCTCTCTCTTTTCCCTTAGAAATTTCACCATTTTCTTCTTCCATTTCACTCCTAAAATCAACCACAATCTTGCAATTAACTTGGCTCAAGCTTGAAGCTTTAGTGAAGGACTTTGAGGAGGAAGCTTTTGGGTGGTTAAAGCTAGGATTCTTGGGTGTTTTTGCTAACTACTTGGAGGAGGTAAAACCCTAAAAGCTTCATCTTTGTTCATTCCTTAAATTTCCAAGAATGAAATTAGGATTGGGATGTTGATGGGTTATTAGAATCTTGACTTGTGATGGTTTTGGAATTTCACGTTACTAAGCTTCTTTAATTTGCATTTGTTGATTATGGTTGATAGGTGGACTCTTGGAATTCCCACAAAATATGTGAATTTGTTTACTAGTATGTTAAATGATGAAATGTGTGTGCATATGATGGAATTTGTTGGTTGGAAAGTTGGAAGAAAAACCTCAAGGAAAACCGAGAAGGAGAGAGAGGAATTAGGGTTGAAATTTGCTGTTTTTTCCTTAATTTTGTGGCTGAATTTTTGTAGGTTTAGGGACTGATTTTTAATGCTTAAATGTTGAGGTTTGAGATGTTAATTTTTCCCACAAAAAGCCCTCTCAAAGTTGTTGCGATAATGGTTGTTAAATTGGAACCAAAATCTGGAATTTTGAGAAGCTTGCTGTCCGAAATTGTTGGGCTGTTTAGTGCTAAAAATTGATAAAGGTTTTCATCATTTTTGACCACCATTAGGCTTAGGAAGGTTAATACCAACTTGGTTCCAAAGATTAGGGCAATTGATGGTGTTTTAGGTAGGTTAGAGGTATTTAGAAGAAGAAGATCAAAACTTCGCAGGTTTGAATCGAGTTTGCTGAGTACACTTTGGGAATTAAAAACACTGTCTTGCCGTGAGATTTTTTGGCCAAATTTTGGTATGGACATAATATATATATATTTTATAGTTAGTGTACCAAATTTGGTGATTTTTGAGTAAGAATTCGTCACTCAATTGAGGCTTCAAAGATGCCCTGCAAATCTGGAATTTCAGAAAAAGTAGAATTTTGAACCTTCCCTGTTTGGACAGTTATAATTTCTTACTCAAGAATCAGAACCAAGTTCTGTTAGTGGCATTTGAAACTAGATATATAGGAATTTAAACTGTGTAAATTTAAGAGTCCAATTCATTTTCTACAATTTTTGGTGAATTTCCAAAGTTTGCTGGAAAACCAGCCTGTGTTGTCCTGTTTTTTCACTGTAGCCGAATTTCAAACGAAAATCTGGGCAGTTTTTGTCTGGAATTTTATCAGGGTGCCTTTTACAAAGTTTTAGAACTTTAAATGAAGTTTCCAACGGTACCAACCTTGCAAAATTTGGACTTATACAACTCAAGTTACGATTTTCCAAAAATTTCTGCTCAAATTGGAAGTTTATCGAACTTACTCTTTCTTGAACGAGATTTGATCGATGAACTAGAAAACTTATTTCCGTTGTTCTTTAATTATTTTAGGGAGTGGTGTTGATTTGTAAACAGATCAAAACTTGGACTCCGAACCCTACTTTGTTGGTGAGTTTCCAATGCATGTTATTTGCTTTATTTAAATGCTTTGCGTGAACGTGTTAAATGCGTGAAATTGAAATTGTTGAACCACTCACTTAAGGAGGGTATACTTTATTGCTCTCTTTTAAGTAGAGTGGGTGACCTAGTTGTTTTGCATGAATACATACACTTGTGGAGAAAGTGTTTATAAAACTACTCTTCGCCACGTCCCTTGAGTAGTAAGTGTTAAGAGTTTGGATTGTGGGCCCGGTAAAGGGGGATGTTCGGTGGAAGGAAATGGTTGTAAAGAGTCATCTACTTGGATTGGAAAGTCAACAGAGTGTCGACTACGTGAATTGAACGTGCAAAGTGGACCTGAGCTCCTGAGAGCTCCCGTATCCTACTTCTGTGTTTTGTGTTTACTTTACTTGTTTTAAAAATGTTATTTATCCTCCTTTATGCCTGTGCATGATCTTTTGAAAATTCACGAGCTTTTAGCTCACCCCCATTCCCATTTTGTTTTTCCTTAACAGGTGACGAAAATCCAGAGACCTAGTTAGGTCTAGAACCTGTTTTTGGCTTTTGTCCCGAGATTGGAAATATGTTTTGTATATTCTTATGGTTTTGTATATTCTTTTGAGTTAACGATTGTATTCTAAGCTTAAATGTCAATTTTATAGTTTCCTTTCTCTCTTCTAATGTGGACTTTAGAATTTATCCTTTAGAGTTAGTATTTTCGAATGCTTGAGTCCTAGCGAGAGTTAGGCAGGCAGCCCGCCGAACCCTTCGGTTAGCCTTAGGGGGAAGTGGGGCTGTCACACTCACCCTCACCCTCTCTTTCAACTTTCTCTCACTAAACTATCAAGAACACAAGAGAAAATGGCTAAATTTGCTTGAAAGGAATTGGTTTTATTAGAATCCCTTTGGTTGCATGGTCAATTAAAGGAACATGAAGGGTAGTTTGGTATTTTAATCAAAATTCCAACACTTGTCACAAATGATGACATTTGTCAAATTTCTTTCTTTTGTACAAAATAATTTCAATTGTAACTAAATAATTTTTGTTGGTCACAATATTACCCTACTAATTCTTATTCTAGTTAATATTATAATAGTTTAAGTGTACATGTGCAGTAGAATTAAAACGAAAACAATTAGCACATAAATCAATCAATAATAAAGAAAATGTCACACCTTAAATTTCTTTAAGATAAATGCATAAGTATAGAAGAAAATTTTCAGGCCCTTATATAGCATATTTGTGTGATCAACTTGTAAAACATTTCAACAATCCAATTTCAAGAAATTGAATAAAAATTCTTCTTCCTTAACTTTTTTTCTCTTGTGCTTAATCCATACTTTGTTGCAAGTTTTATCTAAGTTTAGACATGCTTAATATGGTGTTTTGCTTCCTAGTGTGAAGATGAACTTGTGACAGTTTTGTTATGAAGAATTAAGTTTGATTATGTTATCCATGATTTTGCTAGTTTGAGAACTTGTACTTTCTATTTATGGTTGATTAGTTGCTAGCTATAAATTATTGGATAAGTGTTGAGCAATGAAAATTGCTTTCGTAAGATCTTGGTTCTTGAATACTAACTTGTATTCTCATGAAAGTAGGGGATATAGTTGGTTGGATTGTTTTTATGCAATAACTTCATGAGTCTATTTAACTTGTTTCTTACCTTTCCATGAAAATAGGTTAAGGAAAATTACAAGGAGGGCTTAAAAGAATTGGTGAAAGCAATTGTACACGTTCATTAGCTAAGGCAGTGACATGCTTTTTTGGAATTATTTCCTTGGCAAATCATTGGACCTAAAAATATAATTAACTTGACTAACTTCTAACCTTGACTTAACAAACGATTCTAACCCCTAGGAGTATCTATTACTTGATCTCTAAGCTAACTCTTCTAACTTGTTCATTTCCTTTCATTTACTTCTTGTTTAAGTTCCCGCTATAAGGATCAGTTCTACCACCCTATCATTTAGTTTTATTCACTTTCTTGTTACCTCTACCACCTTAATGGACGGTTCTACCACCTTAATGGACGGTTCTAATTGCTTTACTATGGTCAGATTTTCTATTTACTTCCTTTCCCTATAACTTCTTCGCATTTACAAGTAGGTTGTACCTACTACCATTTACTTGCTTTCTATTAATCATTGTCTAGATAACAAGGCAAGTAAATAAACTTTGGTGCTTGCTTACTCCTAGTCCCTGTAGGATTGACCTTAATACCCTATACTTGTTGACTTGTATGCTTGCAGATAAAGGGTAACTAAGTTTAAAATTTTTATGTAATAATACTCTATCAAGTTTTTGGCACCGTTACCAAGGACTAAGGATAAAACTTAGACTAAGTTTATTACCTAAGCCTAAGGTGCAACATTAAAGTTAAAGTAAGGTTTATTAATCTAGACATTGTTTTTTTATCTTTTTATGATTTTTGTTATTTGTAGGAACAACTGTCTTCATCAAGGAGTTATTTGCCTTCATATTCCATCACAGTGTGTAGAGGAAGAAAATCCGCTGAGGAGAAACAAGAAGAGGAGGAAAATATAGGTGAAACTTCCGGTGAACATGAAATTGATCAAATGGCAGTTCAAAGAAGAGAATGGTGAGATTATACCTTGCCGGATGAATGCAAACGACTTTGAATTATAACCACTCTCATCCAAATGATCTAACAAAGCCAATTTGAAAGAAATGCAGTGGAGGACCCTAACAAGCATCTTGGGAATTTCATGGACTTGTGTGGTACCATTAAAATTAATGGAGTAAGTGATTATGCCATTAAGTTTAGACTATTTCTCTTTCACTTTGTCATAAGACGGTATGGCTTAACTCTTACACTCCTAATACTTTCACGACTTGAAATGAATTGTCAAAATCATTCTTAAATAAATATTTTCCTCCATTAAAACTACTAAATTCCGTATGGATACAACTGACTTTGGTCAATTTGAAAGTGAATTGCTATATAAAACTTATGAGAGGTATAAAGATCTTCAAAGGAGATGGCCCCATCATGGTCTTCCCAATTGATTGGTCATTCAAACATTCTATAATGGTCTTAATTATTCAACTAAGATCAATGTAGATGCCACCACTAGTGGTGCATTAATGGGAAAATCAACCAAGGAAACTCAAGCCTTGATAAAAGAAATGACTTCTAACAATTATCAATGGACTAATGAGTGAGGTAACCTTAGAAGAATGGGTGATATGTATGGTCTTGACTCTATTACCATGTCAAATGCTCAATTGACTAATGTTGATAATATGCTTAAAAATGCAAGTGGTTCTAATGTGAGTGTTGCATGTTGCACTAATTCAGTGGAAATCATGATTCTAGTTGTTGCCTTGTTGAGCATGATAATAATGTTAACAATTAACAGTTATAATTGGCCAACTCAAAATAATTCTTATTCAAACACCTATAATCTCGATTGGAAAAATCATCCAAATTTGAGGTGGAGGGATCAACCAAGTAACCAAAAGCCTAATAATCCACTCAGTTATCTATCCAAACTACTTAAGCCATATCCTATTTGGGAAATTACCTTAGATAAATATGCTCAAAATACTAATGAAAAATTTGAAAGAATAGACGAAAACATAAGCAATATGATGACCATGATGAGGGATATGCAAGGATAAATGGGTAAAATTGCCAATTCAATCAATGCTAGGCAACCAGGGGAATACCAAGTAAAATTGAGGTTAATCCAAGGGAACATGTAAATGTAATCACTCTTAGAAGTGATAAACAATTAGGATAAGTTAATCTTTGTAAAAAAATGGTAAATAAAATGAAAAAGGGGGTAATAAGGTACCTATGGAGCAAAGTGATAATGTTATGAATAATGTTAATAAGTCTTCTTCTCATATTTCTTATGCGATAGGTTGAAGCCAAGCAAAAAGGAGATGGAATTTGAAATATTTGCTTAAATTCTTAAGCAAATTAGAATTAATAATCTTTTTGTTGATTTATCTTACAAATTACCTCTTATAATAAATTTTTAAAAGATATCATGTCTAGAAAGAGGAAGATTGAAGATTATGAAACAATTGCATTGATGAAGGAATGCTTGACTTGTATCCAAAATAAGCTTCCAACAAACCTTGAGGATTCGGGGAGTTTTACTATTTTTTGCACCATTGGAAATCTCAATTTTATTAATACTTTGTGTGATTTAGGTGAAAGTATATCATTAATGCCATTCTCTATAATAGGAAAGTTTTGAAGGAAATGAAGGACACCAATATAACTCTTCAATTGGCAGATCAATCTATAAAATGTTTGGTTGGTATGATTGAAAATGTACTTATAAAGGTTAAATCTTTTATCATTTTGGTCAAATTTATTGTATTTGATATGAAAGAACATGTTCATATACCTATTATTTTAGGTGGATAATTTTTAGCCATCACTGGTATTCTAATTGATGTCCAAGAGAATAAATTGATGTTAAGAGTAGATGGTGAAGAGTTAGTTTTTGACCTAAATGATAATAGAGATCTAGATTTGTGGTATGGTAAACATTTTAAATCTAAAGAGGTTAATGTAGTGAATGAATTGTATAAAATGGCATTCCTATTGATGTTAATGATTATGACATGCCACATGTGAAAAATAAAGGAACAAAGATCCTTAATCCTAAATTTAATAAAGATAAGAAAATGAAACCTAGTAAACTTTGGAATTGTTTTAAATGTCTTACTAGAAGTCCTCATATTACTTGTGATAATACTAATCCATCATTGTCTGATAATGAGGATGATTTGGCGCTAGGGCAAGAACAATACTTGGTGAATGGAAAGGAGAGTTTTAACCCTTAGGAAAGAATAAGTTCCTTTTCCCCTCCAAAGTGAATCGCAAGAATAAAACCTTTTGAGTCAAGCCAATAACTTCAAGGGATAATCCAATGTTTGTTTAAGTTTATGTTAATTTGGTGCGATTTTATATTTAATATGTTTGTTTAAATGTGATTGTTGTGTTAAAATGATAAGATTCAAGATTTGGAGCCAAAGTGGCAATTTGCGGCTCTAAAGGAGCTTGATTGATGAACTTCTCAATCCCTCAAATTTTGATTCTTATGTTTTTGATGGCTAATTTTGAGTGCAATTAGTTTGTTTGATGATAATATATATATATATCATAAGGTGCATTGTTCTTTGTAAGGTCCAAAGCAACCTAAGATACCAAATTTTTACCCAATTTTAACTAACCAAATTACCTAAGTGATCATACATTTAAACAAGAAAAATAGCAATAAAGATAAGAAACATAAAGCAATTAAATCCACTAGAACAAATATTAAAAAAAGGAAATACAAGTGAAAGAGAGAATGCAAATGAAGCAAACTCCCAAGCTTCTCCTAAACTTGGAATTGAACCAATCCAATAGTGTCTTCAATTGATGGTGTTGCAATTTATGTTGTACATAAGAAGGCTCAATCCTTTCTCATCCTAAGCTCCTCTTGGTTGAAGCAAGGAGTTTTACAACTCTCCTAGTTAACCTTTGTGAGGCCCCGAATTTTTCCCAAGTTTTTGAAAAATATTAAATAATGTTAATTATAGTAATTATTGTTTGCCAAAGTGTTTCTATGGTTTGTTTTACTTCTTAAAGTGTTTTGTTTTAACTATTTTGTTTTACAAGTCTAAAAACCCTAATTTGAATTTAAACCCTAGTTTGCTTTGAAAACCCTAAATTTTGACAAAACCCTAATTTGTTTGCACACTAAACCCCAAATGTACCAACCCTACTATATTTTCTCGAAACCCTAATTATATGTACAAATCAAACGTTTGTTATTTCAAGAATTTTCGGTGTGAACTTGCATGCTCACGGGAGTTGATTATGGTGCCTAGGTGATTAGTAGCCTAAGTAAGTGTGATTAAGTTTTGATAGGCTAGGTTAAATTGAGTACCTATGGACTAATTTGATAGGAAAAGAAATCATGTGGGCAAGAGTGGAATTAACCTAAGTTAGTAGGTTTAATTGAGCATGACACTTTTGACCAATTTTGACCAAGACCTAAATATCTAAATGTTGTCATCCTTTAGCTATTTCTAGAACAAGAAGAGCCGGCCAAGCAAGGAAAAAAGGGGAGGAAAAAAACCGTGAGCAAAGGGAAGGAAGAAAGGAAAGAAAAGAGAGGAAAAAGAAAGGAAAGTTGGAGATTCAACCCCTTGGCAACTGTCAATCTTTATCCTTGGAGTTGGAAGCTTGAGTTTTCATCCTAAGTTCATCTTCTTGAAGGTATCAAAGCTGCCATTTTCTCTAAGTTGTTGGAATTTGATCTAAGTTGATGAAGTTGTTGGATTTTGTTGTTGTTTTAGCTTGCTTCATGATCATTCTTAGCTTCTAAGGTGATTCCATGGATTGGTTTTATTGTTTTGCTTGTCTTGAACTTTGACCAAGAGCTAGGGTTAGGGTTTCACTAGTTGCAATGCTTGATGTTGGGAATTGATGATTGGAAGTTGAATTTAGTTTGCTAGGAACTGAATTGGATGGTTGGAAATTGGTTGGTTTGGATGAACTCCAAGTTTTAATTTTGTTTCGATTTTCTGTCCGAATTTGGCTTGAATATTCGAATATGATGGAGGCTGAATTAGCCTTAGCTTAAAGCATGAAAGTTGTGGAAAATTGAGTGAGGATTCTACCTGTAAATTTTCAGGTGAATCGGAGCACTGTAACATGTGAAATGACTAAAATACCCCTGATTCCCTGTTTCTGGCAGAAATGGTTTTTTGCTACTGTAATGGGTCATTTTGACCAGGAAGATGAATGTTTTTGCTTTTGATGTCTTCTTAAGAATTGTATCCCTGTATGTTAACTTTCTAACGGCTTTGGAATTTCTTGATTTGGATTTGTGAGCGTTGAGTTATGATCGTTTGAATCAAACCTGTTGGAAATCCTGATACTGAAATTCCTGAACCTATTTCCGCACTTTTGACCTAGAAAGAGTGAATCTGGGTAAAAACGGTCTTCATAAAAGTTATAGCATGTTCTCTTAGCTTCGAAACGGCACCTCGTTCACTTCAATCTGATACTCGTACCATGAGTTATGATCAAAATGACAAGAGGTGTCAAATCTGCCTTTCACACCTTGTAGTGTGTGTTTTCCATTGTGAATCTAGTGTCGTCCGTTTTGGTTCGAGCGCCCCTGCATGTGCTCTCTTTGCTGTTTTGAGTGATTTTAAGTGTTGTTTTGGTTTGAGTTGATGGTTATATACATTGGTTGTACGTAGGACTCGAAGGTGATCGAGGGTGACCAAGGCACGTTGGTGAGTGTTCCAACCTCTTTTAAAATGGAAATCTTATTATTGTTTACAAATGAATGTTTTGATGAAATGATTTGCTAGTAATTATAAGGACGTGATTTACCACTATTTCCAAGTAAAACGCTTTTACAAGTAAAACCATTTATGAAAAGTTTATGAATGCTCAAACCCGTTTTAAGTTAATTATTTTACTATTATGTGAAAATGACTTGTGAAATGATTTACTCGACTTATATTTGCAAAGAAATGAGTTTGTGAGTGTTCCTTGTATGTTGTGTGAATTACATGCCTACGTGAATACTTGATGTTACTTGATTTCATAAGTGTGAAATACTTGTTTCTAGGCGAGTGTGTACCCTTTTCGACCTAACTGGTATTAGCTGTTCAACTGTTTACTTTCCATCATTTTTATATTACTTGCGTATGATGTAGGCCATGTGTACTTTACCACATTGGCGGAATAAAACCTCCCCACGTTATGGACCTATTCGAGCGAAGCGGACTTCGGTGGGTAGGTTGGTACCAGAACGCGGTATGGTATACTCAGTATTACCTTTGGAGGGATAAAGGCGATGGCGAGATGAACTAAGGGATTGCTCGAGTTATAAGGTGAAGTGGACTGTGAAATAGCTCCAAGTGAGCGCTGTATCCGTTTATAATTGATTTAATGTTTATTAAGCAGCGATCACCTAGTTGAGACAATCCGAGTAAGTCTCCGTGAGCTGATCTCAGTCGAAGCGGCCAGTATTGTTATCTCTAGTTGAAAAGTGTACTGTGTGTGTGCTTGATTATTTGTCAAAGAGCTTGTGTGATGAAGTGAATTATTTCGTGAATTGTTTTCGTCTTGCAAATTTCTAGTGAAAAATACTCTTCCCGTGATTTCAAAGATTTGAATATTCTAATGTTTTCGTGCTTGATAAATAGTGAAATTTTAAAATATTTGTTTTCTTGGAACCTCACTGAGCTTTAGCTCACCCCAAAAATATTTTATTGTTTTCCCGGGCTCGAGATGAAGGAAGCGGAAGTGATCTTTCTTAGTATGGTAGCGGGGAATATCTCTTGTACTATTTGTAATCTTGGACAGATGGACTTTTGGTGTATTTGGAATAGATGGAAATGTAATTATTATTTGAAGATCTTGCATTGTAATTGCTTGAGAGCTGTAATATGAATGAGGATCTGTAGTGAGTCCGTGAGGAGGCGGTGCTGATACCTAGGGTTAGCCCTAGGGGAGAATGAGACTGTCACAACCTCACTATGCTACAATTGATTGTCAACTAACTAACCAACTAAGAGCTATTTTATACACAAGTGAGGCAAACTTCCCAAGGTTTTACTCCAAGTGAGGTTCATCTTCACTAGCGTTTTATTCCTCCAAATGAGTAACCTCACAACGTAACTCTTTCAACACTATATAATATTTAGAGTATTTACTCTAAAATCACTCTTAATAGCTTGTATATAATGTAGGCAAAAGTCTTCTATCTACTCATTCTTGAGGGTGATTATAGGTTAAGAAAGCTGGTTCCAAAAACTTCTCCAATAGTAAAAAATATAGATGTTAGAAAATGAGCCGTTGGCGTCCAATACTTTGTACTTCACAAGTGTTCACTCACTATTGGACGTCTGATGCATGTGAATTATACGTCCGATAGCAATTAACACTTTTCACTTATTTGATTCAATTTATGCCTTAATTCTTTTGAACTTGCAACCTGTTCTAGATCATTGCTCATGATAGGGTGCATTTTAGTCATTAGTTTTGTTAATATTTCATAATTAGTTGGACTAAATATTGCACCACTTGGTGGATTCTATTTAAATTTTGTGTTTGGTGTTAATTGTAGGAATTAGTAATGAAAAGGGGTTGGAAAATAGTTTTCCAGAAGACTTCCTTGCAGTTAGGCGTAGGTGCGCCTAATTCATGTTTTTGAGTCCGGGACAGTCGGGATCTCGTGTGCTTGGAAAGTTTCCAAAGAAGTGATGAATCCAAATTCTAAGTTGTACTAGAACGATTCCTTTCCTTTGTTAATTAGTAGTTAGTTGGTATTAGGAAACTTTCTTAGTTATTATTATTATTAGGATACCCTTTAGATTAGGAAACTACTAGTTTGATTCCTATTAGGAATTTCTTATTTGATTAAGTAATTGGATTGTTTCACATTGGCAAGGCTATTCCTTGGACCATTTTTGAGTGCCAACCATTCTTTTGATTGGTAGTTTTTATTTTCGATAGGAGGTTACGGAGGAAAAGAGAAGCGATAGTCTTTCTTTTTTTTCCTCCGTTAGTTTTGCTCCAAGAAAAAAGGATATGTAAGGAATCAAGGAGATAAACACAGAGGAAATTTAAATTTTTGATTCCTTTAATAGATCGTCCTTTGATTAAATCCATGTAACGTAGAGATAGTTCAAGAAGATTACCTCAATCCATGAAGACCTCCTTGAACTTGGTGGAGATTTGATGGAGAGGATGGCAAAGAGATCCACGTAGCCTCTAATGGTGATCCACACGAACCTCCTTAGTTAGAACCTCCAAGGTCGAATTAGCTTAAACTAGATTAGTGCTAGCTATTGCCAAGACAACCACACACAAGTCTATTGAGATAATTCCAATTTTTCACCATGAAAAATTCATCCCAAGATAAGAAATAAGAGATGCAATTTTTCCCTTATTTTCTTGGACGAATTTTGGGCATTTTTTTCTCTCAAGATTTTTCTCAAAAATTTCAAAAGACATATTGTGTGATGATCCTCTTGCTAGCAAAAGCTTAGTGAGTATTTATAGACAAATAAGTTGTCAAATCCTTATGGAAACCAAATCGGTTTCCACCAAGATTTAACTTCTAATTCTAATACAACTCTTGTATTTGGAAGACTAAAACTCCTTATGGAAACCTGAAATCGGTTTCCAATAAGATTTAACTTCTAATTCTAATACAACTCTTGTATTTGGAAGACTAAAACTTATTTGCACCATAAGTCCCTCAAGTTTAATTTGTCTCACAAATCAAACTATAAGTTATAAAACTTATCTATCAAGTCCACTTGAAATTCATTTAATCTAGTTAAGAAAGTTCTTAATGTGTGTGACCCATTAGGTTCTCATATACGTTGGCAATAAGTATGAGCTATACATTCTTAATAAATAAAAACTAGATAAATTAAAACTCCTTTTAATTTATCACTGATTCCACTAATCAATCAACTCATACTTATAGATCAAGATTGGTATCTAGAAATACATCATGACCACCCAAGTAATGAAAAGTCAAGTGGATGACTTTACCTTTCGATTAAGCGTTTATAATGTAACTAATATCCTTTTACCACACTTATCTCACATTAATCTTGGAATAAGTTGTGCCTATTCCATTGTGTGATTAATGCTCTTTTCTCTTGTACCAAAATATAACTCCAATGAAGAAGTTCTTAGAAACACTTTCTAAGACTTTCCCACTTAGCTAAGATTTCGGTTATACTTCTACAAGTGGCCAAACATGAGATAACTCCTCTCACATAAGAGGCGGTAAATCCTTATAGGTTATTCACCATCTTTCCATACTTCAAAGATACACCCATTTGCTAATGATGTGAGCATTCCCTTTTACAAGAGCAATCATATAACAAAGAAAGTATAACTATCCATATTCAAGATACCATGATAACCTTAAGTCTAAGAATCATTTACATAAATGTTACTTAGAGATTAATCCTTTGGCACTTAAAGGATGTCTCTATGTGGATCAATCTAGTGAACTTGATCATACCATCAAGCACCCATATACTTGCTTAGGTGTCTTACACACCATAGTAGATGAGGCCTACTACTTCTCATATAGAAGTGGCATAGTATATGCTAGTCTAGCCGTATTAACAATACCCTTTCTTGTTAATACTATGACTAGAGATATTTAAGAATAAACCTTATTTATAATCGAATGAACCTCACCATCATAACTCTTATGATTTCATCGATTAGGTTTATTCTAAGGGTTTTATCATACTTATATGAAAATATAAGCAATCAATATGATAAAGATGTCATTTATTATTACATAAATAGTTAAAGTGTATAATAAACCCTAGAAGTTGATTGACTTTAGGGCATATACACTAACAGGATATGGCTTGCCGATTTTTCTCTTCAATCGTGGAATTTTTTATCCATGATGCGTGGCTAAATTCTTAATCTAGTCAAAGATCAATTTGACGATGCAGTTTCAATTATCTATGAGATCTAATTGATTTATTATTTATTTATTTAATTCCTATGATCTCTATTTTATGTTCTTGAAATTATTTTGTTAATTGAATGTCACGGGCTCGATATTCAAAAGTAACATACTAATCTACTGTCAAATTAATCTACCAAATCCGTAATTATTTAGTTAATTAATATTAGTGGTAACTAATGTTAACACATATTAGGGGAACGTGTAATCTAACTTAAATAAACCCTCGTATTATTGGTGAGGGTTTGGGCATTTCTAATTCTTAATGCAATTGAAAAATTAAATCCTACGATCGTACTTAGGGTTACTTCCTAGTTAGGGGTAATTAATTGTCGTACTTTACTTATCAATAAACTAAGGAAAAGTTGGTTGTCAGAGTTTGTTTGACGACTAATCAGCTTATTAATGAATTAAGTGAACTATCTTTGCATCGATGATCGAATATATGAATTGTGTCTGAGAAATTGAATCTTTGGCTAGAGTTTGTCTATTATTAATTTAATTCCTACTTATTTTAGTAAATTGTTCTATTATTTAGCTGATTAATTATTTCTGAATTTTTCAAAAATCTCCCCCATATTTCTCACTTGAAAAGAAACGACTTTTCCTCAATTCATGTGGAGACGACCGTACTCACCATTGTAATCAAAATTCATATTTTCTGAAGTAGGTATTTATTATTGCATAGCCTCGACACCTCTCAATTTTTGGTGCCGTTGTCAGGAACTGGTACTTGAATTATTTGTTTCTTTTTGAGTTTATTTTATTTTATTTTATTTTTCTTTATTCTATTTTTGGGTCCTTTTTCTAGTTTATGCGTCGTTCTTCTCATACAGGAAATTTGATATATATTACCGAAATAGAGAAGACTACAAATAGGACATAGGTTGAGAAAGGAGGCCAGAAAATAAAAAGAGGAACAATCACTTGTTCTATCTCCAGAGGATTTTTCAACTGATTTTTCAAGTGATTCTGAAGAGGAAGAGATTACCATGACAAAAAATCGAACATTGAGGAAGTTGGCTGCTCCTGACTTAACTCTGCAGCCACTTTGCATTACTTTTCCCAATTTAAATGAAAATACTCCTTTTGAATTAAAATTTGGATTAAGTCACCTCTTACCTCTTTTCATGGTCTTTCAGGTGAAGAATCTCACAAGCATCTACAAGAGTTTGATGTACTATGCTCGAGTATGAAGTCTCTCAGGGTAACTGAAGCGCAAATAAAATTGAGAGCGTTTCCCTTTTCTCTTAAGGACTCGACAAAGGATTGGTTATACTACCTACTAGCAGGTAGTATCATAACCTGGGTGCAACTGAAAAAGAAGTTCTTGGCGAAGTACTTTCCTACCTCCTGACTTGCAAGTTTGAGAAAAGAGATATGTGGTATTAAGCAACAATTGGGGGAGACCGTATATGAGTGTTGGGAAAGATTTAACAAACTGTGCACTAGATGTGCCCAACATCAGATAAGCAATCATTGTTAATTCAATATTTTTACAAGGGTCTTAATTTGTCTGACAGGAATATTATCGACACTAGAAGTGGTAGAGCATTGGTCACCCCTGAAGAAGCATCGGAGCTGATCAAGAGAATGGTGGAGAACTCACAACAATTTGGCTCTAGAGATAATTTTTCTATTCATCGAGTGAATGAGGTAGAAATTTTGTCTATTGGACAGCAGTTATCCAAACTAACTTCTTTTATTCGACATATGGCTATAGGGAATGCACAACAAGTCAAAGTGTGTGGGATCTGTACCAATACAAGACACGCCACTAATATGTGCCCGATGCTCTAAGAAGAGAATCATGAACAAGTCAACATGGATGGCAACATGGACGCGTGTTACGGGCAAATCCATGTTCATCAAAGTTAGGGGAGTTATCCTTTCAAATACCATTTCATCCTTTATTCACCAATCCTTTCCTAGTCTATATACTCTTGTTTGAGAAGGAATGGATCACAGCAAGATTCATTTTTCTTAAAGAAAATTTCCAAATCCATGCATTTCCTTATCATGTTTATTTTTTAAGAATTAAAATCTTTTATTGCATTTCATCCAACATCATTGCGTTTGGCATCAATGCATGAAGGCATGAATAACCAGGCAAGGCTTAAAAAAACAAAAAAAAAATAGAATCTCAAATCATGGCAATGCATTACATTTTGCATGAAAAACATAGTGCACGGTGTTTATTTTGCAGATAAAAGAAGCTGATGAAGAAGTTCTTCCACACCAACTCTATTGCTTCAAGTCCTCAAGGAATTTGTTTGAAGGAACAAATTGCATTAAGCAAGTCTGAAAATTGAAGTTATATACAAGTTCATAGATTTCGTGAGTACAAATCCAGCATTTTATTTTTTAGGCTTTGTGAGCACAAGTCTAGCAATTTAGTCATACAGGCTTCATAAGTACAAGTCTAGCAATTTCAGTCATGGATTTTGTGAGTACAAACCCAGCATTTTACTTTTTGGGTTTCGTGAGTACAAGTCCAACAATTCAGTCATTCAGCTTTCGTGAGTACAAGTCTAGCAATTTCAATTATGGATTTCATGAGCACCAATCAATCATTTACCCGTTTTGGACTTCGTGAGTGCAAGTCCACCAATTTAGTTTTGGATTTCGTGAGTGCAAATCCAGCATTTTAATTTTTGGGCTACGTGAGTACAAGTCCACCAATTCAGTCATTCAGGCTTCGTGAGTACAAGTCTGGCAATTTCAATTATGTATTTCATGAGCACCAATCAAGCATTTATCTATGTTGGACTTCATGAGTACAAGAACACCAACTCAATTATGGATTTCGTGAGTACAAATCCAGTAGTTTTGGGCCGCGTGAGCACAAGTCCGCCAATTCAGTTATTCAGGTTTCGTGAGCACAAGTCTGACAATTTCAGTTATGGATTTCGTGAGTACAAATCCAACATTTCACATTTTGGGTTTCGTGAGTACAAGTCCATTAATTCAATCGTTCAGGTTTTGTCAATACAAGTCTGTCAAATTTCTACCATGGATTTCATGAGCACAAATCCAACATTTATTATCAGCATTTGTTAGTACAAGACATGCCAATAAAATCCAACAATCAGTTTTCGTGAACACCAATCTATAGTTGGAAGTGTAGTGTATGTTCTTTTGGCAGCTTCTTGTAATTTGCTTTTCATTTTGATGTAAAAAATAGGAACATGTAAGGTGATGGTCTAGTTCTCCAATGGCATGGTGGCACTCCCTCCTCTTGAAAAAAAAAACAACAAAACAAAAAAAAGAGAAAAAAATTTAATCCCCTGAACTACGTTTGACCTAATTCCTCTAGGTGGTATACTTAAGCAATTCTTAAAATAACTCGGCCAATACTTTTTCAAAATGTCATTTTCTCTAAACCAAATTTTAACCGTGTCTATGTCTTTGTCTAGAACCACTTCGCGTTTTTGACAAACAGGGGCAAGCTGTAGACATCGATTTTTGACTAGTTTTTATTTTCTTAAGAGTATGGATAAATAGGTAATTCCATTTCAAGAATTTTACTTTTATTTTATTTTAAACTAATTTTTTTAGGCACCAAATTTTGAGGGTTTCCAGGAATATTCCCTAATCTTATCCAATATCACCTAACACACACAAGCACACACATGGTACACACTTACAACTCATTCTTACCTATTCCCAATATAGTACTAATTCCATCATCTCTAAGTCCGGGAGAAAAGAAAGAAGGAAAAAAAAAAAGTCTTGGCTCTTGAGTTTTTTCCAATTCTGAAAAAAAAAAGAAGAAAAGGAAAAAAATCCTTCCAAAACTTTTTCTTCAAGAACCAACAAGCCTGAGAAAAAGGTCCGGGGACATTTTCTTCTCCTCAGAATTCATCAGCTAGTTTTAACTAGTAACATTTTCCCAAAGATCTTCCCTTCATATCAATTTTCTTACAAATCAAAACCCATTCAAATAGGAAGAAAAATCAGAAAAATAGAGGAAAAGTCAGGCATAAAAGAGCAAAAGTTAAAAACAGAGGAGGAGCCGGAGCTCTTGCCACTGGAATCCACCGCCACTACCGATAAAACTTCACCGGGAAAACACTGTGAAGCTTTCTTTTACCCTTTCCTATCTTTAGTTTCGACTTATGAGTCTATGGAGCTATAAGAATTATGTAATTTGTCTGTTTCTTTTCCTTTTTCTTAAGCAAGACATTTCTGTCTTTTTGAGATTTATGTGTTGATTTTGACTGTGATTTTCATCACCACATAATGGGTTTGGATGGCTTGCTGTAAATTTTGGACTGGCTATAATAAGATTTTATGAAATCGGTTAAAATTTACTAATGCACTTAACCTGTTTGAAGAAATGCCCAAACGAAACTTTGAATCAAAGTAGCAAAATTCACGAATCAAGAATGTCTATGCGTGTAAGGAATAGCTTCGGTCAGTCCAAAACTTGCCGAAACTTGTTAGTTTTCCTGTGAGAAAGGAGAGCCTGAAAGATTTTCACATACGGACTGTCTCTTTTGTACTTTTTCTGTTTTTTTTTTCTTTTTCTTGGTATGAACTTGAGTTTTAGTGTGTTGGAGCGTTTGTGAGAGTTTATTTTATTTTGGAATGGATGGAGATGAAATTCCCAGTGTGGAACTTGCTGGAGAAGAAGAAGCGGGACATGAGTAGTAGCAGCTTCCCTTAGTCGGCTTGGAGAAGATGATTATTTTCCTATATTTACAGCTTCAACCCATCAATTTTCCCTTACTTTGTAACTTTAGCCCAAATCTTTGGATTGTTTTTTCCAGGTTTACCCCAGAACTTTATTTTAATGTTTTCAACTAGGTCCAGAGGATTAGATTAGGCGATTATTAGTTAATTAATCCTTTCATTTGTCAATTTAAGTTGTAATTGATTTTTTTTGCTTTTTTTTTCTTTCTTTCATTAGAAGTGATGTAACCCATAAGGGGTATAGAAGCATTCAGTCCTTGTTTATTTTGTTTTGTTTTCTTTTCTTTTCTTTTATTTCTCCTGTTATTACTTGTACAATGTGATCGAGTGGGCTGAGAATGCATTACTCCTTGGCTTTTCCAGCGGAAGCCTTGGAATCAATTATTTTTGTTTATTTCACTTTTATGTGCTATGCATATTTCATGTGTTTAGGTATTAATTACATGTTATGTGTTTAGTTTAAATTAACTCATTTCTTTTGCCTAAAATTAAGATAATAAAGTCAAACTCACAACCGGTTTTTGCCGGGTGTGGGGAGGTGCTTGAGGGTAAAACCTTGACCTTCCCTCCTTACACATGTGGCTCCTGAATTCATTTCTCTGATTTCGAAAGGCTTGGAGTTGTCTAGTTAAAGGGTTTGATTATATTTTTCTCAAAAATTAAAATCTCTCTTTAGGTGACTTAGGTGACTCAGTACATCTAAATTCCATACCGAGTGGCGACTCCAAATTTTTAAGAACCCTTTTTCTAGACTTTAGTGGACCCAAATCCATCGCCATTGCCAAGTCCCATTCTAGGCCCTTTTTCATTTTATTGTACTTTTGAAAAAATTGACAAAATCATTTCAAAAAATTTTTTTTCCTTAAATACTCATTTTCTTATCATATATTATAAAAAAAAATGGGGCGTGACAACTTCTTTTGAGATTTAAAGCACATGTGTTAATTTTTTTTCCAGTTCGCAATAAAATCTAGTGTGATTTATTCGCCGTTTGTGGCTGTGCTAACTTTTGCCTGAATCTGATATTTGATTTAGTTTAGTGTTTCACTACTACTGTGAAGCTTGACAATTTTTTGGTGGACGACA
Organism: Gardenia jasminoides; assembly: GCA_013103745.1. NCBI lineage: Eukaryota > Viridiplantae > Streptophyta > Magnoliopsida > Gentianales > Rubiaceae > Gardenia > Gardenia jasminoides. The sequence continues at coordinate 15,874,080 of CM023096.1, forward strand.
TTGGAAAACTTGGGAGAATTTGACATGAATTTAAGAAATTTTTTATTAGATTTAAGTGATGTTTAGGTTAATCATGTGATTTTCTTATGATAGTTTAAAGCTTGTGAAGGCTATTGTAGTGGAAGGATGAGGAAGACAAGGCTCTACTTGGTGTTTACAAGATAAACAAAGATGATGACTTGTGATTTGATAGGCAATTTAAGGATTGTATTTTAATTTTGTACTGACACAAAGTTAGGAAGTCAACATTGTTAATTGTGATCCCGAATTTTGATAATTACAAAACAATTGAAGAAATTGGTCTAATGTTTTCTAGTGAGATCCTTGACAGAACAGGACATCAAGGCAGGAAACCTGTTGGAGAAACTGTTGCCGGACGGACGATACCTTGTATCGGACGTCCGATAAAACTCGAAGCTTTCCTATCGGACGCTCAACGGCGTATCGGACGTCCGATGCAGGGGATCTCGGACACCTCTTTGGACGCTTTAACATCTACATCGGACGTCCGAAGATATCCAAGAAATTTGATGAGCTTGGACGCTTTGGACGCAAAGCCTTTGGGCATAAAGACATGTATCGGCCGTCCGATCGATTCCATGAAAATTTCCGAGCTTCGCCTTGTCGGACGCATAAAGCTATCGAGCGCAGAATTATTCATCGACCGTCCGATAAGACTCGAAACTTGCCTATCGGACGCTAGCATCGGACGAAAGCAGTGTCGACGTCCGATAGCTCCAACGGCTAGTTGACCTTTCAGCTTCTACTATCCGTTGACCTCGTTTTCTAGGCACTTTTTGGTCTCCTATAAATACAAGCACTGTCCAAATATCAAAACACAACTGTACACTTGGATAACAAGTTCTTAAGAGTGATTTTAGCTAGAAAATACTCATTTAGAGTAAGAATTGTTAGTCTTGTAGTGTGAGTTCATTGAGAAGCTTTTCAATTGTAGAGTGAGTTCATCAATTGTGTAGCTGTGTGAGGGTTTTGTAAAGAGTGTAAAACTTCCTAGCTTGACTAAGTGGAGCTTGGGGCAGGAGGAAGTGATCCTTCTATTGTACACAAGGTGATCAATTTCACCAAATTGAAGAAGCTTGTTTTGAGGAATTCTCTTTAAGCTCAAGTGGAGTCTTGAAGAAGTTTGGTTTGCTTTCCATCATTACTCTTTTTAGCTTGCGTATCATATTCATTGTTTGAAATCTCATCCATATTTATCAATCTCAACTTGTCTATTTGTTTGATAAATCATTTGTTAAAGAGCTTGTGATTAAAATTTGAAAAAGAGGTAATACTTGCTGATTATTAGTCAACCTAATTCACCCTCTTAGGTTGTATTTGGGCCTTACAATTGGTATGAGCTTGGTCTCTAGAATCAAAGCTTAAGCTTAGAGTAAAGATGACAACCAACAATGCCATGTTCTGTGAAGGTCAATCAATTACTAGACCACCAATGTTTAATGGATCAAACTATGTAAGTTGGAAAGAACGTATGATCATTTTCTTGCAATCTATTGACATTGATTTATGGTTTATTGTTGGTGAAGGTCCTTATGCCATTATAAATGATCCCATTACTCATGTTCCTAGATTAAAACTAGAGATGAGTTGAATCGAGAGGATAGAGCTAATCTCACATCAAGCATAAAAGCCATGAATGTTCTTTATAGTGCACTAGATTCGAATGAATCCATTAGAGTAAAAGGGTGTAAATCTGCCAAAGAAATTTGGGATAAATTAAGAGAAATTCATGAAGGTAGTGAGGATGTAAGAGAGCAAAAGAAATCCATTCTTGTTACTAAATATGAATCATTCAAAATGGAACCTCATGAAAACATTGATAAGATGTCTTGTAGATTCAATGATCTTATTAAAGATCTAGAGGTTTTGGAAAGGAATACACTCTTGGTGAAAAGAATAGAAAAATTTTGAATGCTCTACCTAAAGAATGGGAGAACAAAGTGACTGCAATTGAGGAAGCCAAGGACTTGAACTCTATGTCTATTGAGTCTCTCATTAATTCTCTAACATCTTATGAATTAAAGCTCAAAAGCAAAGTACAAGATGAAGAGGAAGCAAGAGCTAAAAGAAGCATTGCTCTAAAGGCTGCTCAAGATGAGGATGATTTGGCTTCACAAGATGAAGAAGATGGTGATTGTGATGATAGTGATCTTGCACTCATCACAAAAGCTTCAAAAGAATACTCAACAAGAGAAGATTCAGAAAAGGAGGACCAAGCAATCAAAACAACAATCAACTCAATACAAAATACAAAGCAAGATATGATGCAAACAAGAAGCAAGGAGATAAGTGTTTGAGTGTGGGCAGCTTCGGGCATTATCACGGTGGACTGTCCAATGAAGAAGAAGAAAGATATGAAGAATGAAAGAAAACCGAAGTTTAACAACTTTCAAATTACTTGGAGCAGATGCAACTTCGGAAGGAGAGATTGAAGAAGAAGAAGAATCAGCTCAAATTGCCTTTATGGCAATTGGTGACAATGAGGTAACTTCTCATCCACAATACGATAGTGATGATGATGATGATGATTTAGAGTCATTTGTTGCAAAACTGCATGAAAGCTTAAAAGAGTCTTATTCTAGAATCAAAGAACTAAAACAAAAAATTACTTTTCTTTTGCAAGATAATGCAAACTTGTTTCAAGATAACAAGAAGTTAAAATATGACAATGATTGCTTAGTAAAAACTGAAATGGAATTGCAGTATGAACTTGATAGAAAAACAAGCCTTTGTAAAATGCTCAAAGAAAGACAAAATGACTTGAAAAAGAGAATGGATAATCTTGACGTGATGCTTCAAAACAAGAAACAAAATAGTTTCACAAGAAAGGTGTTTAAGTCTCATTCTAACCCTTATGAAAGGAAAATTATGTTTAATGCAAATGAATTTACAATCCATAGAAAAAGTGGAATTAGATTCATTAAATCAGTTCATGTAAACGACTCTACCATTATGTGTGATTTTTTCTGCCAAGTAGGTCACTTGAAGCATGATTGCTATGTGAAAAGAAACATGAGAAAAGGAATGAGATGCATGTGGTTAGTCAAACATTGACTCTAACCATCAAGGACAAAATTAAAAGGGTACCAAACTTTCTATTTCTTGTAGGTAAAATTGAAAAGGATATGAAGAAATCAAAATGGTTCATTGATAGTGGATGCTCAAGGCACATGACCGTGATCCTTCACAATTCATCAAGCTCAAATCAAAGTCAAGTGGAAAAGTAACTTTTGGAGCGACATGAAAGCTAAAACAATTGGAGTAGGTGATGTGGGTAAGAATGGTGAAACATTTGTGCATAATGTTCTTTTAGTAGATAATCTAAGTTATAATTTGCTTAGTGTTAGTCAACTTTGTGATAAAGATCTATTTGTTTTATTCAAAAAGCATGAATGTTTGGTTCTTGACTCGAAATTTAATATTGTTTTCAAAGGAAGTAGATACAATGACATCTATGTTGTGATTCTTGAGAAAATTGACTCTTCTAGTTTTAAATGCCTTAAAATCTCAAATGAAGATCCTTGGTTGTGGCATAGAAGACTTTGTCATTTTAACATGGATGTGATAAATGAAATTTCTAAAAGGGAACTTGTTAGAGGACTTCCTAAGATTAAGTTTGAAAAGGATAAGATTTGTGATGCATGTCAATTTGGGAAACAAACCAAAACATCTTTTAAACCTAAGAAAAACATTTCTACATCTAAGCCATTGGAGCTTTTACATCTTGATCTATTTGGTCCTACACCTATTGCTAGTCTAGGTGGTAGAAGATTTTGTTTCGTTATTGTTGATGATTACTCTAGATATACATGGACTATTTTTCTTACTCATAAAGATGATGCCTTTAAAGTTTGTCTCTCTCTTTGCAAAATGCAAAATTTACTTGGATTGCATATTATTAAAGTTAGAAATGATAATGGTTCGGAATTTAAATATTGTGGATTTCCGGATTTTTGTGATCATAATGGAATAACTCATGAATTTTCTATTGTAAAACCCTCAACAAAATGGTGTTGTTGAAAGAAAAATAGAACACTTGTAGAAGCCGCAAGAACCATGTTAAGTGAAAATGATTTACAAAATATTTTGAAGGAAGCCGTAATACGACTTGCTATGTAATGAATAGAGTATTACTAAGACCATTTTGAACAAAACTTCATATGAGTTGATGTTTGATAAAACCAATCGTTGGTTATTTTAAAGTTTTTGGATGCAAATGTTTTATCTTAAATATCAAAGAACACCTTGGAAAGTTTGATAAGAAAACCGATGAAGGTATTTTCTTGGGATATTGTGAAAATAAAAGAGGATATAGAGTTTATAATAGAAGAACTCTTGTGATTGAAGAAGCTATACATGTTTCATTTGATGAATCTAATGGCAACTCTTCAAATAGTACTTGTGTAGATGATGATGTAGGCATCCAAAAGAATCTCGAGAAGCTCACACTTCAAGAAGAAAACAATTGTGATATGGAAGAAAATTCAAAAGATGGTGATTCTCAAGAAATCCGAAGGCTAGATGAAGAAGACAAGTATGATGAATCACTAAAGGATTTTCCTAAAGCTTGGAAGTTCATTCAAAATCATCCAAAGGATTTGATCATTGGTGATCCATCCGAGAGGGTAAGAACTCGTTCTTCATCAAAGCCATTATTTGATAATTTCGCATTTGTATCTCATATTGAGCCTAAAAACATCAATGATGCCTTAAAAGATGACTATTGGATTATGGCCATGCAAGAGGAGTTAAATCAATTTGAAAGAAATAATGTTTGGACTTTAATTGAAAGACCTCAAAATTATCCTATCATTGGCACTAAATGGGTGTTTAGAAATAAATTAAATGATAAAGGTGAAATTGTAAGACATAAGGCTAGATTAGTGGCTAAAGGGTATGCTCAAGAAGAAGGTATTGATTATGATGAAACGTTTGCTCCCGTTGCTAGATTAGAGTCTATTAGGATGTTTCTTGCATTTGCATGTTTCAAGGGTTTTAAGTTGTATCAAATGGATGTTAAAAGTGCTTTTCTAAATGGTTTCATTGATCAAGAAGTGTATGTGGATCAACCACCCGGCTTTGAAAATTTCCTAATCATGTATTTAAACTTTCAAAAGCATTATATGGCCTAAAACAAGCCCCTAGGGCTTGGTATGAACGTTTAAGTGGGTTCTTAATTGAAAATGGTTTTAAAAGAGGCATAGTAGACACAACTCTTTTTACAAAACAAAAATCAAATGATCTTCTTATTGTACAAATTTATGTTGATGATATTATATTTGGTGCTACTAATGAGGACTTGTGCAAGGATTTTTCCACCATTATGCAAAATGAGTTTGAGATGAGCTTAATGGGAGAATTGAACTTTTTTCTCGGACTCCAAGTCCTTCAAACACGTGAAGGAACCTTCATCAACCAAATAAAATACACCAAAGAACTTCTCAAAAGGTTCGGCATGGAAGATTCAAAGCAAGTGGGAACACCAATGTGCACGTCCACCAAGCTTGAAAAGGACGAAGAAGGTACAAATGTAGATGAGAAAAAGTATAGAGGTATGATCGGAAGCCTTCTTTATTTAACTGCAAGTAGACCGGATATTATGTTTGCCGTATGCCTATGTGCTCGTTTTCAATCTTGCCCAAAAGAATCTCATTTGAATGCCGTTAAAAGAATTTTTCGTTATTTAAAAGGAACCATGAATTTTGGTCTTTGGTATTCTAAATGTAATGAATTTACCTTGTGTGGTTATCTGGGGCTGATTTTGGCGGGTGTAGAATTGATAGAAAGAGTACTAGTGGATCTTGTCATTTTCTTGGAAAGTGTTTAGTCTCTTGGTTTAGTAAGAAACAAAATGCTATTTCCTTGTCAACAACCGAAGCTGAATATGTTTCTTTGCTAGTGCATGTTGTGCACAATTAATTTGGATGAAACACACCTTGAATGATTTTGGTTTGACATATGATAATATGCCCATTTTTGTGATAATACTAGTGCAATTAATTTGACAAAAAATCCTATTCAACATTCTAGAACAAAACATATAGACATTAAGCATCATTTCATTCGTGATCTTGTTCAAAAGGTGAAATTTGTGTAAACTATGCTTTCGGATGATCAAATTGCTGATATTTTCACAAAAGCACTACCCTTAGAACAATTTAGACATCTTCGTTCGAAATTGGGTATTTTAGAAAAGGAGCCTTAAGCTTTTCGGTGAAACTTATCGGACGTCGATCGATGAACGGGACGTCGGCGACAAGTGTTCTTGGTCATTTTCAGAAAATGCTATCGGACGCATGGGTGGGACGCTTGAGCGTTGGACGTCCGACACATGAACAGTCGCACTGAATCGGGTCATTTCACTTCACTTCCATCAGTCAACCACATTTAATTCGGACGCATCTTCCCAACCACCTCAATTCAAAACTCCAAATTCCCAGCCAAACCTTCACCATTTCTCAAAATTGAAAGTTCAGACTTCACCTCTCACCTATTGCGGTCCAATCTTCATCAATTGTCCACTATAAATCACTCCTCTTCTCATTCCCAAATCACACGAAACCCTAAGTTCTCCTTTCTCCTCTTTCGGCTCAAAAATTGATATATCTTCACCTAATTTAGAAGTGTGTCACTCTGCATTACAGCTGTAAACAACTCCTCATCACTCAAATCACACAACACAAGCAAGATGGTGCTTTCGTGGAGCTCGTCATCTACGGGGCATGAAGATGCCAAGAGATGAAGATACTTCCTCCCACGTGGCAAACGCCTTCCAAAAGAACAAGACGTGGCTCGTACAAAACAACCACCTTACTACTCCTTCGATTCTCAGGTTATAAAGAACCTGCTCCTTTACCTAAATTCATAGATTCTGATGCTGAGTCTAAGTTTGCCTTATTCTCTCAAAAAGGTTTCATTATTCAGTGATCCATTGTTCCTTAAGTTTAAGAAAATCGATCTAGAGTCGTCCTTAAGTTGTTTGAATTTCAGAAATGGTCTCACATCATTGTTATGCCTAATATCCATTACCCTGACATGATGCATCAGTTCTTTGCTAATCTTAGGAAGGGTAATTCCCGTGATGAGCTTAAATCCCGTGTCAATGGAATTGATTTGGTATTTGATTCTGATGTTGTGAATGAAATTTTAAAAACCACCATTGAGTTTGGGTGCAAAAGTAAGATTGCAAACTTCTTTTCCTATGAGGAAACTCCAACAAGTTTGAATCATTTCAATGCTGAAAAACTAATGGCTTATTTTCAATCCCCTTTTCAAACCCCTGTTGATGCCAAGTTGGAAGATTTAAGTCCTAAAAATCTGATCATCTTTTCAATCATCTCAAATTTGCTTGTTCCAACTGATGGTCATCGGACAGATGCAAACAAAATGGAGTTATATCTGTTTTATTGCTTTGTTGAAAGAATCCGAATAGATTTTGGCTTTGTCATGTGTAAGTTTCTGATGAAACTCTCCACTGATACAAGAAGAAAACTCTCTTATGGAAAGTTTTTAACTCCCATCTTTGAACATTTCAAAGTTCCTATAAGTGGTGTATGTCCTAAGGACTTAACCACCTCTGTGTTTTCAAAACAGTATTTTGAAAGAAAGAATTTAAAATTCTTTGATGGTAATTGGTGCACCAAGGAAGCTGTCTCTGAGTCTCGTTCAAAGAAAGGACATGATGCTCCTCTCTCTCCTAGTATTACTAGAACTCTTAGATTTACTCCAGGTCCATCAATTCATCCTAGGAAGTCAGCCTCTAGGATTTCCTCTCAATCTGATGTCATGGATTTGTTAAACGAGCTCAAAAGTCATGTTCTTCTACTCGAACATGGTCTTATGTTAACCATGACATCTGACCAAAAATCTGACTTTCTTGACAAAAGAAACCTGTTACTTTCTCCTCCCGAGGATGAAAACACCTCCCAAGCCAAAGAGCCACGAACTGATCCTCCATTGGATGACCAAGAGATGACTGAATCGCAAAATCCACAGCGTGATCCCTCATCATCTACCAAGGGAAAAGAACCAGTGGTTGTGGAAGATGAAGAAAACGAGGATGATGGGGAAGAAAGCAGAAGAAGATGATTCAACATATCGCTTGTCAGAAGGCGACCTGGAACTCGATCAACATTCACCCTTTAGGCACACTAGGATGCACTTACACTTCACATTAGAATGCACAAGTCTATTTTTGTTCCCTTTTTGCTGATGTGAAAGTGTATCAATCTATTTTACTGCTTTCATCTAAGACTTTTGTAAAACCAGCACTTCAGTACTCTGGTTGACATTATTTTCAGTTAATGATGATGGCCTTAAATGATTTTGGATTATGTTGCTGGATGATGTTATCTGATGTAATGGAATTCTACTTGGAGATTTCACTGCTTGTTTACATTACTACATTATGCTAATTCTGCTACATATCTGGCATTAAAGTTTTCATTGCTTGCTTCGCACATTTTGTGTTGAATGTTTTTGTGATGACAAAAAGGGGGAGTAAAAAGAATAAAAAAGATGAGTTTTTCGAGTAAGGGGGAGTAGATAGTTATTCAAGTAAGGGGGAGTTTTTTAAACTCAATATTGGTTAAATTACATTACATTCAATTGTTTTGTCATCATCAAAAAGGGGGAGAATGTTAATTGTGATCCCGAATTTTGATAATTACAAAACAATTGAAGAAATTGGTCTAATGTTTTCTAGTGAGATCCTTGACGTAACGGACATCAAGGCGGAAACACGTTGAGAAAGCTTGATCGCCGGACGGACGATACCTTGTATCGGACGTCCGATAAAACTCAAACTTTCCTATCGGACGCTCAAACGATCGGACGTCCGATGACGGGATCTGTCGGACACCTCTTTGGACGCAACATCTACATCGGACGTCGAAGATATCCAAGAAATTTGATGAGCTTCTTGGGCGCTTTGGACGCAAGCCTTGACAAAGACATGTATCGGCCGTCCGATCGATTCCATGAAAATTTCCGAAGCCATCGGCCGACGCAAAGCTATCGGACGCAGAATTATTCATCGACCGTCCGATAAGACTCGAAACTTGCCTATCGGACGCTAGCATCGGACGAGCAACAGAGTGTCGGACGTCCGATAGCTCCAACGGCTAGTTGACCTTTCAGCTTCTACTATCCGTTGACCTCGTTTTCTAGGCACTTTTTGGTCTCCTATAAATACAAGCACTGTCCAAATATCAAAACACAACTGTACACTTGGATAACAAGTTCTTAAGAGTGATTTTAGCTAGAAAATACTCATTTTGAGTAAGAATTGTTAGTCTTGTAGTGTGAGTTCATTGAGAAGCTTTTCAATTGTGAGTGAGTTCATCAATTGTGTAGCTGTGTGAGGGTTTTCTGTAAAGAGTGTAAAACTTCCTAGCTTGACTAAGTGGAGCTTGGGGCAAGAAGGAAGTAATCCTTCTATTGTACACAAGAGTGATCGAATTTCACCAAATTGAAGAAGCTTGTTTTGAGGAATTCTCTTTAAGCTCAAGTGGAGTCTTGAAGAAGTTTGGTTTGCTTTCCATCATTACTCTTTTTAGCTTGCGTATCATATTCATTGTTTGAAATCTCATCCATATTTATCAATCTCGACTTGTCTATTTGTTTGATAAATCATTTGTTAAAGAGCTTGTGATTAAAATTTGAAAAAGAGGTAATACTTGGCTGATTATTAGTCAACCTAATTCACCCCCCCTCCTAGGTTGTATTTGGGCCTTACAAACATTAATTGACCAACACCAGGGGTATTTTTGTTATGAACTTTTGGGTTTGGGGGAGCTTTTTGCAATTTGGTTAAACCTAAGTGTCCAATTTGTAATATGGACAAACCATAGGGGAGGTAAATGTAATTAATTGTAGGAAAAATTGTAACAGAGGATCCTTTGTCAGTGTGGTTCACCCAAATAGGCAAATAGCATAAAGTAATTATTATGAGCATTGACAATTGGCAAGTAGTTTTGCAATTAGATTTGGGGTTTTTTTTTTCTCATACTGAGTTTTGGAGTTTCAAGTTTCATAGTAAATTGTTTGGTGTAACTTGTGACTGATCATATGAGAAAAAGAAAATAATTTATACTAAAAATACAAGATGAGAGGAGTAAAATCAAATTCATATCATTACTTAGGAGTATGTGATTTTGATAAATATAGGAGTTAGTCTAAAATAATTTTCTTTTTATTTATTGATTTATTTTTTTGAAGAGTCAAAATGTGATTCAAATAAAGAATTCTAGTGCAATACAAGACAACATTTTGAAATTCAAACCGACTAGTGAACTAGTTGAACTTCCAGTTCACGGTTTAATCGATTCAATCGCGGTTCAATAAATTTTTAATTTTTTTATTTACTTTAATGTTAAATTGGTTGTGTGACGACCCACCTCTCCTGCGGTGCAGATCGCGCCGCCTAACTCAGACTCACTCACTCTATTATCACATCACTTATCAAATTCAAACTTGACAAAACAACACTCTTAGCACAAAGTAAAAGAGTACAATACTTTACAACACATAACGTTCAAATTACAACCCATAATACATAAACCATCCATCCTTTACAATCTAGTTTCATCATACATTAGTTCTCAAAAGACATTATTCCAAGTTCACCAAAACGTTAACACAAGAGTAACCCTAAGCTTAAAGGTTGGCATCTTCATCGGGGATCTCATATCCTGCTAAGGAAAACAAATGGGGAAAAGGGTGAGTTAGAAAGCTCGTGAGTTCCCAAAAACATGCAATTCACATAACACATAAGAACATTCACTCAATAAAGGGCACTTGAAATTAAATCATGTAAGTAAGCATTTCACAATACAAGTATGGATACGGGGCTCTCGGAGCCAAAGTCCACGCCGCTTGTCCACTAACCAAGTTGACACTCCGTCACTACTTGCCATGTAGAACTCCACTTCCTTTACTCCTCCAAACCCCACCGGCAAGACTCCAAAATGTATTTTGAAACAGTCAGCTTAGTTTGTTTAAGTACTCTCCATGAGAGACAAGTCCATACGCCAAGTCCAGAGTACTTTTCGTTTCAGTCCAGTCAGTATCAGTGGTTGGTTGCTCTTCTAGGAAATGTTCGTTCCAAAACTCGCCTCGAAAGCAGTGTAGTGGTCTAAGTCACTGGATTCGTGACATTGAAATAACCCCTATGGCTCTTCCCCTTTCCTGACCTAGCCTCCCCTGAGTCGGTTCACCGATAGGTCTCAGGCATTCCCTGACCTTTTCAAACACATGCAGTCACTAAGTAGCACTATAACAGTCAAGCATTTCAGTTCACATTTACTTTCATTCACTTTAAAGCATTTTCATAATCGTTTCACTCATATAAGAGTAAGTGCGATAAAGTACACACTACCCTATCTGAGAGTTCAAAACCAGGTTTCACAGTAAAATCACAACAGTAAACACCATTGCCACTTCAGATAAACACATAATGTGCATGGAAACTCACCAAAATAACCTCACGGTATGGGTCGAATTCACTTTCCTCCTCAAACCCTAAACAAGTAAAACAGGTTGAGAATTCTATCCTTTCATTCATTAATCAAAACAACTCACTTCCACTTTTTAGTTGTCAATCAATGTTTTCCAAAAATCCCCTCAAAGGAACACTTTCATTTCAAACGATGTCATATTTCAAATATCTCCTTGAAAATCACTCATTCCTCCCAAATACAATGTTCCAAGTAGATCTTTGGAGGATCAAAATCTCATTTCAAATAGGTCATGTCATCGATGTACTCACTAAACACTGTTTTCACATTTCTTTAGTAAAACACTTAGGTGAAACTTATCACCAAAAAATCACTTTTAACATAAACTCAATACTCACTCCTTGATAATACTTTAATATAACTTCAAAACACTTTAAACCATATCTTTTCTTACAAAATTCATTAAATGAAACCATAACATTACAAAACCCTCAAACGACATTTTTCACCCAATTTTCGTGAGAAATTCCATTCTTTATCTTTTCAAAAGTCATACACTGGTAAATGTACGTATCATATATTTTCTTAAACAGAAGTTCATCACAATTGAATACAAAATTTCGAAATCAAACATGGAAGTTTTCAAGTGTGGATTCGGCCATTTTAATCATTTTTTTCCTTCAAACTTTTCAATAACTAAAACCCTAATTTCTAACCAGATCATGCCAAAATCATAAATATCATTCAAGGCCACAATCAGGTCCTCAAGTCCTCTACCTAGAGGTCACCTCAAGTCCGTTACCTAAGTTGGGATTTCAAGAGCCCAACGTCATCTTTTCAGATGAGATCATTTCACCAAAATCAACCATAGATCTAAGCTATTTAACACTAATAGGGCTATATCTACAAGTTTCAAGACTTATACCTCCGGAATCTATCAGTATCCAACAAGATCCGACAAGATCTAGTAAGATCCCCTCGAGTTTTTCTTCAAGAAAGTTGCTTCCAAGCTTGATGGCTTCCAAGAACTTCGATCCTAGCTCCCGATCTACAAGATTCGTCGAGGATATCCGTCACCAAGTTCAACCTTGAGCCCAAGACAACCACCCAAGCTTTTCTTTCCTCTCTTTTTTCCTTCAAAAATTTCGGACCTCACCCTCTCTTTCTCTCACTTCAATCGGCTGCCATCGAGGGTGGAGTTCAAGTCATAAATCCTCAAAATTTCAAGGTACCGATTGGAAAAGAATTGGAAGATTTCAACCACAAAACTTACCTTTCTTTCTTCCTCCAAAACTCGGTGCAAAGCCCTCTCTCTCTTCTCTCTCTCGGCTGCAAGAGGTGAAGAAGATGATGGTGGTTGATGGTGTTTGAAACTCCAAGAAGATTGATGGAAGATTGAAGAAAATTGAAGACAATTCTCTCTCTCTCCATTCTCTCTCTCGGCAGCTCTCTCTCTCTCTACTCCCCAAACTTCAGCTGAAAATGAAGTGTGGAGGTTGCAAGAAAGTCAAGCCTTTTTGGTGTCAAAAAGTGATTTTCCATGTTTTAAGAGAAAAAATGCTTTTTGGCACTTTATGTCGCATCGCTCGCGACAGTCTAACTTACACTGCTCTAGTCCATTCCGACACTGTCCAAACTTATTAATATTCCCAAAATATCGCTACTTATGCTTAATTTCAACTTAAAGTCACTAATCACGCTCCGGTAGAAAATTAGACACCTAATTCGACCAAAATCGCACACCGGCAAATAAATCGTATAAAATGTTATAAATTGGAAAATATTCAATTTAAACACAATTTTACTCATAAATAAATAAATAAACACAATATAAATAATATTATGCATTTTTAAAATAATTTTGAATTTCGAGACCCTCACAGTTTGGATAAAATTAATATACAAAAAAGGAAAGAAATATTTAGTGAAAACTAGTGCAATCGTGATTTTTTTAACCAATCTTGGCTAATCCAAGCGATTCTTGATCATATTTGGCCAATTCATTTGACTCTATGGGTTAAATATAGAACAGGATCGAATCTAGAACTAATTCGCTATTCAACAAGCTGAATTGACTAGCCCGGTCTGATTCTCAAAACACTGATACAAGTCCTATTCATATTTTGAAGTTCTGAATGAGTTCATACCCAAGAAGACGGGTTCTAAAAATCATGTGTCTCACAAAATGTTTAAGCAATAAATAGGAATCTCTAAAATAAAAAATCTAGACATTTAATATGAGATTTTATAGTTCTAATTGTTACCTTTTTTCTTCTTTTCTTTAGTATATCAACCTCTTTAGTACATGGATTGTACATATATTATATTACGTATTACCAACAATAGCAATAGTAAATAGTTCTACAAATAGATCCATATGTTTCTTCCTCGTAACTTGAGTTTACTGGAATAGTTTGGGTGGTCATTCTGCTTGGACTCTGGAGGTTAAAAAGTTTAGAATTGCCACCTTCAACTTTCGGAATGTCAAAGAAACAACAAAAAATATGCAAATTTATTAAACTTGTACAAACCCCCAGAACAATTAGTGGAAATGTTAAACTACCAAAAAGTTAGTGAATTTATTCAATTTAGACTTCCACCCCACTTAGAGGAGAACTATCCTCTAAAATTTTGAAGCTAAAACGGTAAAACTGAAGATAACGTCAACGACCAATGATCATAGTAAAACTTGCCCATGTTCATACGATATCCGTATTATAGGCAACAATAAAAACTAAAATAAAAACCACCCCTACCAAACTAAACATATGTATTCGATCTGCCACAACAGATTACCTGCTTTTTCTCCAATGCACGAATTGAAAAGAAGCAAAGAGAAGAGGCACAAACTTGTTTGGTAGGCCTAAAATAATGAGCCTAACAAATTGGACGAGAACACTAAGACACTAAGGTATGTATGTACATACAGACATACATACATACATATATATATATATATATATATTATTTACATATATTTATACATTTTTTGTTTTAGTAATTCATTGTTATACAAAATTACTTCACATACAACAAGTGTTATATCTTCATAAGCATGTCCTATGTCTATATCTGACCTGTGAACTGAAACTTAGCATTTTCGATGCTTATATATCCCAAGTGATGAATGAGCTTATGACAATGATTTCCCTCCCAACAGCTATAGCAATTCTCTCTTCTCTACAAGCTAGTATGAGCATTCTGCTTCTGATACCACCAGATTCAGCACAAACTACTCTACAAAGAATCATGCTTAGTATTTGCTTCAATCCATTGCATCATGGAAGTTCAACCGAATCATGCCTGTCAATTCAGTGACTCGTATGGACTCTGGTCAGCTAAAAATGGTTTGAAGGTCATCAATACTCCGATTGCCTCGATTACATTCAAGATGAAGAAGACTAAGTGGACACCTGCATTGAAGACAACAAAATTAGAGAACACAGGCTTTTATACACAGATAGAATGTTCATGCATATATATTGCTACGTTGAAAAGTTCCAAGGGATAACAGTAGCGAAGTAAATGGTAAGCAGCTGCTAAGAGTTTTTAGGAAGAAAAAAGGCATAGCCAAATAGAGAATGGTAAGCCTTCTAGAATTACATAGCAATCGTAAAATGAGGTAAAATAAGGTAGAGAATGCAGCAGACAAAGTATAATTGATACTCGCAGTCAAGTAATGCAACTACTATTATTATCACATCACTATGAGGAGTAAATACTAGCACCTATAAGGCTGCTGCCGATTGACAAGATTCCTCAAAACGGCAGGCAGAATGATCAGATGCTCATTGTTCCATATGAATTGGTCCTTTCAACTAGGATTTTCCCATAGAGACAGAGAGAACTAATGATTTTGGCAAATATTTAACTAGCTGCTGGGTAAACAATCAGACTAATGACATTCAAAACACTGAGTGAACATTTCTCACATCTAGTGCATTCAAGGTCCTGTTGCTGCAAAATCCTCATGGAGAACTTCTCCTTAACATTCATCATATCTTCTCAGGAAGCTTTATAACAAAACCAGATTAGCAGTCTTACTTTCTTTTCTTTTCTTTCTTTTTTTTTTTTTAACCAAAAAAAAAACCTATTTAAGATGAGAATTTCAACAGGAACAATGGTTTCAGCATGCATCCAAGATTATGATTCCAAATGGCTTTGCGAGAAGGAGCAAACAGAGTTTGAGCCTAAATTTCAAACAGGAACTAACCATTCCAAGCAAATTCAAATCAAAGCATTCCGAGATTATTTGTTTTAGTGGAAAACAAATAATTACAACATGTGAGTCCAAAGATTACTCAGAGATGGAGATGCCCATTTGTCCTCTATAAACAAGGGGACGTTGTTTCAGGCAACTAAAAAACTAAATTTTCTTGTATTTGATTAAACAATACAAAACTAGCAAACTTTGTAAAGGTCCTACCTGGAAAGAAGGCAGCATGCTGACGCTTTTGTGCCCAAGAAAGGCTGCATAAATTGAGAGAACAAGATTGATCTACATGTCCAAGGACACTGAAATTCATTACTATGTGCAGAAAACAACTATTATCAAGGGCAGACCAAGCGCAGATGAATACTAATAACTGCTAACAGTATACTGCTTTGTTTCCTTAAGCAGTTGATTCTGTTAATCAAATTAGTTAGGCTCAACAGAAAACAGACTTTAACAGTGCACTTAGGTCTAACCCTCAGATGTTATATATTTCACGTATTTGAATTATTCTCTTGTAACCAGTGAAAGTAAAGATTAAGTAGGCTTGTGGCAGTAGTGGAGTATAAGATGTGAGAGTTAATGTTGTGAGAGGTAATGGGCACACCATTTGATTCCATCCTATCTTGTGACGACATTGAAGAGAGGGGACTGAGATGGAAACTGACTCTTTATATGGATTTAGTAACAGCATCATGTTATTCAGAAAGTAACTGACAGTCATGAAATTCACTGATTTTGCATTCAATTTAGAAAATAAAGAGATTATTTTCACGGCTAAATATCTTTTATTTAGTTTTGCATGGGTCACTAAAAATGCTGACTATTCTACTAGAAAAAATTTTACGCTCAGCTGACTGGAGCCTTTTGACATGATTGACAGCTCAGATCAGACAAACTGGAAGAAACAGAAGCACCATGAAAATGTTTTGAATATCAAATGAATTCATCTTAACTAAGAGACACTTACATTGCACCTCCAGCAGCTGGACCTACAGCTTTGAACAATGACATTGCTGTCATGGCAATGCCATTAGCAGCACCTCTTTGGTGTTGTTCCTGTGATGATGGTGTCAGGCATAAGTTAATAAAAGTCTGAAATGATTAAGCATGCTTCTTTCCTGATACACAATGATGTATGAGAATAATCGAAATATGAGACCAAGTGAAAAAGAAAATACCACTGCATTATTCTGGAGTATGAACAAACCAGTGATAATGGAGGTCTGAAACAGTGATATTTTACCAGAAAATGTTAGGACTTTGAATAGCAAAAACAGTATGCAAATTCAATATCTCGAATATGATCAAATATTTTTGTCAAAAGAATGAAATGAATCACACAGATACATGTGAACCTGATGGCCATTTTCTGAATTAATATATTATGGTATTCTGACATATTAATCTGTAAACTAGTAGGTTCACGTATCTACATTGATCCTGAAAGAAACTTAACATGTGAGATACTAGCAATCACATCAACCTATCCTGTCGTCCCTTCCATGTCATCTCTATGATGAATGATTGGATACTCTTGGTTCCCTGTACGTGTCATCCTAACAGGTGTGAACTTGATGGCCATTTTCTAAATTAATGTATCATGGTCTTCTGAAATATTATTTAGTAAATTAGTATCTAAATTGGTCATGAGAGAAACTTAACATATGAGATACAAGCAATCACATCAATCTAACCCATCACCCCTCCCATATCATCTCTATGATGAATGATTGGATAATCCTGGTTCCCCACACCAGCCATCCTAACACTCTCTGTTAGATCTTCATATCGTGGAAAATCTACATATGCCCATCATGGAACCTTCCTCAGACGACCATTTTTATTCAATAGCATATCAATATGTGGAAGCCCATAACCCGGAAATTCATCCTAAATTGCATTATTAGATCCTATTAATATTTGGCATCATTTGTTCCACAAAGGACTTAGTTTATGATTTACCTATAGGTAAGCATGTTCAGATATATGTATCAATTAAACAGAAAGCATTTGATTAACGGATAGAATTTCATGTCTCTTCCCGTTGAGTTGATTGCTGGAGGATTATCCATTTAAGTGTGTTTCTTAAGGAAGTTAACATCTCTTCTGGAGGAGCACACAGTTTTCATTCTTTTATTGATTCTTGACTATGCATCCTACAAAAATCCTCAAATTCTAGCAAAAGAGCTTTCTTTTGCAGATGCTGCTGCAGCCCCCAGTCTTCTACTGGAGGACAACAGCACACTACACTCGACGTTAACCGACCTTCGCCCTGCTCCATCCTATGGAGCCTGGCATACTAAATTCTTTGATATTATAGTGTCTGATACACATTTTAAAGCTAAAGTCTCCTCGTCATTAGCCAATGTATTTTGTCACCATCTGTCAAGCCTCTCTCCATGCACTGAAGCGAGACTACAAACCTTTCTTTACTTTTTCTCTCCCCCCCCAAAAGAAAAAATTCTGAGATGATTTACTCCCTTTGCCTCCAATTTTGCTTTAATAGGAAGGTTCCATTAGAAGACTAAATCTCACCAACAAGAAGGATTCCACATTGTTTTGGTGGAAGGAATTTATAGCATTCAGGAATTTAAATGGTCACCAGGTTTCCACAAAAATGTGAAGTCTGTAGCCACCCATCCAGGTGAATATGTAGTCTCTACCAATCCTTTTCTTTGAAAATCGTATTTTATCTGACATGCTCTACAGTGGCCATCGAAAGTGGATGCAGCTCCCTAATTCCTCATCTTTCCCTAGCCCTATTTTGTCAAGAGTCTGTGTTGAGGTAGATTTTTTAACCCCTTTGCCTGAATCTACAAGAGTTCATTTGGATATCATGAAAAAATTTCATAGAGAGAGAAGATTTTAGGTAAAAGGTGACCAATCCTAAAACCCACATAAAATTTGGTGAGAATGAAATGCAAGTGAAGACTCGAAGAATTGCTCTACTAAACAGCCAGATTGCTGACACTCCTGATACAGCTCCAAAAGACGACCTGAACATGAATACGACAGAGGACCTTCAAACCCAAAATGAGCAACAAACTGCGTGAATTTCTTTGGTGTAAACATATCAGGGAAGGACCCAGCAGTGTGAATAATATAGAAGAGCAGAAACTACAGGGATCACCTAACAAAGCAAGCTTTCTAATGTGAGTTCTTTAAGTGATACAATAGATTCAAGCTTTCTTTTCCTATAATCGGATTAAAAGATGCACTTTCCAACTCAAGATATGGAGTCCGACTATCTAAAAATTTGGCCCAATTCTCTAATTGTAGAGATGATGATGGTGCCTTCTACATCTTTAACAGGAAAAGATAAGGCTGATTATTATAATACTTCCATAATAAAATGTAATACATTATAGAATTTCTTCTCGAAATTCTCTAAAGACTTTCATATGGAATGTGCGGTGAATCGCACAGTCCCCTTCAGTTGTTATCATTCATAGCTATGAGAAGTAGCATCATGTATCCCTCTAACTCGCAGTTATTTTGAAGTTTGTTGATGAAACAGGTGGTCTGCCAAAGGCCCCATCATGAACAAAAAATAGCACTTCCAGTGGGGAAGTTCTTGATCTTTTAAAATTAGCACAGAGATGTGCTTATTATTGCAACTCTTTCAGTCCAAAACCTAACTAAGCTGTTGACAACTAGCAGAAATAACCTTAGCTAATCACGAGGTGCTGCAATTTGTAAAGTGGACAGGAGGGAAAATTTCTTGACCATCAAAAAAGTTCTGAAATTATTAATTTTCATAAGCCACCTTGAAAAGAATGTCGAGCCATCCACTGAACAGCTAAGAAAGTTTATTGACATAAATTCACTGTGGGAGTACTTTTGAAATGGAGTGTTCCCAATTTGACAAGAACATGGATTTTTCCAATTTACAATGCATTGCATGAGAAAATGGGTTTGTTTTGGCTTTTCTATATACCTGAGTTTTGATTTTGACTGAAAATGTCATGAAACTGAAATTCTCTGTTCTTTGTCTTTTAAGTGAACTATCAAAACTTCTGGACCTCAGGGTGATACCAAAGACAAATTTTGGGGACAGAGTTTACTATATCTTTCCCCAACAAAACTAGCGGTACAGTCTAGTTACTATATCTACAAATTTACCATTTCAATAGTCTCATCCAATTGAAAACTGTCTTTGTGGGGCTGACTATTGCTCCAAATTGAACTAGAAAATGATCAAGGCTACTCTTCATTCTCATCTATCAGTTTTCAGGGTTTATCCACACTCAACTAAATATTGTTAAGCAGATAAATACATGGTTTACCTCATAAAGGTACAAAACATGTACACCCAGCTCTAAGGTCTGTGAATACTACGAATAACATTGATAAAATGCAAGCCTATGCTAAAGGGAAACTGCACATTGAATGTATAGTCTGTATAGAGTGTTTTTCCCAAAACAAGCCCAAAAAGTTCCCACTGAGAAAGCTCAAGCCAGTGGAAGCTTAACTAAAGGCCCCGTCCATCTGCATGTATATGATCAATAAAATACTTAGGTCTGTTATCAATCTAACATCTAAGTTAAATAAGAACCAGTGACTGAGGTTAGTCATATGGGAAACTGAAGCCAGACAAAGAAAATAAAAATGAGTTATTGATGAAAGTCAGTATTCTTTTAATCATATTTATGACCAATTCTAGAAAGATGCTCTCAACTCCAATCTACCGTGGAGATTAACCAGTAGGATGTCCCTCCATGTAAAATCCTTTAACTATAGATAAAGAAACAAAAAGCAATGAGTACAGGAAATCAGATTTTTTAACATAATATATTCAATGTCCATCTCACCCATAAGCAACACGCAATCTGATGGGAACAATTGAGTTTAGTGTCATAAAATAGGACACTAAAGTAGAAGTTGTTAACAAATTGGAAAGCTCCTCTTTGTGTTGCATAAGTAACTTATTTTATGTTAACGCCAACATATTCTAGAATTTATTGTCTAATTAATGACAGAATTCAATAGCCAAAGACTACCTATGAATTGTTGAAATAAGAAAAGAACTTACAGATAAGACGTTTTTCAACAGTATTGCACAATTGAGAACAACTGAGAGGGCAGTTCCAGATAGCATAGCTATATAGGGGTAGCTTGTCAGCAGAGGTATTGACAAAGTCTACAAACAGAAGGTTCCATGTATTAGTATATGCCATTAGCTAAATTTTGTTGAAACTTTATTACAAATCAAGGTGATTATACTCAGTATGGATTTAGTGCTTACTCCTGAGATTCGAGCAATGTTAATTGGGCCAAGCATCTTCTCCACAAATGGATACAAAAATAGTTGGAAAACTAAAAGACCACATCCTGAAAATTTGGAATAGTTTTTTAAGTATGATGCTGAAGTGTCCCATCAGAAAAAAAGGAAATAAAAAGAAGAAAAAACATACACAAAGCAAAATAACAGGCATTATGTTCTCATTAGATTGAGCTTAATCAGAAATTTACCTATATCATTTGGTCTTTTTAAGCGAACCTAAAAATTCTCCAAAACCACACACCTCATGAAACACATGAAGAGAAAACGATAAAACAAAAGAAAATCTAAGCAAACAACCAACATTTTAAAATATTTCTTGTGATTAAAGACAGAAACAAAGTGCTCGATGTGAAAGGCATTTGATTAAGGTTCTATCGAGTAGTTCAGAGGATATAAAAAAGCAGTAACACATACATTAATTAAAACTTCAGGAGAAGAAGCAAATATTATGCTGCTAGAGAAAAAAGCTCATAGACATGAATCATATCATTTGTACAAGAAGATCATACCAGCACAAAAACAACTTCATTACTAGACATGATTTCACATAGAACCAAGAAGCAAAAGACAAAAGAAAGAAAACAGAAAGCTAAGTAGAAGATCACACAGATAATTTGTAACACTGAGGTTCACTAGATATACTATTTGCCTTCATTGATTAGCCAGCAGTAACTGTTGAAACAGGGAAGTAAAAACCATTTCTACAGCTTCCAGTTAGAAATAAAAGCACAACTAGAAGCAGGCATAGAAAATATCAAGAAGTAGATCTACATAAATCATATCTGCTTTAGAAGAAATATAGTGGCAGGATCATATCTAAGCAGCCATCTACTGTATTACAGGGGGTAATATAACAGATATTACAAGTCCAACAAGGACAAACTTTTATATAAGTAGCTCCCAAAAATATCCAAGAAACTCTTATCTTAGATTAGTTACTCTCAAACTGATAGATGTACTGCAAAAAAATTGCTTCTTATAGTTTATCTTGTCAAATAGCACAAGCTTCCCTCACAAATTCAAGAAGAGCAAATCATTTCAACAGCAACCATTGGACTTCACAAGAATGCTGCATCTTTGGTTCAATTAGCAAACCAAAGGTTCCTTTTGCTTTTGTAAAAGAGAGTAAACCACTTTGGAAACCACAATTAATATGCCCAACACATGACACCAAAGTATCATCCAAAAAAGTGATTCTTTTTTTTTCGTCAGCCAGCAAAGAGTAATGCCCAGAATTTAACAGTACATCAAGTCTGTTTCTAATTTATCAGATCTCACACAACTGGCCATACTGGCAAAATGTGGAACACTGGTATGACATCATGCATTCAGATGCATATTACATCTACAGTACGCATTGAGTTTCAATCTCCCTTGTCGAATTGATAAATATGAGCGCCATGGATGAAAACATTTGTTTAACTTAGTTAATATCTATTTCTGACTGCAAACCACATATGGTGCTACATTGAAAGAAATGTTTCATGATAAATGATAATTTTAATCATAGAAGAAAAACTGATAAAATACATCTTTGATTCTACAAAAATTGACTGTACCAGAAAGGAGGAAAGAGAAGACAACATGAAATAATACACTTTAATAAACAAAAGCCTCATTGTGGTAGAGGTCAGAAAATATTGATAGTCAAACCTACCTGTAATTGTTAGAATTTCCCCAACACTTTGAGTTGAGTAACTTAACCCTCCAAACTTCCTGGGGCTTTCTGCCCATAATGAACATATCTGTGGAAACAGTAATTGTAATGTAATGTGCATGGTTAACTGGACAAGAGCAGCAACAAAAGAAACAAAATCCCCAGTAAAACAACGATTAAAAATAACTTGCCAGATGATCAAAGTCTCAGCTACAAAAATACCAAATAAGAGGCTGAAAGAACCTACAGAAATTCCTACCTCCATCTCTGTGTAAACAGATAATTATGCTGGAAGAAACAATGTTAAAATGATTAAAATGATGAGAAGATAGATATTAACAATACCTCTGAATAAGCCATATCATGAAGGGAGAAAATGCAATATACTATAATGGACGACATTAATGGCCAATTATTCAAGAGACTCTTTGCTGACGCAGTTTCTCTTCCATCTTTTGTTTCTGTTTCACCATTGGATTTTGGTAGCGCAGCCTCCAAAGCATCATATAATTCAGTAGGTGAACTATTAGAACGGTGTATATGCAATGTCTCCTGCAGTTCACACGATTTACCATTAATTCCTACAATGCATCCGCTAACTGCATGGCTAAATTAACAAATAACAAGAGAATACTACAATTTTCATAACAAGGAGGGACGGGATGTAAAAGCAAAAGAGAACTGGAGGATCTACACGTTATGGCAGGCATAGGATGCACAAGAGGAAGTTTTTGAATAGCACATCAAACACCATCCATAAATTTAAATTCCTTCCATGTTGAGAAGGTGTACATAGAACTACTTTATTCAAGGTAATTACATGTAAAAGAGTAAGGTTGCTTTTATGCAAGTAGGTCACCCATGTAGAGCAGACTGAGTTTATTCCTCTGAATATTCTGACATTGTACCACGGAATAATTCTAATGCAGAGATGAAAAGATTGTTACTTTACATACATACATACATACATACATTAACTGTTCACCAGCATTTTTTACATGGTACTGTTCATTGCAGCATGGTCCACATTAGGACTCATTGGCATTGCTCATCCTGTATGGGTGGTCACATGATACTATTCACGCATGGAACTTCTCATCGGGTGTCTCAATTACTCATCTTCTATGTAGATATCATACTTGATATGCGCTCAGAGTTATTGCCATAATCATGATTTTCATGGTACTGAAATAAAAATTGGTCAACGGTGGAGTTGGCTGCGGTTGTCAAAAAAATTTTTTTTTCTTGATATTTAATGAATCATAATCATCATTATTCTTCTGATATATTTGGTAGACCTCTTTTCCATTCTCTGGCAAATCTCTTCCCAGTGCTTCATTTCCTCAAACAGATAATTTGAAGACATCTTCCTACATTCCCTACACCAAAGTGACAGGTTATTCTTCTTAAAGCCACTGATCACATGGCGGGGACTCTTACTCATTTCCATTCCCATATGCTCTCAATATTCCTTGTCGAAGGTATACTCCTATGATTAAGGAATTTTGTTTCCTATGATTAAGGAAGATTTAAATAGAATAACTAAAATAGGAGATAGGATATTAGCCGATTACGTTATTCCTAAAAACATGGTTCTATTACCTTAAATTGTGGTAGGATTGTGATAGGATTGTAATCTTTAGATGCCCTATAAATGTCTACCTTGTAGACATATTTTAGGTGTAAAAAAATGAAAAGAAGCGTTCTGTTTTTCCCTCTAAAAATCTTCATGGTATCAGAGCTTCAGCTCTGTACCAATTCTGTCCATGAATTACCGAGCAGCCATGACTAGATCCAAGGAGTTTACTACTTGTCTTCAGAAGTTATCCAAACTCCAGATTCCTTTGCTTCGAACTCTTCTCCTTCTTTACGGATAACTGTTCATAAATTAAACGGTTCCAACTATTTGAAATGGACCCAACCCGTAAAACTTGCTATCAATGGCAGGGGTAAACTCAGCCACCTTACTGGAGAAATACAACAACCAGCCGCTAGAGATCCTAATTTGAAGAGATGGCATCCAGAGAATTCTCTAGTTATCGCTAGTTGATATATGTAACCAGCGATAGGAAAACGACATATATTTTTGTCCACAGCCAAAGATGTGTGGGATGCTGTTCGGGATATGTATTCCGATGTAGAGAATTCATCTCAGATTTTTAATCTCAACACAAAATTGTGAAAATCAAACAAGGAGATAGAGATGTTACAACCTACTATAATCAGATGGTAACTTTATGGCAGGAATTGGATCTTTGTAATGAGAATAAATGGGACTACCCTGCGGACAGTGTTCGATATAAGAAAAGGAAGGAGAATGACAAAGTGTATGTGTTCTTTATAGGACTAAATCAAGAACTTGATGAAATCCAAGGTCATTTTTTGGGCAGGAAACCTCTTCCCTCCATTCGTTGAGTTTCGTAGAGAAGAATCAAGGCGTAAAGTGATGCTGAAGAAGGCTGAGTCCAAGGTAGAGGCTGAAGCCGAGGGTTCAGCGTTGGTTTCTAAGGGGACAAATTTGGATAGAGATAAACGACGAAAGCCCTGGGGTGAACGCTGTAAAAAGCCATGGCACACAAAGGACACGTACTGGAAATTACATGGGAAACCATCAAATTTCAAGAAGAAAAATGGAGGTGATAGCAAGGCATTGCAAACTGTGAACGAGGATTCTCGAAAGCAACAAATCGACTCTGAAACACCGACCTTCACAAAGGAACAATTAAACCAATTGTACAAACTCTTTAAGTTTCCACAATTTTCAGTCAATGAGCCAAAAAACTTCACTCGCACCTGTTCTTTCGCTAAAAATGGTAATCACCTCACTATTACTCCTTCATGTAAAACATCGAATGCATCTTGTCCATGGGTTGTATGGATTATTGGTTCTGGGGCAACTGACCATATGACAAGTTTGTCACAATTATTTTCAACTTACAGTCCATGTGCAGGCAATAAAAGGATCAAGGTCGCTGACGGATCATTATCCGTTATAGATGGCATAGGTTCTGTTGTTATCTCTCCTACTCTAACACTCCATAGAGTTCTTCATGTTCCAAACTTACCATGCAATTTGCTGTCCATAGGTAAATTAACTAGGGATCTTAAGTGTTGGGTTAATTTTTTCCCTTCTTTCTGTGAGTTTCGGGAACTGACCACAGGGAGGATGATTGGATGTGCTAGAGAAAATGGGACACTTTACTTCTTTGAAGATGGATCAAATGCAACATGGCTAGTTAAAAACACATGTTACAGGTCTGTCTTTATTACTAGTGATAAAGAGATTATGTAATGGCACTATAGACTAGGACATCCTAGTTTTTATCATTTGAAATATTTATTGCCAGAAATGTTTAAGAGTAAGGATTCATCTTTCTTTCAATGTGAAATCTGTGAATTGGCTAAACATCATCAATCTACATTTTCTATACAGCCTTATCAACCCTCAAAACCATCTTTCGTGTTACATACTGATGTTTGGGGTCCTTCTAGAATTTCGACTCAATCTGGAAAGAAATGGTTTGTTACAATCATCGATGATCACACAAGAGTTTGTTGGGTGTTTTTCAAGCTTTTTACACCATGATTCTAACACAATTTCAAGAAAAACTCAAAATTGTTCGGAGTGACAATGGAAAAGAATATTTTAATAAAATTTTGGGAAATTTTTTCCTTGATCAATAAATGTTTGCCTTCCTTGTTTTAATTTCCAAGATTATTGATGAGGAGGTTTACATGAAGTGACCTCCAGTGTTGATGCTCAAGGGGAGGATTCCAAGCTGCTGAGTTGACTAAAGTAGCCTCCCAGAGCTTGCTTTAGTCAATTTAGCAGCAATTCTGCGTGAGCTTGGGCCCAGGAGATGCTGAGTGAACCACTCTGCATATTACGAACAAGTTCCAGAAAAAGTTGAATAGTTGTTTCAGTAGATCATAGTATGACCACAGGTGATATTTATAAGATAATTCAGCATTAAACCCTTTCTTTAGGCATTGTTAACAAACTGGATGTTATGTAAGACAAGTTGGAAAGCTCAATTATCTCTCTATGAGTAGACTAGATGTCTCCTTTCCAGTTAGTAATCAGTGGAATTGTAGATTCTCCTCAAAGTAGTCAGTGGGACGTAGTTCTATATACTCATAGCTAGGTATAGTTTTGTTGTATAAGAGCCATGCTTACACGCAAATCAAACGGAATGCAGATTGGGCTGTTCCTCAAGATCAAAAGTCAACTGCAGAGTATTATATTTATATTAAAGGGTAGACAAAGGTTGTTTCAAATTCAAGTGCAATATCCTAGTACCCAAGCCAAAGTTCTTCCTACCTGTAAGACATTGACTTTAATTGACATTTTTTTCAAGAGAAGTTAAAAATAGTGATTAAATTATCTCATGCAAGATCAGTATATCCATGCAGCTGATTTCTGTTTATGAAGTTTTGGGGATTCACAAGTG
This sequence comes from Gardenia jasminoides, assembly GCA_013103745.1. Lineage (NCBI taxonomy): Eukaryota > Viridiplantae > Streptophyta > Magnoliopsida > Gentianales > Rubiaceae > Gardenia > Gardenia jasminoides. The sequence goes on from CM023096.1 coordinate 15,901,165, forward strand.
GCAATACACCTGAAACAAGTTATAGTGATTAAAGGATGCACTTTTCAAGTCATTCGAAACATCAAGCAGGAATGTAGATTAAGTGACTCAAAGTTCCTTGACGACATAATGCAAAGAAGATTCTTAGTGCTTTCACTAAAGGGTGAAGCGTAAAAAAAGGGCTCAGCAATATATTTAACTAGCTTTTCTAGAGTCACTTGCTGTGACAAGTAGGAGACCGCCAAGCATTATATTGAAAAAAAAGAAAAATTATCAGCTCTGAGATGTGATATGGCAAAATAGTGTTCCAAATAAAGACACATCTCAAAATGATCAACAATATAGATGACAGGAAATCTAATTGGAATTCAACATATACACTGGAGACTTACTGGTAGCCAAAAACAACAAATTGCCCCAATCAATGCAAAGAGCGATATGACCAGGCATGGCAGGAAGTATGGAAATCTGGGAAAAAAAAAAATTTGGAGCATTATGAATAAGAAAGTATTAGCCCAGCAATAATATGAAAACATTAATACAGACCAAGAGCATTGCTTACCTGCCAAAGATCGAATTTGGAGAAAATGTGGCAGGATATTTTTCTGCAGGCTTGGTTCAGGAAATAAAAATTAGAACAACGCATAAATGACACTGAAAAGATGTGGTGTAAAATAAATGTCTCTACTTATACATGCTTTGCAAGTTCAGAGAATTTTGAAAGTCTTTCCACATATAGAATGTGAAAGCTCTAGTTGTAGGTCTTTAGCTTGTTATACGTGAATGTTCAATTAATTGAGTCACATCTTATAGGCAGTCACTAATATTAAAGAAAATCCCCATCCAGTTTTCATACTGCACTGCTGTACAAATCAAGTTAATGAGAATGAAACCAAGGATCTTTTCTTGATGAAAGAATTCCAAAAAACAAAATCTGCAGCAGCAAAAGCATTATAAGCAAAACTTGATTCTTTGGCGATGGGGAATTGGTCAATACATGTGTCTCAGAAACTTCAGTAGTACTTGAGTCAAGCTGCTTCCAATTGTTAATATGCACATGCAGAAAAGTAAATGGGAGGTCATAAACAACACATAAATTTGAGTACCTGTGCAAGAAAGCCTCCCAAAGCTGGGCCAGTGATCAAACCTATGGCCCACGATGCACTGATCTGCTACCAAAAAATTGTCAGTATTTTAGCATATTCTAGTTCAACCATGAAGGCTAGACCATTGGTGTGGCTGAATTGAATTGAACATCCCAGTATCGTTCAGAGATAAAGTTAAGCAGGTCAAGACTCGCCCTGTCTGAAACTCCGGACTGAATGTCTGAAAGCTCCAGCCTTTCAGTCCAAAGTCATCATTTAATTGTTATTTTGCTTCCAGTATATTTTATTTGCAACTTATCAAGACTTTAAAGTAGCATATCTTTTAGCTCTACATATGTTGTTCCCATAAAATTATATTACTCCATAGGTAACTATCTTCTCAATGATAGCTCACACTGTGATTTTGTTGATGACATATGTCTTTGTACAGGTTTTGTTAGTTAAGTAGCTAATTTATAAATATCAAGGAGAAGTATATGGTGATCTGAGGTGCTTACAGAAGAGAGTGCCACAGCTTGATACTCGTGACAGAAAATCTCACTTGCATATGCCTGAAAATTGCAGCAAATCAGTCATTGCTGTCTTTAGATTTTATGTAAATGTAAATGCAGGGAAAAAGAGAAGAAATACAGTTGCATCAATAAAAATTTAGGGTCATGACTTCGTTATTCAGCTGTGAACTTCCAAAAGTACAAGACCTGGTGAATTTAGTAATACCTTTATTGGTCCAAGTAAACCGTTCAATGCACCAAGCAGAAACCTTGTACAAATTGCCATCCAGTAGTTCAAACTAAGACCGAATAGAGTATTGAAAACTATTCTGCAACCAAGATTTACCAAGACTTACTGAACTATTCATAGTTAGCATAGAAAACTTGATTTGAAACAGATTAAGTAGACGTACACTGTGATAACCCCTGTGAATATGACAGGTTTTCGACCATATCGATCAGCCACTACTCCCCAGAACATGGAAGTCAGAGTTCTTCCAAGCATATATGAGGCACCTTCAAGATTATAGGCAATGTGGGACTGTTTAGTCAAGGACAAGTATGCAATACATGGTGGAAACATATCACTGAAGTAGAGGGAAATAAAATCACCAACATAGCCTGCATAAAAATTTATATCTTCTTCCGTCTTTGCAATATGGAAATCTCTTATCTGCAATAGTTACATTGTAAAATTAAAGACTGAAACGTCTGTAACTGAAATCTCTTTTTCAAGGGTAAAAATACAGATGCATCCATGATTACAAAAAATAAGAAGTAGAAGAAATTGCTTTATGAAGATACATGCATGAGCTGGATAGAATCAGTAAAATTCTTTAGGATTAATTTCTAACAGTCAAAAGCTTATATTAAACAAGTTCCATATCCACTAATCTGTGGGATTCATATCTAGAATAAATAACAAAGAAATGTCATGTAATCTCATTTTTCAGTCTGAATTGCAAAAGCAGATACAAGTTTCTGTGTTCAGAGTTCCATGTTTTTATAGCAAAACCAATGCTAAAGGGGACACAAAATTGAGTGCAGACTCCCACTGTCTAACAACATGATATCTGTTTCCAAATAAACATAATATAGTTTGGTTCAGATTCAATAATTCCTTCCACAGACTGTCAAAATTTATGGAAAAGTAAAAATGCAAAGCATTGCCAAGATGTCTGTCTTTACAAAACTATGGCCAATTTCTTACAGATCAAGTTTTAAAATGAAATTTCAGTGAATCAGATCTGCCACTTGGTGTGGGAAAAGAAGGTAGAATGAATAGCTTTTCAAGTTTAGTTATCTCCACACCATGTTTTTTGTAGTAAAAGGCCACCAGCCTGAAACCACTAGCTTCTTGTAGGTCCATTAGAATTCTAAAAGAATAAGGTTATTTTACAGGTCGAGATCTGATGGAGAAAATGAATTTATTTCTCCGAAGTCAGAAATAGTAAAATATCAGTATTTCAACACTGAAAGTTGAAAGATTAACAAGATATCTGACATGAAACAGTGAGGAATCCCATGCAAAATTGTTATAAGAAGCCAATCAAAAGGCTGTTAAATTAAGCCACTCAGGACAATTAAAGAGAAGGCTGTATATAGAAATTCAACAGAAGTTCCAAGCAACCAAATTTGGCTAAAATATACTTACCATAAAATAAAGAAATGGATAAAGAGAGGCAATTGGTAGTGCTGAGGAAGCAACCAAAGACAGAGAAAAAGATGTCAGAGCACGATCTTGCAATAACACTGAAATTGTCAATAATACAATAGCCAATCCTCATGTAAGTGCTAAAGTTAAATATCGACGAAGCTATAAACATAAAGGTATTGTAAAAATGCCAAACATTTACCTTGAAAAAGGAAAACTAAGCAAGAAGAGACAATAATATAGAGATATACAGAGGTATTTGTTTGTGTCACAAATCCCAGATGGGCCATTTACTCATCCAGGATAAAAAATGCCCTCAGATGGGAGTAAGTAAAGAATATTGTGGCAACCAAGAAAAGACATGCTGTACGCACAAAATATTTGCCTCTAAACTATTATCTCTCATTTCCTCTGTCCAAATCCAGTCTCTTATAAAATTTGGTGTTACCAAAAACAATAGTCATAAACCAGAGCCTGAACATTAAATAAAGATTTCGTTTAAATACTGAATGCGTGAAAATTGGCAGTAGCAACACATCTTCCTCTGTTCCTCCAATTTGAAGAAACTAATGTGGTGAATTCACGTAGCTTACACTTCTCGTTAATCTCGTATAGAGTTCGACCTCTTCTTTAATATTTGTGCTTAGTCAAACCAAGTCAATTGATTTGTGGATAAGGATACTTCAGTTCTACCATCTAATCTCAGTTTCTGCTCCCTTGTGACAGCGAACCACATTTTGCTTGTTCATATGTTCAGGCAAAAATATGACAGCAGTTCATCTTCTATATTTTTTATTGTTGGATCTTTTCAAAAATAACCCATTAAGGTACAAAAAAAAAAAAAGTTATCGTAATATAACTGAATTGAATGAAAGTAGTTTCCCCTTTATACCTAAGGTGATAAGAAAATAGGATAAAATAGAGAAAATAACCTGGTTCTGTCTAACAGTCCCAATGGCAGAACAAATATCATCCAAACCCAAACTCTATGAAGAAGAAGATCTCTTAATCTCAGCAGGGATGGCAACGGATAGGGTAAAACCTTATATACCCAGGTATCAAACCCCATGGTTAATCACTGTTATCTATTAGGGTTTGCTATTGATGAAGTGTTACCAGTAGGTAACCCAATAGGGTTTGAGAAGAGGATCATAAAAAACAGATACCGGATACCTAATATAGGTTCCAATTTTATAGTTCAATGACACGTTTTTTTAATTTAATAACCCAATAACTTACAGCTCTAACCCAATGCAAATGAAGACAGTTATGATTAAAACAGAAGAATGTTGATTTAGCCCTTCGTTAAATGCTGGATTTTTCCCATGCAAGCTCTCTGACTTTACCCAAGTTTAAAACTCAATATAGTGTGTTAATTTAACATGATAACGAATTGATTTTAGTTTGATAGATGTTAATTTTCCATTTCGGAACTATTAAGCCTAATGAGTAGAGGGTACCCAATGGGTAATCCAAACCCACTAGTTAAAGGGTTTGGTAATGGGAATTAAAAAACTGTTGGGTTACCCGATAAGATTTGGTAAAATTAGAATTTAGTAAGATGGATTTTCATAAATACCTAACGCGCTGCTATCCCTAAATATCTGGTGGAAGAAGTTGTTAAAAGTGTAGATTTCATTTGAATCCACATGAATCTGCAATGGGAATGAATTTCTAGACACTTATATTGGACTGGGACGTTCTTATTAGCATTCTTAGCAGTCCAACAGCACAGGAGTTTAATTGACCATGCACAATTCAAAAGTTCCGTCTGGTCAATCAAAATACTAGTCCACTCTTCTGTTTCCGCCACTACAAAGAAAGGTCACAGGATTTATACAAACTTGATATATGTCTTCCAGAAAATTTCAGATATGCATGGTCCCCTAATGCACAAAGTGAACCATATGAAAACAAGCAATACTTACTTGCTCTTGAAAGGGGCAATGTCAGTCATTGGCTGTAACAATCACATTCATCCTGCCCTGGTGACATTTTTGCTCAGTCTATACCATTAACTGCCTTTAATCCAGTAGGCCAAATTGAAAGGATCAAATATTAATTCTTTCCGGGCATTGTCTATAAGACTCATCTGTTAGTTATTAAAAATCTCTAAAGATCCTTGGATGAAAAAATTTAGGCCATTAATTAGTACTTTTTCCTTAACATTTTATAGCTACATAATAGAAAAGCACGAGTTAATAGAAAACAGACCAGTTAACAGAAACGCACGAGTTATCCACTATGCCACAGAGATGTTTCAAAAGAACAGTGGATTTTTAAATAATAACAACCTTTATCTCTTCTACAGTTTCAGGATGTTCTACAGAAGCTTGATCGAAGCAAGTTATAGTAAAGATAGAGCTTTTTGTTTCTGCTTCTTCTTTGCGATAACAAGAATTTGGGGAAACTAAACGTACAGAGCCAGAGAAGGTAGAAATCAAAATATTAAACCTCTTGAGGGTCAATATGAGACATGAAGGAATTGTCTCTGATTAAAACCCTAAGATTCATGAGTTGAAATTGCTTTCTCTAGTTCTATTTCTCCACTTCTTGAACAACTCATGAACCAAAATAAAATCCTAAATGCAACAGAGCAGATTAGATCACTAGTCTCACCCTGACCAATTTCCATACATTTGCTCCCAATGTCCAATAACAATAGCTGGCCAACTCCCAGACCAACAAGCAATACCAAAGTCCAGCAATCACATGTGCTTAGTTCACATTCAATCCAGCAAGAGTAGAACAAATTTTAAAGAAACTTCAGTTACCTGCAGATAGCACAATGGTCCCTATGGTTAAAAGCTTCTTGATGGGCACACCATCCTGCCTTTCCTTCATCTCATCCACCAAGCAACCAGGGCAGTCCTCATATTGTTTTTTCAACAGTGTTTCCTGAAGCCCATTGTTTGCCATTTTCTTACCAAACTCTCAGCACCACCACCAGTACCACTCCACCTGTTCAGTTGCCTCAAGACCAACTGCAGAATCAATCGGACGAGTGAAGAAACTAGAGGTAAATATAAGAATCAATAGGGCGAGCCATGAACTGTCTGTGGACCAAAATTCTTTGTCAGGACTCTCATTTTCAAGTCAGTCATTCTCCTGTGTCTGTCAATTGAAAAAACGTGAAACTTGTAAGAGGAAGTGTCTGGCACAAGATTCAACTAGTGAAGAATCGGACAAATTCTGCCAATGGACAATAATAGTGGTGACATTTGTATGACCAATTAGATGCATGTGCAACTTTCCGAGTAATTTGCTTGTTTTGAATTGTCTACTTGTGCAGTTGGGACATCATGGCTAACGTTGCTGGCACTATGATAGCATAGCAATAGCCAACATTAGGATTAGTATGGGGACTATGATAGGATAGCAATATCTAACATCAGGATCAGGACAATCCCATGTACAGAACACTCTCGGCCACCCATGATTCAATGCACAAAAATCTTTGAATTGCTATTTGTAAGAGTTTTTATAGAAAAATACACTCCAACGATTTGATGCATATGAAATAAAAAACTGATCAAAAATGTGTTCGTGGGAGACATAAAAATTTTTGTGTGGAAAATTACGATACAAACAAATATCTTTTAAAGTAGTTGTTATAAAGTTAAAATTATAGTTGTAAAACAACGTAGATAACAATAAAGGGCTTTTTTTTTTTTTGAATGTTTTGTTAACTTTTACACTGTCCGTATGCCATAATTTCAAGACATACTTCTCCTATTGATGGGAGAAAGAATAGAAGCTCGACAAATGACAACACATCATGTTGAATTGGGGAACATTAATTGAAGAGAGAGAAGGAATTAGTAACAGACTAACCCGTATTAACCGAAAGGAAGATTTTCAAAATCTAAAGGTCATATCACAGTAAGAAAATGTGAAAGTTGAAATTTAAATGTCATATCTCACTAAGAAAAAATAAAAGTGGTTACCTTCTGTGAATTGTGAATAGCACAAGGCCCCAAAATAAGACAAAGGGATTGAGGAACCATCTTCACGGTTTTAAATCTCCAATTGAATTAGACTCCCCTAATAAAGTTTTTTGGGTTGATGAAAAGCTTTTACTAAATTCTTTCAAATAAGAAGTAATTTATTTTAGAATTGCATAGGAGTCAAGTGTACCCTCAATAATAGTATATACAATGCATAAATCATGAGTTCAAGTGTTAAAAAAATTGTGTCATTATTTATTATTTCAAATTTATTCTTGCAAGATCCACATAATATATCCACATATTATTTGTCAAACTTTCCATTCCTACGTAGCTATTGCCACTATACTCTTCATATAACTACTATCACTATACTAATAACCTACTAGCAGTGTTTTTAAACTCTAATCGGACTGACTGGTCCAACCAGTCGAACAAGGAACCAGTCCGAGTCTCACTCAAAAACCGTTAGCTAAAAAATCGGTCAAACCTGATCAAAAATTGGGTTTGACCGTGAACCGACAGAACCAGTTTAAACCTAAATTTTTCCATTTCCTTGTTCTAAGCTTTCAATCCGCTCAAACTAAAAAGGAGCATCAGAACTTATTGAAGAATATTCCCAAGCAATTCAATAACGGATGTGAGGGTCTCAAAATTTTATTCTTTTTCAAAAAATAAATAATAATGATAATAACAATTATATTATGTATTTTCACTAAAATATTAGTGAATTCATGCATCGAGTTATCATTTTCTAATTTAGAGAATTTTTCGTGAATAAAATTGTTGGTGTTTCTTTCGACCAGTTTAAGTGTCAAATTTTGAGCCGTAACATGAATAGTAGATCTAAGATGAAATCGAGTGTATGCAGAGACATTAGCCAAGCTTCTTGTCTCCATAAAGCCTTCATTCTTGCTCCATTTCCTCTCCATTATTTTCAAACAACCAAGGAGCAAAAGAGAGAGAAAAGCTTGCTCCATTTTCTTCTTCATCTTCTTGATCCTTGAAGACACCATTGGAGGGAGCTCATCTTGCTTCTTCTTCCCCTTGTTGCAGTTGAAGTAAGAGAGAGAGAGTGAGGGAGAGAACTGAGAGAGAGAAAGGGAAAGAGAGAGTGAGCTGAGGTAGAGGAGACAAACTCAGCTGCCATTCTTGGAGTTCTTGGGCTAAAATCACCAAGAAAACTTGAAAATCTTTGGCCTTTGTTGAAGGATTTGCAAGGAAGGAAGTTTGGGAGAAAGTTGTGGTGAAACTTTACTAGATCTTGCTATATCTTGAGGTAACCTTCAATCACAACCTTGGTTTTCAAATTTTGGCCATGAAATTTGTTATATCTTCATGAAGGTTAGAGTACTAGTTTAACTCTTGAATTGTTGATTGATTTTGTTGGAAATTTACAATTTTATACCAAATTGATCTGCACATTTTGTCCATGATAAAGCCCAATGTAAGCTCTTGCTCAAAGCATATTGTAGGAAATTGAGTTGGCTTTCCACCCATAAAATTTCAGCTCAATTGGAGCACTGTAACATGTAAAATTACCAAAATATCCCTAACCAAATGTCCAGTTTTACCCGATAGATTTCTGTTGTTTCTATGATTTCACTTTCTGACCATGAAATGCAAGATTTGACTTTTGATGTCTTCATGAAAAATGTATCCTGTGTCTTAGCTTCAAAACGCCATAAGATTCATCTCAATCTAATAGTTGTTACTTCAGTTATGATTAAAACACTCAGAGATGGCAGGAAATTGATAGTTTGTTGATTACCTTTGCCAAGGATCTTAACGTTTAATAAGTGTTTGATTCTATGAAGGACTAATGATTGATGAAACCCTTAGGATTATGAGTGAGATATACATGTTTTTATGGCTATTTTGTTGACTGAACTTTCAAGGAAATTAACCTCTACTGGCCGAACATTAACTAGAAATTTTAGCTTACTTCTTCAAAATTTTTGAGTTGTTTTTCGACAAGATTTTGGCCTAATGATTTTATATGTTGTTAAGCTATATGTATATGATAAATTGGAGCTGAAATCTGGAATTTTCATTGCTAAAAGTTGATTTAAATTGTTGTTTTGGAACTTGTACTCAAACTGGCAGATTTGGAGCCTGGATTGTTTTAGCCTTGTTTAATATTCTCTTGATGTGATTTTCCTCCAATAACTTTATATTATGTTGAACTATGGGTGTATGTTGAAATGGGGTTAAAGTGTGAAATTTTGGATGGTTTAAAGTTGACGAAAATCTCTATTTTTGAACCTTGGGACTGTTTTGACAAATTTGATATGTTGGACTGTTTTGGTTTCGATTGGTATTTTCTTGACTTGATTTTGCTCAAACGACTTGCTATTATATTAAACTATAATTATGGATTGATTTGGGATTGAAATCATGAATTTTGGATTTAATGAGTAACTAAGTTTACTTTGGTTTAGTTTGGCTAACTTTGGAATCAAAAACTCTTGCTACATTTTGACTTACAAATGAAGCACTTATGAACTCTCCCTTGAGTGTTAATTTGGTGGTTAAGCGTAGAGAGTTTCTCTCTTAATTTGACAAGAAATTGAGAATGCTTGAGAGAAGGGTTAAGAGGGGAATTTCTTGATCTTGGTTAAATGTTATAGGTAATCGTTGGATATGCTTGTCTCAAATGCTCAAGAAGAATTCGAGGGGAACCCTGAGTAAAATGTGTGAAAGCTTTATTTTGCCTACTCACTAGACTTTTGGTGAGTGTTCCTTATTTTCTAAATGTTTTGTGTGTCCTACTCTAGTAGTTTATTTAAATTTGCACTAAACCTTACTTTGCCTACTTACTTAACTTTTGATGAGGGTTTCTAGTACTTTTCAAACCTGTTTCACTTGTTTAACGTAAAATGAATTGTTACTTCTTTTGGTAAATGAAATGGTTTTCTATTATGTGAGCGAGTTCCTTGTTGCTAGTTATGCTTAAATGTACCTTTCTACTCAAATGTGTTTACTCTTAAACATGTCCTAACAAAGGTATTTCAAAGAATTCCCTAATATTTACAAATAAAATGGTTGTGAATGTATTTTGTGTGTTTACACTAAATGCCTTGTCGTGTTGATTAAGTGTTAGTTTATTTGTTACATGTATTACTGTTGACTGTTAACTGTGCATGTTGTAACCCATGAAAGCTTTGGACGCATCGGTTGAATTGGGCCCTTGCATGGTCTGGACCCACGCCCTTTGTTATCGGCCATCCCGAATCAGAAGTGGACTAAGTCAGGACCCTGTAACACTAGGACACTGGCTGGTTTACTCGAGTATTACCACTGGAGGTATAAGGAGACTGCTAACTACTGACTTACTGACTCTATGTGCTACTCTATTCTTTTACTACTTATACTTGATTAGCTGATTGTTCAATGAATAAATGCTTGAAAGATTTCTTGTGTTGATAATTGTCTTTTGAACGATTACTTGTTAAAAGTGCTACTTTGACAAACCATGTTATTTCAATGTTTATTTGTTTTCTTGAATTTATGGAACCTCACTGAGCTTTTAGCTCACCCCCCCAATAGTTTGTCTTCCTTACAGGACGTGAGCGCAAGAGAAACCGAGGATGGCACTAGTCTGTACATGGGATTAGTGATCATATAAATTTTTGGATTGAACTTGTATTTGAGAATTTAACTGTATTTCTTATTTTCTCTTTTGGGATTGTAAGCAAGAATGAAAGTTATGTATGGTTTATTGGAGTTATTGAAGAAATCAATTTGCAAAGGTCTCATTAGCTTGATTGGTTGAGGATAAATTCCTAGAGATTATGTCTTGTGCAAATTGGGAGTAATTTGAATTCTAAGGACTTGTGGTTGGTATAAGTACTTAAATATACTTGTGGATAACTTTTAATCTATGTATAATATTCATTTAATTGAGAACTATAGTGAGTCCCGACAAGAGTTAGGCAGACGGCCTGCTAACCCCTTTGGTACGCCTTAGGGTGAGGTAGGGTTGTCACAACAGAGGAGAAAATGTTCTTTCTATTGTTAGTTTCAGATATATTTAGATTCTTTCAACAAGGCATCTAGTCCAATAGTAATTTTATTTCCTTTTCTAGGTCCTTCATTGATCGGCATAACTGGTTCTTGGGAGAGAGATTAGAGATGGACTTGTTGCAACCCGCTTGAAACCCAAGAGAGAAATTCCATTCTCTAAGTTGTTGAAAGATTTGAAATCAAATAGGAGTACATAGAGAGTGTATGTGAGAGAGAGTGAGAGCAAAGAAGGGAAAAGAAGTTAGAGGAGAGAAAAGAAAAATGATGAAGACAAGAGAGAGTTTTAATATGTGTGTGTGATAAAAGAAGAGAACAAAGCAGAACAAATAATAAAGAAGAAACAAGGAAAAGTGAAAGAAGAAAAGAACTGACGGCTACACAAGGAAGAGACAAGAAGGACACGGTAGGTTTGGCATTTATTAACTTTGAATGGACTAAAACTTTGAGATAAATCTTTTTGACCTTTATTGTTTTAATAAAGTACAAAATTAGCCCATTATATTTTCCAAATTATATTGTTTACCTATAACTTTTAAAATTTTATCAATGGAGTTCTTTTGGACTAAACCTAAACTTATTAAATATGTATGTAATGTTATAACCACCAATATAAGAGGGATTTTTATATATTATTTATATTATATATAATTAATATACATTATGACTTACTTATGATGTCATCCGATTCGACCCCTGGTTGAATCCGATCGAATCCATTGACCCCTGATCCCTGACTTTGGTCGAGTTGCTACCCGATCTGAGTCAGAAAATATAGCCTACTAGCATAGGAGCTCCAAATGATTTAAAATAATTTGAATTTAAAAATAATGTACGGATTTGGACATTTGAAATTATGTCAAGCGCTAGATAAGGATCTAAGACATTTGAATTTAACAAACGTATAATCATTGAATAACATGAACCAAATTTATTAAAAATAAAATAATTTAATAACCTTAGGATTTGACACAAGTTAAAGTAGTGTAAACCTTCTAGAGTGTCTCCACTAGTAGATAGGGGTTTGTGTGTGTGTAATAAAGTTCCATTGTAATACTTATCTTATAGTATTTCATCTTTCCTATGTGGCACCCTAATTGAGCAAGTTTTTACAACACACCTTATAATAAATTAGATGCTCTTATATTTTAATTACTTTCTCTTCTGACACCAAGTTGTTACACTTTAATCTTAATTCGCCAAATTTTTGGCTTATCTTCATAGCTCTCCTACTTTGTTTTTAAAACATATTTAATCCCAATACTCTCAAATTCAAATAAACATGGGATATCGACTAGTTTTTACTTTTATATAATGTGTACACATGTTTTTTCTTCACTAATACCTAATTCATTTCTTTTCCTCTCTTCCTTCCTTGTGACATAGTCCGCATGTTCCACTAGTAGCTGTGCCCATCCATGTGCACGATTGTGCCCATCCGTCGCACGGTCAGCCACAGGGCATGCACTACTACATAAAAGGTATAAGGAAAAAATTAGAACTGGTAGCAACTTGACACATTTTCATGACTTGTAAGAATAAGGCCATATGAGCCATGGGTAAGGTCTAGGAGGTCTTGTAAATTGTTAATATATTTGTAAAAGTGTTTAGAAATAGGTAGAATGTTGTACAAACCTCCAGTGTATTCTAGACCACACTAGAGTAGTGTAGAAGGTTCGAGAAGCTTTGTACATAATGAGACTTATGTATAGTTGTGCCAAACCTTTTAGAGGAGCAAGAAGGAGTAGCTTGTGGTGCTAGATCTGTGTGAAAGACTCTAGACACCAAAATATGAAAGTTAAGTATGTAGAGTCTTGTAGAATTTTCTAGAGACTAAGTGTAGATGCAAGTTGTATAGAGGTTTCTAGAACCTCTTGCCTTGCCTATAAATACGACAAACCCTCAGCATTTGTAACCATCTTGTGAATCCAAGACTTCAAGCAATTCAAACTATTGTGTTGTCCAAGAAGCCTTTCTAGCTCTCATTTCCTTCTCAAACGTTTCTTTCTTTCCTTAGCTTCCGCACAAACTTGCGCAACTAGAAGTGAAGGTTGAACTAGCAACTGATCACTGCTTTAGTCTTGAGCATCACTAGTGCAGCACGGTGAGTGTGCTTATAAGAGGATAAGCATCTTGTGACAAATGGTATCAGAGAAAAGGCTGTGATACTGTGGGGGTAAGAGGGACGTGATGGCAACCGCTTCTAAGACCAATGTGCAAAGGGAGTTCGAAGGAGGGAGCATACCCCACGAGAGCAAGAGGGTTGCTCGTGGTAGGGGCTGTAGGGACAAATCCCTCGCCACACAAGACTTGTTAGCCGCTTTTGAGAAGAGGTTGGCAAGAGTGGAAATGACCATTGCTGATCACCATGACCATTGGGGAGAGCTCGACGAGTGCATGCCACAACAAGAGGTGGAAGAGTTGCGAGGGGACATGCAACTCACGCTCAATGAGGCCGTGAACAAACTTCTCAAGAGCGATGATGAGATGAGACTCATGGTGGATTCTTTACAAGCCAAGGTTGCCAAGCTCAAGGTGGAGCTTGAGGCATCGAGAGCACAGTTAGTAAGGGTTGCCAATGCATCAACCGTGAGCCTTCATACGTTCGTGAGGAACTATAAAGGCTTTGCCCAGAGGTGGAGGAGTTAAGGGCACAAAGGGCAATGGGGGCTATCGTGTCTGCTCCAAGGGTTGAAGTGCCGCAACCTGATGCCTAAAGTGGAGCAAGAAAGGCACGGGCTATTGAAAATTTTCTCTACAGGTTGGAGAGGTATTTCGATGCACTTGGCATCATGGGAGATGCAGCTAAGTTGCGAACCGCACCACTATATACTTAAAGGATTTGGCCTTAGTATGGTAGAGAAGAAGATGTGACGACATACGGAGAGGAACCTATGCCGTGACAACATGGGAGGCATTCAAATGTGAGCTCAAGAAGCAATTCCAACTAGCATATGCCAAGGATGAAGCTAGGGCCAAGATTCGCCGTTTGCAATATAGGGACGAACATATCCATGAGTATGTGAATGAGTTCTCTAAATTGCTATTGGAATACCAGATATATCCCAAAAGGATGCCTTCTTCCAATTCATGGATAGTTTGTGACCGTGGGCAAAGTTTCAACTACAAAGCCAACACGTGAAGGACCTCGAGGAAGCAACGGCCACAGCTGAACAATTATATGAGATCCCATCGAGAGACAATGCAAGAGACAAAGGGACGAGACCTGACCAAGGCTTGAGTAAGGGGAGACCCACCAACAAGTCCGTCAAAGTCGAATGAGAGGTCCAAGACTCCTCCAAAGGGAATCGACAGAATCAAGGAAAAAGGAGCAAGAATGAAGAGTTCAAATATTACATTTGCCAAGACAAGTCACACTTTGTAAGGGATTGCCTGAATAGGAAGACATTGCATGCTATTATTCAAGAGCACATGCTAGAGGAACAACATCACAAGATCACATGCATGAGGCTAAGCGATTGAAAGCAAGGTGGAAAATGAAGGTCGAGGCCGAATGTATGTTACGCCACCATAAACTAGCGCAATATGAAAGCCATGGTCGACACGAGTGTGGATGTCAACTAGATGAGTACTGATATCGCACAAACATTGGGTCTAACATGGGAAGCATGCAAGGGCCAATTTAAGGGCGTTAATGGCAAGTGGGTGCTGCTAGAAGGGATAGTGACACAAGTGTCAGTTATGCTTGGACAATGGAAAGAGACAGCCAACTTTTCCGTTGGGCTATGGACAACTATAATGTAGTCTTTGGCATGAAGTTCATAGATTACTTGAGACCAATCATGTTGTCGCACCAAGACACCATGCTCATTACGCAAGGAGGGATGCCTTGCTTGGTGAATGTTTCTCATGAGCTTGAGGAGGACCCACAACGACTGAAGGGAGAAATCTCTAGGGGACAGGAAATGCACGAGGGAAAGGTTGGAGTTGGTATAACTCAACCACTGCAACCAACGCATGAGGCCAAAGTCATAAACGACTATGAGATGTTTAGGAATATCTATGAGCGCATAAAGAAAGGGCAAGAGTGTGGTCCTCAAGCCCAAGTGCTCATCAAGCAACTTGAAAAGGGCGCACCAAGAAATATTGGTTCAATGACAAGGGAGTTCTCCACAAGGAAAGCGCAATGTACGTGCTGGACAGGAAGAATGTACGTGAGGACATTATGAGGCACTACAAGGCCAAGCAAACGGGGGAGAAGTATGTGCTAAGAGCTATACAACAACATTTCTTTTGGCCGAGGCAAGAAGATGACATAGAGATGTATGTCATTCGTGAATGGATTCGTCAACAATGCAAAGAAAGGGCTAAGACATCAGGACGATGTCTTATTAGAGTGAGGGAGGATGACACGGTCCACACATTCTGCTAGTGGCCGTGCCCATCCGTTGTAGGATTGGGCACAAGACATGCACTACTACATAGAAGGCATGAGGAAAAAATTAGGACTGGTAGTAGTTTGTCACCTTTTTATGGCTTGTAAGAATAAGGCCATATGGGCCATAGGTAAGGTCTAGAAGGTCTTGTAAAGTGTAAATATATTTGTAGAAGTGTTTAAAAATAGGTAGAATGTTGTACAAACCTCTAGTGTATTCTAGACCACACTAGAGTAGTGTAAAAAGGTCTAGAAGCTTTGTACATAAAGAGACTTGTGTAGAGTTGCACGGAACCTTCTAGAGATTCTTACAAGAAGGAGTAGCTTGTGGTGCTAAAGTTGTGTGGAAGACTCTAGACACCAAAATATGAAAGCTAAGTATGTAGAGTCTTGTAGAATTTTCTAAAGACTATGTGTAGTGGAAGTTGTATAGAGGTCTCTAGAACCTCTTGGCTTGCTTATAAATAGGCCAATCCCCCACCATTTGTAACCATCTTGTGAATCCAAGACTTTAAGCAATTCAAGCTATTGTGGTGTCCAAGAAGCATTTCTAGCTCTCCTTTCCTTCACAAACGCTTCTTTCTTTCCTTAGCTTCCGCACAAACTTGCACAACTATAGGTGAAGGGTGAACTAGCGACCTTTCACTACTTAACTCTTGAGAATCAGTAGTGCCGCATGGTGCACGTGCTTATAAAAGGATAAGCAACCCGTGACACTTGGAACTCCTTCTATGCTTCATACAATTTTTTTCTTCATCAATAGGTAAGTTTTTTCCCTGTTTTCTTTTCTTCAAATATTTTCATAGTTTTAACAGTTCTTATAATTATTTTATATCTATTTTTGTATGATATAGTCATCACATAGGGTGGTGATTGGTACTAAGGTGGAACTCATGAAGTTTTAACAGTTGGGCATTTGTACTCTTCAAGAAACCATATAACTCTTGATATTGAGAATGAGAAGGGGTTATAATTTTATGGTTAATAGGGCCCCTGCATTTATAATTCAAAAGTGTTGTAACTTTTAAAAGATAGTACGTTTTACAACTAGAATACAGTGACATAATTTCGTGATTGCTGTTCACTGTGACAACCTTTTGTTTCTTAATCTGTTTGTTACTCAAACAATAATTGAATCAGATTTTGGGGTTTAAGGTTTAGGGTTTAGGACCAGAATACTAGGGCTTACAATTGTTTTTATGCAATGATACGTTCATGATATGACATCTTTTAATAGTTGGACGTTCGTATCCTTCAAGAAACCATATAAAGCTTAATAGTGAAAACGGGAAGGGATTATGATTTAATCTTAACTTGTTCACATGTCAAGAATGTTGCAGCTTTTTTTTGAGCTAATGTTGAATGTTGCAGCTTTTAGAAGTGAAATATGGTGATATAATTTCATGATTGTTGTTCATCACCACAACTTTTTGTTTCTTAATCGGTTTGTTATTCACACAATAATTGAAATGGATTTTGGGTTTAGGGTTTAGGACCACGATACAAGGGTTTACAGTATTTCATTTTTTGTTTGTCATTTATTCATTTTAGGAACCTTTTTTTTAAAGAAGTTTTAATCATGTGTATGACAATTTTAAGAGGTCTCTTTCTATGTCCCTCATATTCTAAAATCTATAGTCACTCGAGTTGTTTGTTTAAGGCTTGTTCTTGGCTGATTATTTTAACTGATTATAGTTTCTAATTTTGAATAATCACTTTTTTTTTTATGTTCTCAGTTGCTTTTGTATTCTGATTATAGATTTTCTAATGACTAAAAAAAGTTAAAATCTATAATCACCTGAAGAATAGCTTTTGCTATTTTTGATTATATTCTATAATTAGTTTTATATTTAGATATTGTAAAATCTAAAACAACTGGGAATAATGCTTATTCTCGATGTTCTAAATTAGAGATAAGACTATTGGCTTTTAATTTAAACTTCTCTCCTTCCCTTTAAGCGAATTAATTTATTTAGCAACTGGAGATAAAGTTTCTTGATGTTCATAGTCCTAATAGGATTTTTACGAGGTTTGTATTGTGCAAGAAGTTCTTTAAAAATTCATTC
The DNA here is from genome assembly GCA_013103745.1 of Gardenia jasminoides. Taxonomy (NCBI): domain Eukaryota; kingdom Viridiplantae; phylum Streptophyta; class Magnoliopsida; order Gentianales; family Rubiaceae; genus Gardenia; species Gardenia jasminoides. The sequence continues at coordinate 15,918,827 of CM023096.1, forward strand.
CCGAGAGGTCATAAATTGGCTTGACTCAATTGATTCATATAAACTAATGAAACTTTAAAAATTTTCAATTGTTTCAATTTTAACAGGTTATCTTATTTTGACTTGTGAGAGCTTTTTGACTTACCGAACCTCGTTTGTTTGGGTAGATAGAAGTAATTGATCAATCTCTCAATTTTATTTAGGAACACATATCTTCAAAAATATTTTTTCTATGGGAATCTTAGGCAAATGTTGATCTAGCTAAAACAGTTAAGATTCATGAGCTATAATGTTTTGCAGGAATCTCAGGCAAATATCAACCTAGATGCAATAGTTTAAGATTCACAAGCCAATAAAACACGCCATGGTTACTAAGAAGTATATAAAAGTCCTTGATTTTCCACAAGAAGAATCTACTGGTTGAAATTCTTGACTTTCTTCAATGTCAATTTACCTTTAGCTAGAAATATTCTGTTAAGTAATTTTGGCAAACATTAATTTCAAGTCTTTTGTTTTGCATACCCTTTCCCAATTTCAAGTTATTTCAAATTTTGGATATAACAACTATCCTTTTTTCCAATTTTAAAATATTTTTGAATAGTTATTCATGAATGCTCTTCATAAATAATTTTTTTGTGTTTCCTAAATAATTTAACGGGAATCTATATTTTGAAGTATTAATGATGCTATATAATGTAAAATGATCCCCTAAAAATTGCAGGGGAAAGAAACTAGTTATTTAATATGCACATAAATGGTGTGTCCCCTTCCTATTAGTCTATGCTATATGAAAAGGGAGATATAACATGGCCACGATTTTAGAACTATTAATTTTGATTTAAAAACCGATAGTTCTGGTTCTTATGAAAGATGAAATTTGAACTGACCCTTATAGGGACGGTTACAATTAAGACTCTTAAATCTCTGGTTTCGATCTGATTACGGTTTTGATTTCTTCCAATTCTAGTTCTTATAGTTATGTTTAAATACTTGTTATTACAAAATTGATTTTAAGTAAATATGACAAAAAATGTATAAAAAATATGAATTTTGTTGTATTATTATTTGGTAAGAAAAAAGAAAAATACATTTATTATTGATTTAGAAAAATTGCTATTTTTTAATTTAGCAATGGCTATTTTCTTGATCCTTTGAAAAAAATGACTTTTTGTGAATTTGTCGTAATGGTTAGTCAAACTCAAAGTATTATCAATCACTAGTTTAATACTTTGATTAATTTGATTTTAACACTTTGACTTGATTAGATTCAGATCTAAATCAATTATTGTTATATTGACTAATGAATTGTTATAAATAGGTTGGTGGACCAAACTGAATCTATTGATGCTGAGTGTTGATTATTAAAATTGAACTTTAAATTGAACCAAAGAGGTCCAACCACTTAGGATATAAGTGTATGTTTAGACAATCTAAACGGGTCTTAAATCGCCGGTTCTGATTCCGATTCTTGTTCAAATTTTTTGTAAACTTGAACTGAACCTTTAATTACGATTATGGTTCCGATTCCAGTTTAATAAACCGTCGATCTAATTTCGGTCCGATTCCGGTTCAAACCTGAACCATTGCCACCCTTAGATGTGACTTTTAGGCCAAATAAAATTCTAATACTTTATGTTCTTCCTAAATTATCCCTATTGACTACCCATTGTCAATATATTCTTTTACCAAATAAGATGTATTTCTTATAATTCAATTTTCAACATATTTAGTAAACATTGATTTTTATTAACAACTATCAATTATGGTTTTGAATTATTACCAAAATAGTTATATGTTTGTCCATATTATTTTTGGTGAATTTTCTACATATCTATTGTCAATACACAATAACAGTTTTCCTTAAAGTGATTTTGACAAATATGCTTAAAAAAATTTTTGCAAATATTTTTTCTATTAGTTGTACACATATTGGTTCATGCTTTGAACAATATCTGTCTATATATATATATAACAAACAGACACACACACATGAAGTGTGATGCATTTTTTTTTGGCATAATGCATGGTTTGTGTTAAAATCTTTTCTCATCTTTTATTTATTTCAATTTTAATCCAAGAAAAATAAAGATTTACTAAAAATAACTATTAAAGTTCAATAATTCTGATAAATTCTATTTTTTTTCACAAAAAAATGGCAAAAAGTCATAACTTCATTCTCTTTTTTTATTTGCAAAAAACAAACAAAACTTCTAATAACCATCGGTTTTAATAAAATAACTTAATTTTTCTCAATTTGCATATCCATATGGTGTGCTATCTACACACACACACATACACATATACAGAAACCCACATACACACATATACAATACTAGTGCTAAAGGTAGATGCACACGGTACATAAAGCCAAAGGAGGGGCATTTGGTATAAATTTTTTATGTCATTTTTTTAACTTCCAAATTTATCCCAAAAAAACTAGTTTTTATCCTAATTGTCTATCCTAAGTATTGTAATTATCAAAATTACTATGACGTTATAAACCAAAAATTATTTAAAAGAAATTTTATATAAAGTTAATTCATTTTAATTATTTCTAAATTATATACGTATTGGATGTGCCCTTAACACTAATATATATAGTGGGAGAAAAAGAAATGCTGTATGGTCACTATTTAAACTTCTACTTTTATTCTCACAAAAACTAAATATTATCCTCACTATCCAATTATATATAACTAACATAATTTTACCATAGTTACCTAAGAACATTTGTTAACATAACTACTGATAGGCAAAACTAACAAGATAACTACCAATTTAATGAAAAATTCATAAAAATGAATTTATTCTTAAATTACACATACATGGGTGTGCTAATAGCACTAATTATATATAAAGAGAGAGTAGGAGGTTTGATGTAGATATCTATTGCTACTTTATAAACTTCTATTTTGACCACCATCACTTTTTGTTTTCCACCATCACCCTTCCCTCCATACTCGCTACTATTCCTCTTCTTCTTTCTTCTTTCCTTTTCCTCTTTCTCTTCATCCTCCTTCCTCTCCTATCCCCTTCCCTCCTCTCCCCATGTAGCCCTTTCTCATGCGATTTCCCTTCTCCTACGACTAGATTTTGTCATGAGAGAGAAGGAGGAAGGTGCGATGAAGACGTGCCCTTGTCTTGCATTCTCTCCTGTCCCTTCAATGACCAGATTTTCAAGGAAGGCATGCCCCCTTCCCTACACCTTCTACCCTTCTTCCAGTGAGTAGTCTGCTTGTTGAGGAAGGGGAGAAGGTGCAGGGAAGGGTCTTGAGAGGAAAGAAAGGGAGGGAGGAGAAAAAGGGAGAGGAAAGAAAGGGAGGGAGGAGAAAAAGGAAGGGTGGTGGCAATGGGTGAAAAATGGTGGCGGCAAGAGGGGGGAATGGTAGTAGAGGAAGAGAAGGGGTGGTACTTTATATATTTTCATTTATTTTGTGTACAGAAATACGATAAGTTCTACGGGAGAGTTTTTACTTATCTATTTTATATATAGAAATAAGGTGAGTTAGATTTGGAAGTTTTTGGGTCATTTTTTAGAATTTTATTAAGCTCTAAAAGTATAACATGTATATCAGTTGAAAATTTCTTTATTTCTTGACAAATGTTGACTGTGATTGATCGATCCTTAGTTTTGATGATTTATAAAACAAAATGATGATTTGGACTAATAATTTTATGTAAAAAATGTAACAGCCCCACCTCCCCCTAAGGCTAACCTCTCGACCATTCAAATCATTTCTAACTTAAACGTGCAAATTTTCCCCAATTAACAAAACATTAATACTAAAACTGAGTATAACATTTAAACTTAAAATTTACAATCATCCAAGTCACATGGTTACAATCCTCGAGCCAAAGCTCATACATTTCCATAATCTTAAAGTACTAAACATCACAAAAATATATACAAAGTGTCTTCGCACTCAAAACCAAATATCCAAAAGATCAAGACGTTAGCCTTAACTACGCCTCGGGATTCTCTTCACCTGTTAAGGAAAATAAAAGGGAACGGGGGTGAGCTAAAAAGCTCGTGAGTTTTCAAAATTCATGCAGTGCAATTAAAGCGGTAAAAGTGCAAGTAAATAATTAAAACACATAAATAAATACAAATAACACGAATGAGGGATACAGGGCTCTCAGCCAATTCCCATTATCACGAGCAATTATAGTAGTCGACACTCCGTCGACTTTCAAACCAAGTAGACGACTCTTCACGCCAACTCCAACCACCTTACTCCCCCTACCGGGCCCGCACGCCACATAACTCAAGGAATTACTCAAGGCACGGCCAAGAGTAAGTACATTTCATGTTTTTTCATTTCCCCGAGTTCAACACATGCAAAAATCAAGTTTCCGACTCTACAAAAAGGGAGCAATAAAGTATACTCGCCTTTGAGTGAGCGGTCCATTAAATTCTCAGTTTCACATTCCAAGCAATTAACAAGTCAAGAAGCACGTATATATGCATCAAGCAGTTCAACGAAAGCGTTTAACATGCATTGAAAACTCACCGACAAAGTAGGTCTCGGAGTTCAAGTTTGGATCACTCGTAAAATCAGCACTTTGACCTAAAAATGATTAAAAGAGATCAAAAATGAGTTTTCTTACTCGATGGCGAAGTTTAAAGCGAAAAGTCAAAAGTTCGACAATTTTCCTAATTGAGCTGAAAATTTTGAAAAATCATAACTCAAGTTTTACAAGTCGGAATTCTGCTTATTTGGTACCGTTGGAAACCTCTTTAAAAGCTCTAAAACTTTTCAGAAGACATCAAATTAAAATTATGGACGAAATTCACCCAGATTTCAGTTGAACATTCAGCTACAGTAAGTCGGCAGTGTCCGTCAGGCTGGTTATCCAGCACATTTTGAAAATCCGCCAAACATTGCAGAAAATTAATTAACCTCTGAAATTTATACACAATATAGTCCTACATATGACGTTTCAACAGCCACTGACGGAACTCAATTCCGACATCCGAGCATGAAATTACAACAGTGCAAACAAGGGCCACTCAAAATTCTGCAGTTCTGGGATTTCGAAAATACAGGGCAGCTTTCAAGTGGTTATTTGAGTGACGAATTCAAGTCCAAAAATTGTCAAATTTGGTACACTAACACTTCCATATACCAAATAGATTCACACCAAATTTGAACTTAAAATACCACCGGGAAGGCAGTTTTCTATGCACCTCAATTTCGTCCAACCCATGCATTCAAAACTGGAAAATTTGCTCCTTCACTTGTGTCACTTAGTTCATGCCTCAAATCACTTCCAATTTGCCTAATTTTCGAAACCAAGCTAGCATTGAACTTCCTAAGCCTATTGATGATCAAAAATGGTCACATCTTTTGGCAAGAATATCACAAAATAAAGCCTCAAAATTCGGACAGCACTACCCCTGAAATTTCCAGCTTTCACATTGCAACTTATTCAACCACATAACATCAACTCTTGAAGAACTCTTTGTGGGACAAAATAGCAGCTTAACATTCATCACTTAAACATCAAATTCAGCCTCTTAACTAGCCAAAAATGCATCCACAAAAATCGAGGAAAAAAATCAGAAATTCAACCCCCCAAAATTTCCTCCCTTAACCGGTTTTCCCCTTTTGGTTTTTCATCAAACTTTAACCATCAACAACATACATAATACACTTAAACATCATCATTTAACCATTCAACAATCAATTTTACAACTTTGGTGGGAATTCAAGAGCCCACCGTTTCATGCTCATAATCATCAACTTCCACAAATCAACTTCATAATCAAAACTTTAAACACAAGAGTCAAGGTTTCTAAAACCCTTAAACAACCCAACCTAACAACATGCTTATCAATTGAAATGGATGGAGAAAAATTCAAGTTTTCTAGTGTTACCTCTTGCAAGAAGTGTGTGGAAGTTCTTCAAGAAAATGCCAAACAAAAGCTTCCAAAAGCTCCTAGTCCAAGTCTTCCACCAAGCTCAAGCTTAATCCAAGAGGGTTGATGTTTTTGTTGGTGATTTTGGCAAGAAATGGAGAAGAAAAAAAACGATGAAAAATGAAAAGAAGAAGAGAAGAGAAAGTCGGATGAAATGGAAGAGAAAGGAACCGGTTTTGAGCTTTATTTTTTTTTAAAATAGGGAAGAAAGGAGACAAGACACAAGTCTTGTCTTTTATATGAGGTTTGACTTTATTAAGCCATTCTTATCTATTTGGAGGGAAAATTAAGGGCTTAATTGTGCTTGAAATTAAGGCTAATTTTCGACTAGGAGGGAAGGAAGGATAGGAAAATTTTCGTGAGAACTAGGAAAAATCGGTTGGAAGAAATAATTAGTTGAAATTCTAAACTTAGCGAGGTTAATCCAAACCCTAATTAAAAATTTCAAAACCCTAATTAATCACCTTCAATGTCCCAAATCCAGTCATTTAATCACACTTCCAACTTATCCGTGCTCATTCCTACTTATCTCCACCTAATTTACCGGTCAGAATTTACCTCAAAAAAGCGTGCCATTGACATTTTTCCACTAATAAATGCTACAAAGCGTAATTTGGTAATTAGAGTTAAAATCAAATGAGGCATTATAAACGAGGATAAAATCAAATATCACAAGATAATTAAGGATTTAATTATATGAATAAATATATTTTCAAATTTTTGAAATTAAAAATAATGAAAAATATATATATATATATATATTTTTTCAAAATTTCGAGGCCGTTACAAAAAATGTGTTAGAACAGGTCCTTGATCCATTGGAAAAGAAAAGGAATCGAATGAAGAAGATGTAAGATTTGTCACAATGGATCGGACGCTCGATAGCCTCATCGAGCGTCCAAAAGAAGAAGAAGCAAGAAAAAATCGGATGTCCGACATTAGTATCGGCTGTCCTACAAATTCAAAGTAAGTTGCCAAATTTTCTAAATTAGTATTAGACACACAAGGATCGCATGCACAACAAACCATCACATTAGTATCGGCTATCCTACAAATTCAAAGTAAGTTGCCAAATTTTCTAAATTAGTATTAGACACACAAGGATCGCATGCACAACAAACCATCAGACGTCTGACAGCTTTGAAGAAGCATGGGGTTGGACATCCGATAGACTATCGAACATCTGACAACTCCAATGGCTCGTTTTCTAATAAGTATATTTTTGACCATTGGAGAGATGTTTGAGATCATTTCTCTCCTCCTATAAATACCTCCAAACATGAGAAGAGAAGAGATTTTTACCTACGTTGTATACAATTTATCAAGAGTAATTTTAGGACAAATACTTTGATTATTGCATAGTATACGAAAAGTTAGGTTGTGAGGTTGCTCAAATGAAGGTTACTCATTTGGAAGAGTAAAACCTTGGAAATGTTACCCCACTTGTGTGTATAATAACTCTTAGTCGGTTGGTTAGTTGGCAGTCAATTATAGCATAGTGGGGGTTAACTAAGAAAGTTGAAAAACTCATTGACTCAACCAAAGAGAGTTTGGGGTGAGGAAGGAGTGAATCTTCTTATGTACAAGGTGATTTGTAACACCATTAATTGAAAAGGCTATTGGATTGGTTCAACACCAAATTTAGGAGAAGTTTGGGAGTTTTTTTTGGTTTGCATTCTCTCTTTCACTTTTATTTTATTTGGTTTGCGTTCTCTCTTTTACTTTTGTTTCCTTCTTTTAATATTTGTTTGAGTAGATTTAATTGCTCTATCTTTCTTATCTTTATTACTATTTTTCTTGTTTAAATATATGATTACTTAGGTAATTTGGTTAGCTAAAATTAGGTGAAAAACTTGCTATCTTAGGTTGTTTTGTCCCTTACAATTGGTATTAGATATTGGTCTTCTAGAGATTAAACTCAATCGGTTTAAGAGTAAAGATTATGGCAACTGATTTTGTTTTAGAGAGATCCGTATATGAATCACCGATTTTTGATGGCTTAGATTATGGTATGTAGAAAAATAGGACAAAAGTCTTTGTTAAATCTATTGATTTTGAGTTATGGTATATTGCTGTGATGACCCTACCTCCCCCTAAGGCGAACCAAAGGGTTCGGCGGATCGCCTGCACAACTCTCGCTGGGACTCACTACAGTTCTTCAATCAGATTATAGATCTCAAATAATTACAATGCAAGATCTCCAAAATAATAATTACATTTCCAACTAGTCCAAATACTCCAAAAGTCTAACAGTCCAAGATTACAAATAGTACAAGAGATAATCTGACTAGTCACACTAAGAAAGATCACTATACATGCTTTTCCTCAAGTCGAGCCTGTGGAGGGAAAATAAAATATTTTTGGGTGAACTAGCTCAGTGAGGTTCTGAAATGACAAGCATTAAAATCATTAGAGTAACAAAAATAATCTTTTTTTTTAATAACTCACTTTTGGCAAGTAACCATTCAAAAGACATTCATTCAAATCATGAAATCTTTCAGATATTCAATCATTTAACATTTAATCAATCAAAACAATCATTAGAAGGATACGAGTGCTCGCTTGGAGCCATTCATTCAAATCATGAAATCTTTCAAATACTCAATCATTTAACATTTAACCAATCAAAACAATCATTAGAAGGATACGAGTGCTTGCTTGGAGCCATTCATTCAAATCACGAAATCTTTCAAATATTCAATCATTTAATGGTTAATCAATCAAAACAATCATTAGAAGGATACGAGTGCTCGCTTAGAGCCATTCATTCATTCCGCCTACCATCCGCCTTATTCCTCCAAAAACATTTGACGATATTTTAAAACCCCATTGCATTTATCACTCTTTCGTTCATTCATTTGTCAGTCAGTACTCCACCAGACTTCAAGGTAATACTCGAGTACACCAACAGTGTCCTAATGTAGCTAACACATCGACTAAGTCCGTTACTGACTCGAATGGTTAACCACGAGAGGTGACGGCCCAGTTCAGCCAATGGCTTACATTCATGCACAAGTAATTCGAACATTGATAAATAGCTATCAAACATTTTTGGAAGCGAGGGACAACTGACAATTAATTTCAACCTTCAAGCCCCTTAAGGAAGTGCAATAAATTATTCACTCGCCTTCATGAGCAAGGGACCTTTGACGGTCAGCCTCTTCACCTCAAAACTCGCTAAAAGTGAGGAACAAATTTTATTTAAAACAAAATGTAATAGCTTAATGGAACACATTTAGTAATAAAATACTTTTAAATCAAGATAAGTAAAATACCAATCCAAATAGTTACTTATAATGATCGAAATTAACAGTTAAATTTCACTTTGCATAGAAGCAATAGTATATATATAAACATGCTCAATCAATCAATTAAGTACCCAATCAAATGATGGAAACATTTAAGCACAACTAGCAACAAGGAACACTCACAAATCCTTCATAAATTATTTCACTTGTAAAAGCATTTTATTTGGAAATAGTGGTAAATCATTTCTTTGCAAATATGAGTCGAGTAAATTATTTAACAAGTCATTTTCAAATATTAGTAAAATATTTGATTTAAAAATGGATTGGAACACTCACACTTAATACCAAGTTCACAAGTCTAGTTCAAGTACTCCTTCACCTCCTCCAAGTCCTAAGATCAAGGAAATGAAGTACAATAAGAGCCACTACTCCAAATCATAACAATTACGCAAGTACTACTTCCAAGTCTTACTAAGAAGTCCCAAGATGTTCTTTCCTCAAAACTCTTCTAAACCACATGGTTTGCTTACTCCACTTAAGAAAAGTCATGTACATGCCTAAACAAGAATTGAAGGGTATCATGGAGTGAATAGAATGCATATAGAATCAAGAGGTGTGAAACAAATGCGAAATGCACCAAAGTGCTTTTTGGATGGAAAATTGTTCATCACCAGTAACAATTTTTGAAAAATCATAACTCAAATTCTATAAGTCTGAAAATCATAAAATTTAAATACTAGAAACTAAGATGAAAAAGATCTAAAAACTATTAGAAGACACCCTTGCGAAATTAAGTCCAAAAGAAGATCAATTTGGTTGTTCAAAATTCTGTTTTAAACCTAAGAAACAGAACAGGTTTTGAATTTTAGTCAAATTTGTGGATTTATTGGGAATTATAGAAAAATAATTAAAATCTTAGATTGATAGGGTTTAAAGCTCTGAGTCTAGTTTTCAACGCAATAAACGGAGCTCAAATTTGATTTTTCTATATCGAGTTATGCTCGTTTTCCTGAGATTGCACAGGCAACCCTACAAAAATTTTTAGAACGTAGCAAGTTGGAGAAAATGGTTTCTTTCCATAAAAAACTCATAGTTTTGATTCAAATCCAACATACATTTCTTAAGAAGTGTTTGAGAAAGATTTGGCCAAGAAAACACCATGAAAATTTCGAAATCCAAGTTGAAAACTCAACCCCTTTGTTCGGCCAACAAGTAGAAATTTTCTCAAGTTTTTCTCCAAGAATCAACCATTAAATTCCATATAATCTCACTCAAATCCATAAGGGTTTCATCAACCATTAGCCCTATGGTATAAATAGCCAATTTTCAACAAGATTCAACCAAAGATTCAAATCTGTAGAAAGCATAAGGGTCACTATAACATCTAGTGCCAGGATTTTCAAGCAACTACTAGATCCACCATAGATCTTGTATAAATCAAGTAGATCTACCTCTATCAAGAGTCAAGAACCACGATTATGGGTAGTTCTAGAGATTACCTCCAAGATCTCCCAATCTTTTGTTCCTCATGAGTTGCTTCACGTCGGATTGTTGGATTCCTAGCACAAGCTCGGATCTTTCTTGCAATTTTTAAGGAATCAAGAAGTCTCTCTCCTCCAAACTCTCTCTCTCATCTCTCAGCTTTCTCTCTCTCTCTCACTCTCTCTCTCTCCAAGCCCTCTCTTTCTCTCGGCTCACTCAAGAAGAAGAAGAAAAGAGATTGAAGTTGAGGTGGCTTGGTTCTCTTGGATTTTCTCCACAATTCTTTCTTCAAGATGGAAGATTTTCTTGATCTCTCACACTCTTTCTCTAAGGTTCTTGCAAGACTAAAATGGAATGGAAGACAAGAATGAAGCTTGAAGTCTTGAAAGAAAAATGGGTGGTAGGGAAGTTACCAAATGTCGCTTCCCCATTGGCTAAAAATCCAATGAAATCTTATCTTATCCACTAGTTTATCTATTTTGCACTTAATTCCCTCTAGTTTCAATAATGTTCAACATTCACCCCACTAATTATCTCTTTACCATCATTCATTTACTCTCAACTTACTATTCACTCAATCACTATTCACTACGGTTCAACTTACCGGCAGTCGAATGAAAATCCTAATATTAAGGCATCCATGCACATTCATGTGAGTCGATAATCAATGCAATTATAGATATATGAACATAATTGAGAAAAATGATAAATGCAAGTGAAGAAATATAAGCAAAACAATTATAGAAAATTTTGGGTCCTCACAGTTGCCATAGATGGACCTTATAGGGCATTAATTATGAAGAAAGGAAAAACAAGAGAGAAGACTAAAAAGGAGCTAAATGAAAATGATAAAAGAATGCTAGTCCAAAATAGACAAGTTATGGATATAATTTGCAAAACTTTAAATGAAGATGATCTAAAAAGAGTAAAAGGTTATAAAAGTGCTCAAAAATTTGAGGAAATTAGAAGAAATCTATGAAAATAAAAATCCTAAATCTAGTGAGGAAAAAGAAGAATGCTCGACCTCAAATCCTAATGAAGAAGAGAACATAAATGATTTAATGGTTAAAAAGTTTTTTAGATAGTTGTTTGAAAAGTAAAAAAGAGCTAATAAATTAAATAAGATATTCTTGTTCCTGTTTGCTTTATGTTGAATGCCTTGTTGGATGCTTCATTTGATTATTTGTCTTTATATTGTGCTTAATGCCTATTCTAAGGGGAAGTCTATCTAAGGGGGAGTCCTAGTCTTGATGATGTCTAGAGGGGGAGAGAAATAAAAATGTTGTTTTATGAATACAATGATTTCTGATGCTCAATCATTTTGGTTTAAACATTATTGTTTTATCATCATAAAAAAAGAAGAGAATATTACTCAAGTAACTTTCCTAGTATTGATGATAACAAATCAATGATTGTACTATAATATTATTGTTAAGTAATATTATTACTTAATCAATGATTGTACTATAGTATCACCAGCTATCCAAAATATTGACTGCATGAATTGAAATGAAGAAAATGGAAGAACAGGAAATATGCAAAGTATTCCAAAAGTTTGGAAGCTCGAAGTTGATCTTTGACTAGCCAAACATGCACAAATAACATGTTCTCGTACAAAGAGTAATTTTTCAAAAAAATGAAAGAAATTCAAGGAGATCGGATATTTGAAGTCCTTCTTAGCTGAGTGCACTATGCAGCTCTAAAACTTCTTCAACAAACTACTTCGACTGTTCATTCAAACACCACTTAGGCCATTCGAGGAAATAAATTGGAAGAAACTTGTTCAAGATTTTTGGCCACCTCTTTGATCGTAATAATAGACATTCAATATGTAATAGAAGGAACTTCCAGAAGACCTCAAGCATTTTCTCAGACATTCATTCGTCCGTTCAAAATAATTTGATAAGAAACATTGTTTAAAATTTGGCCATAACTTCAGATACTTGGAGCCTCTTTGGACGTCTGAAATGATACTACAATATTTAAAAATGGACTTTGGCTAGTACTTTAGATGCTTCTCTGTCACTTAGGCTGGTCAAACTTAACTAACAACTAGTTTTTTCTAAAAATTAATGCTTAACCATTAGAGGAAAATTTAGACAATTTTTTGGAGTCTTATAAATACCATAAAGTTTGAATAGCTTAAGGACTTTTTAATTGCAAGCATTCTAGAGTGATTTTAGTAACAAAATACTCTCCCCTATTCACTTGTAATTTTTGTGAGGTTGAAAAGTTAAAAAGTTCTTCATTACAAGAGTGAGAAAATCAGTTGTAGATTAGAAAGTTTAGCTAGGGAATGGTGTAAAACTTCTTAGATCAACTAAGAAGAGTTAGGATGATCAAGAAGTGATCCTTTCTTTGTATAAGGTGGTGTTGTCTCACCAATATTGAAGAAACTTCATTTTGGATTAAACCTTAAGTATGAAAGAAACATTGAAGTTGTTGGTTTGCACATTCTATCCTATTTTTGTTATTCTTTTTACAATTTGGTTGAGTAATTCTACGTTGTTTCATCTTATTGATAAGTATATATTTTGCCTAACTAAAGATTCACTTCTTGATCACTCTAAGGAGAGTTTAGGTTGATCAAGAAGTGATCATTTCTTTCTATAAGGGGATGTTGTCTTGCCAACATTGAAAAAGCTTCATAGTGGATTAAACTTCAAGTTTGGAAGAAATTTGGAAGTTGTTGGTTTGCACATTCCATCCTATCTTTTATTATTCCTTTTACAATTTGGTTGAGTAATTCTACGTTGCTTCATATTATTGACAAGTATATATTTTGCCTAAAGTCTTCTATGTATTTTGGATGGATTGTGATTGAAGCTTGAATTGATCATTGAAATGACTATTCTTGTGGTAGTTAGTGATTATTGATGTTGTTGAGCCATTTTGAAGAAAGGGGTGAAGTCAAGAGAAGCTTACTTATTAAATTGATTTTGGCAGGAACACAAAATATCCGGTGCCATTTAAAGTGAACAAGACTGCATTCCGAGTTGGATTATGACCTGAAGCAATGAGGTCACCAAGAAGAGTATCCGGTGCCATTTTGGCAGCACCAAATTCTTAGGAAACATCTAGCGCTAGATAGATTGAGTCGAGTAAGATATCATACTGTATACCTATCAGAAAGTTTTCAAGAGCAAAAGTGCTGAAAAGTACCGGGCACCATTTTAGTGAAGTATGAGCTAGATACTGCACTAGACACCTGAGCAGGAAACTTTTTCAAGTTGCACAATTCATATAATCTGTAGCTGATATTTCAACCCTTTTTTTTGTGATGGCTATGATGTTTTGATAGCCACTTTCTGGGTTCAAAACATCAACGTTTGTCACCTTTTTGGCCATTTTAAGTCATTTCCACATCGACTTTGGTCAAGAAGAATACATATCTTAGAGAAGCTTCCTTGAGGACACTAGGCAGTAGTTTTGGTTTAGAATTTTCTCTCATACTTTCCCTTTTAGAATAGGAACTCTTATCTTAAAGAAAAAAAACTCTTGGTGAACTCTTTATGTAATCTTAACATTTTGAAGACAAACGAGAATTTGAGCTGGAAGATCTTTTCTTCATTCAAATAAGCATTTTCTTCTTCCTTTCTCTTATTTCATTGGATTTATGTTGAAATTTGTCAAAGATCTAAGCTTTACTTGTTTATCTTCTATGTCTAGCTAATGTATTTGCTCTAGGGGTGGATGATGTCTTGTGTTTCTTGATTTTGATTTGAATAAGTTGATAAATGCTACTTCTTGTACTTGTTAGTTTATTTGATAAATGGGATATATGGGATGAAACCCAAGAACTCTTCCTTCATAATTCTAGATGTTAGGTAAACTATCTCTCATGTATAGTTAAATAAGAGAGAAGAATGTTCTGAGCTTAACCTATGTACCTGTTAGTATACATTAATAAAAGAAGAAGAAGTTCTTCATAAATCTCTATCTTTAAAATTTACATGTACCTAAAGGTAGAAAACAATTTAGCGTGTTGAGACATTAATGGTATGATAACAAAAGCACTTGAATTATTTCACCTAAATTTTGCAGGTGAAGGAAGTTATTTTAAAGATGCAAATTCAGTACAAAAATACATTGATGCTTTATTAAAATTAACATTATGCGATATATGTAAAATAGATAAATACATTTGTGTATTCCAAGATTATTATTATAGAATTGATTTTAATAAACAAGAAACATATTTAGAAATGTTTTCTCTAAAATACCCCTTGGGAAAGAAATTAAGAGATGAATATAACCCAAGTACTAAAGATACATTGGGAAAAGGATTTTCCATACCCTAGAAAAATTGGGAAGATGGTGTGAAGAAGCAATGCTTTTAATAAGACCAAAAATTGAAACACCAATTTCAATTGTGTTGTGATAATGTTAATATGCCTACACAAATAAGATGTGATAGTCCATATTATTACAATAAAGTGAGAAAAGTTATAAGAAAATAAAATATTTTAAAAAGAAATTCATAAAAAAGTAAAAGCTAAATATTATAAACAAAATCAAAGTTTCCTAAAGGAAAAAAGGTTTATAAGAGAAATAATAGACATAAGAGAAAAATAACTGACTGTCAATGTTATTTTTGTAAAGAAAAAGGACACTTTGCTAATGAATGTCCTAAAAAATTCAATAAAAAATGAATAGAAATAGATGATGATATTGAAGAATTAATTGAAAATAATGAAATTATCGAAGTAAATAAATTTGCAGAGATAGAAGAAATATCTTCAAATGAAAGTATATTTATTTATACTGAAACAGAGTATGATATCAGTAGTAGTGATGATGAATGAAATACAAAAAATAGATCAAGAAGAAAATTCTGAAATAATTGACATTCACCTAGAAAGACTAGGAGAATATAGTCAAGACGCATTAATAGATAGAAAAATACTTATGAAAATACAGAAGAGTAATTTTTCTATAAATTCATACAGTGGATTTAATGTTTCAGCATTAGAAAAATTAAAGTTTCACATTAGAAAACATCATATGTTCTATGGAATAAATCTAAAAGAAAAAGCTTTAGAAAATAGTTTAACCACAAATAAAGTAATGATCCCTTTAATATCTAGAAGAGATATATGATAAATTACAAAAAATACCAGAAAAAATAAGAGATACCATTGGATGGATTCATATAGGATCAATACAAATGATAATAAGATCAACTTTTAGAGAAAGATTAAATACCCTATTGATTTGGCTATAGTAGATAATAGAATAAGAAACCAAGAAGAAGCCACTTTAGATGTCTTAATGAGGAAATCTAAGATATCAAAATTAATTTTAATATTTTTCCAAAACTTTCATATAGTTTACAAGATAAAGATTTTGATCTAACATTATCATTAATACAAGATTTTAAAAGAAAAGATTTTTTCTTTAATGGAAATAGACCTTATTCTATCACATATATGATTTCATATGCTATTTTAATGCACCATATCGAAAATTTTGCAAATAATAATTTTATTGATATGCCAAAATTATTCAATGAAATAGGAAAAATATATCCTCTTGAAGTTACTAATAGTGAATTAAATAAAGAATTTGACTTGGATATAGGACAAAAACCATTGATAAATAAATATAATGATATTCCAGTAAGACTTTCTTATACTGAAAGTAGTGTAGGAAGTAGTCAACGACTTTTAAATAATAATATAAGAAATTCAAATTATAAAATAAAAGTTAGATATTATAATGGAAAAAATATGGAAGACTGTACTATATTAATAGATACAAGAGCCAGTTGAAATTATATTTCCTATAGATTAATAAAAGACTTACCAATTTATAAATTACAAGAATCATATTAATATACTAATTTCAATGGAGAAATTCATGAAATAAATTGTGAGGACCCGAAAATTTTATTTTTATTTGACCTACTTAATTAATTAATTAATTATTTTCTCTGAATAATTGACTTCAATTATTTTAATTGCAATTACACCCTACATTACTTCCTTTTATTTTAAAACCTTGTTTAATCATTAATTTAATTCATAAAATTTCAAAATTCCATATTTTCATAAAAAAAATTATTATTACTTTATTAAATTAGGTTGGATTATTTGATTGTTGTATATCAATTGTAACAGCACGAAAAGTTTTAAAAATGCATTTTTGCACGTTTAAACTACGTTTTCGATTTAAACTATTTGAATGTTTAAATTTCGTATTCGGGTTTAGGATCGACTACTAGACATAAGTTTCGAATGTTAGGTTATGTATTCGGATATATAAATGAGAAACTGGGATCAGAGGTGTCGTGTCATGTGAATTGATCCGATACGACAAAAGTGATTTTACGTCAAATTATCCAACTATCCCTCATTTCTTTCATTTTCCACAAGAGCCCAAAAGTCAAGAATTAACCTCAACCACTCATTTCTTTCTTTCTTCTCCATAGAACTGGTTCTTCTTTTCTATTTCTTCCCCTTCATTTCTTTCTCAAAACAGCCGGCTCTTCCTCTCTTTTCCTTAGCCAAAAAACAGCTTCTCATCTCCTCTCCAAGCCCTCCATTTCAACTGGTCTTATTGCTCCATCTTCCTCTCAAAGAAGGCCTTCCATTTCCTTGCAAAACACTTGCTTAGAATACTTGAAGTCTTGGAGAACTTGAAGGGAGGCTGGCCGACTCTTTGGTGGAAAGAGGGAGCTTTGGGTGGTGGATTTTGGGCTCCTAATCTTGCTCAAGCAACTAGAGGAAGAGGTAATCATCCCACCTTAAGAAGATGAGCTTTAAGTTTAATTCTTGAAGTTTAGTTGTTAAGATTCATTATTATTAAGCATTTGTTGATTATGGTTGTTGAGTGGGCTCTTGGAATCCCACAAGTGTGTGAATTTGCTTCTTAGCATGAAAATGGTGAAGTGTGTGTGTGTGGATATTGGAAT
Organism: Gardenia jasminoides; assembly: GCA_013103745.1. Taxonomy (NCBI): domain Eukaryota; kingdom Viridiplantae; phylum Streptophyta; class Magnoliopsida; order Gentianales; family Rubiaceae; genus Gardenia; species Gardenia jasminoides. The sequence continues at coordinate 15,936,369 of CM023096.1, forward strand.
TTGTGGTTGGAATTTGGGAAAGAAACCTCAAGGGAAAAACCGGATGGAGAGGGGGAAATGGGGGCTGAAAATTTGCTGTTTTCCCTTAATGTTTGTGGCTGCATTTTTGTGAGATTAAGGGCTGATTATAGTGCTTAAATGATGAACTTTAAGTTGTTAATCTTCTCTACAAAAGCCCCTCAAAGTTTTAGGAAGAATGGTGTGGCAGCCCCACCTTCAAGTTCTCCAAGACCTAACCCTACAACTTTTATGAAGAGGTCAAACATCAAATCATACTTAATCATAGTCAAAATGGCAAATCTCAGAGAAGCAAGAAAACTGTCGGGATGGCTGCAGGCTGATCGAACAGTCTCGGGAAAACAGCTATAACTCGACGTAGAAAAATCAAAATCAAGCTCCGTCAGCGGCATTTAAAACTAGATTCATAGGGCTTTCTAACGGTATAAGGCTTAGGCTCTAATTCATTTTCTACAGTCAACAGTAACCTCGGGAAGTTTACTGTTTTTCATTCCTGTTTTCCTGCGAAAATTTCAGCTTTGATACTTTTCTTCAATCAACCCTTTAAAGTCATTTTCATCACTTAACAAGGCGTTTAAGAAGCTAAAACAGCAATTAACTCCATCATCAAAGCATCACAAATTAACAAACAATTCATCAAACACTTGGTGACCAACAAATAAAACCCAAAGTTTATTTAGCAAACACAAGATTTCCTTCCAAAATCTCTCCTTCCAAACCATAAAAACTACTTCAATAACATCCAATCAACATCCTCTAAGGATTTAAAGTAAAGCATGATTAAGAGAAGTCTTACCTTGTTTGAAATGTGAGAAAACCACCCAAGACTTCACTTCTTGCAACCAAATCTTGAAGTTTAAGGAGTAGTCTAAGTTAGGGTTTTACCTAAAGCTGGTTTCCTTCACTAAACTCACCAATTTCTAGCTTAAGTTTTGGTGTTTTCCATTGATGGAGTGGCCGGCCAAGAAGGAGAAAAAAGGAGGGAAAATTAGCTCAAATTTTTTGAAGACAAGGAATTATATAGAAGGCTTAAGTCAAGGGGGTTATGGGATGGTTGACATGTGGCATGATCTTGGCCAAGATTTGGATAATATCTTTGCAAATTGCCTTCCAATCCCTTAATTAAAATGTGACCCACATAAAACCACATAAGTTTCATGCATTTGCCCATATAAAACATGAAAAATGAAATCCTAAATTAAACCATGCAATACACACGAAATTGAGTACTTTAGAAAAAATAATGCACTAAATGATTATATGGTACACTTAATTGAAATTTTTTTTTTGGGTTCTCACACTCTCTCCCCCTTAAAAGAATTTTGTTCTCGAAATTCTCACCTTGACTGGTAAATAGTTCTATCGCCTTGAAATACGAGGATTGTACCTTCAGGAATCGGATGTTGATCCAGGGCATAAACCCTAGCAGGGACTCGAGGTCTATTCCCACCTACAGTGGACTGGTTAGGGTTTGAGTTTGGTCTTCCCGACTGTGAGGCTGCATTTCCATCACGGGGTAGATTAGGGCAGGTTGAAATTTTGTGTTCGGTGCTCCCACAGTAGAAGCACTTTCTCTCCTTCCTCCAACCATCTCTCACTGTATGGTTTGGTTTTCCACGGTGCACCCACAATTTATGGGAGTCGATGTAGAACCTCATGGTGCACCTCTTGGTGATCCTCTTCCACCTTGAACCTCTCCGACGGAGCCCTCTTGGTGTCCCTAAATCGCCCTCCAACCGCTCCTTGGCTGAATTTAGGAGGTGGCATATTTTCACAACTTGTCCTTGAGTACCACCGCACACCTCGCTTCCTTGCCTGAAATGCCTTAACTTGAAGTCTGGCACTCTCAACTCATCGAAGCTTTCAAGAACTTCACATCAGTATTGATTTGAGCTCTGCCAACCTTTTGAATCTCAACGCGTTAACCCTTGAATGAAGCGCCTAATCCGCTTTTGCTCAGTTGCCACAAGCTCAGGCGCAAACTTAGAAAGTCTAGTGAATTGGTCCTCATACTCGATCACACTCTGGATACCCTGACAAAGTTTAATAAACTCATCCTCTCTCCTTTCTTGAATCAGAGGTGGAAAGTACTTAGTATTAAACTCTCTCATAAAATTAATCCAATTTCTCGGGGTCTGCTCCCTTTCCCATTTTAGTCGTATCACATTCCAAAAATGTAGCTCATATACTGAGGGTTATGTCTGCAAAATTTGGTGTTTTTCCAGTACCATTTCGTTGCTCAAATGATGTTTCAAAACTGCCTCTTTAATCTGGAAAAATTTACACAGCTTTGAGCACTGTTTGGATTCATTTCGGCTTAACATTCATTTGTTTGAATTTATGGCTAAAATTTGGTATGAACCTAGATTATATGTGGAAGTATTAGTGTACCAAATTTGGTAATTTTTGGTCAAGAAATCGTCACTCAAACAGGGCCTAGAATTCTGCCCTGCAAACCTGAAAAATGAAAATCTCAGAATTTTGAATCCCCTCTGTTTGCACTGCCATAATTTCTTGCTCGAAAGTGTCGAATTGAGTGTCAGATGGCTGTTGAAACTTCTTACACAGGACTATAAAATTTATAAATTTGAGAGGCCAATTCATTTTCTGTAATTTTTGGTAAATTTTCAAAGTGGGCTGGTCGACCAACCTGACGTGCCCTGTTTCAAAGATTTCTGCTTAAGGAGGAAGATATTGAACTTGATTTTCTTGAATGAGATTTGGTGGATAAACTAGAAACTTATTTTCATTGCTTTTTAAATATTTTAGGAAGTATTTGTGAGGACCTGCATTTTCATGAGAATTTTAATTTTTATTTTATTTCAAAGCATTTTCATGAGAATTGTAATATTTAATTGTATGTGTTTTCTTTTTTTAAAAAAAATATATATATATTTCCATTATCGACTTTATTCTCCGCTGACTGTATCGGTTCAAAATCTTCGATTTTGCACTAGTACTTGTGCCCGTATACCTCGTTCACGAGTCACTGGGCAAGAACCTCAATTTAAAACCCTAAGTTCAACCCTCACGTGTAAGTAAGCTTGCTTGACCTTCTCGCTTGACTTGAATTGTTCGACTTGATTTTAATGCAGCCATTTTATTCATTTTAAATCCATTCATAAAGATTAATGCCTCACTTGTGCTTTTAGAACATGGTGATCGTGAGTTTGATTTTTCCACAAATCGACTGAATTGAGAATTAGCTTCTTACGCTTTTCGAGGAAAATGGTAGTTCGGGATCACGATAAATTTTGGGCTAGAAAGGATGATCATTAGTGGACTAAGAAAAGTGAACTGAGGGATTATAGGTGGTTGAGACAAGTTAAGCACAACTAGAGCCCTAAAGACTAATAATTGACCTTTGACTTTGTGTCCAAAAGATCACTTATATCATTTTTCTTCCTTATCTCATTCCACTTTACCAAATCAACACTCTCATCTCTATTTCCTTTCTCCTCTTGGCCACCACCCTTCCTCATTTGTCTTCCAAAAATTTCAGCCCCATTCCTCCATTGAAGCTTCAAGATTCAACTTAAACTCGTGATTTCCTCTTGGAGCACCAACTAAACTTGGAAGGGGCTTGGCCTAGGCAGAATTTTGGTGGCTTGAGGACCGCCAGCATTGTTCTTCATCGTGGAAGTTGGGCCTCTCTTCATCGTGGAAGCTGAGCTGATCTTCACCGTAGCAGCTAAGGTAAAAGTTGCAAATGCTCATCCCTCCTTTCTCTCATTTCATTTCAGCTCCTAGTAGCAAGAGTAGTGTAGATGATGTAGTGGTTGGTTGTTGATGGGTTCTTCAAGAACCTTGACCCTAGGTAGATGCCTTGAGGATTTGAATGTTTATTGCTTGATTGTTGTGTTATCTAGGAGAGATATGGTGTATTTGTTTAGAACATTGAAGTAAAACAAGAGAGGAAGAAGAAAGAAGCTGGCCGAAATTTCTGCTTGAGTTGTGCCTTGAATTTTCGAATTTTTGGTAAATTCATGGTGCTCTAATGATTGTTATATGATGATGTTTGTATGTGTTTTAGTTGGTTTAAGAATGGAAGAAAACCTTAGCCCCTAATTGGAACGATTTTTTGTTGGATTAAAGTTTATAACATTTGGATGAAATCTGGAATTTTACTTGAACAGGGCAGTCTTCTTTTGCAGATTGAATTTCGAATTTTCCATGTTAAACTTAACTACTTTTGCTAAACAACTCTTGGGACTTTAATTTACAAGTGCGTGATGGTTTGGGGAACAAGAAAATTTGGGTTTGAAGGTCAAATGGACATGATTTGTAAACTTAGAAGGAAAGTTGGAAAAATTCCAGTTTGTGACCTGTTGATGACCAAACTTGGTGCATTTGGAAAGTGACCTTTTCGTGGGAATGTTTGACTGAATTTTGGCAGGATTATAGTTCATATATGAGAGTATATGTGTATCAAATTTGGTGTTAATCTAAAGTGTTTTCGACCTCCAAATGATATACCAAAAATTGCCCTGTGAATCTGGAAATCTGTTTGCTCAGTCAGTTTGACCTGTCCTGTTCTTTGGACTGTTATTTGGTGCTAGAGTCAAATTGAGTGTCACATGCATTTGAAAGTAGACCTCATTAGGGCTTTCCAACGGTATGTCCCTTGTGCCCTGATTCTTTCCTCACGAGTTGCAGTGATTTTTGAAAGTTGGCTGAAAGTCAGCCTACTCTACACCCTGGGAAATTGTTCTAACAGTTTCGGATGTCCAGTTTTGATTGCCTTGCCTGTAAATTTGATTTGATACCTTCTCGCGGATTTTTAGAGGGTTGAACCTAGTTTCAACGCTCAAGCTTTACCCATTTCGAGTGTGTAACCTAATTATGAATTTTCTCTTAGTGAGATTTTCTGAGCTATTTTGAACTTCAAGTATAAATGTTTTTGTGTCAACTTGCTTGAGTTAGTTTGTGATGGGGATTCTCGAGATATTTTGTTGATTGGAATGTAGGGTGGGCTCTATGAACTCCCACCCCACTTGATGATTGACTTGTGTAATATGTATATGTGAAATGGATGTGTTTTGGGGAAAATGTTGATGAGATAAGTTTAAGAGGTCTTGGAATGTGGTGGATGAGGGAAAGGAAATGCCGCCGGGTTGAAGTTAATAACTTTTCCTGTTTTGCAGCAGGTTTTCATGAGGTCTTGGGGTGGTTTTGAGGGCTGATATCTCAGCTTTAAGCTGGGTTTTCATAGCTAAGAAAGTCCTTCACTGGTGCATGAGAAGGTGAATGAAATGAGGTGCAAAACCTGGAAATCAGTCTTCTTTGCTGTCCAATTTGACCAACCTGTTTTGGAGTGTTTTGTCCAAATTTTTCCACCAATTATCTTTATTTGATCAAGAAATATTTTAGAACCTTGGTTTTGAAAATGGAGTGAAATGAAGACCATTTTGGATAAATTCAAAAGCTGAAACCAAAATTTAGTTTAAAGTGACAGGACAGGATGGGTCACCTGATTTTCAGTCAACTTTAAGTAGTTATAATTTCTTGTTCAGGTGAATTGAGCTCTGTTGGTGGCGTTAAAACTAGACTTCAAGGGCTTTCAAGCGGTATATGGCTCGCATGGTAGATCGTTTCCTATGATCACCAGAAAACGAGGAAAAGGCTGGTTTCCAAATCTGATTTTGTTTCAGGTGCCGCGCGTGCCTTTGTTGCTACATTTTAGAGTTAAGTTATTAATCTTAAATGAGCAGCCCTTATAGTAAATCATAGTACTCAGGTCTAGTTTAAACGTAGCCAGTAAGCTTTAAGTTCGATGAGTATAACTTGATATGGCGGATGGAGAAAGTGGGGTAGTTTAACTAGCTATGTTAAGTTTTAAACTTTAGCTTGTTGGCAAGTCCTTGATGGTTCCTTTTGGCCGGTGATCAGGTATTTGACAAAGGGTGACCAGCTGCTAAAGTTTTTCATCTTGTGCATTTTCGGTTTATCTGAGTGGTGAGTGTTCAAGTGCATGTTGTTTTCTTATTGGGATGTCTGATTTGGATGAATTTCATTTGAAAGCATGCTTGTTTTGACTTGTGGCGTGCTTTACGGCGCCACCCCTTGTTTGGACTTACTTGATTTGAAATCGTAAAATGCTTGCGTGTGCTTGTTCTTGACATGTTAGAATAAGCGGTTGTATGTACCACTCAAGAGTGGGAGTACCTCTCCCGTTTAGGTGGGTTGTTGATAAATCGATTGGGCGTAGTCTCTCATTCGACTCATTTATAGGCAGGATGGCCTGCCTCTATGGGCGGGGAGGTGCCTCATCCGACTTGGTTTAATGATATTACTATTTTGTGGCGGGCCGGTCTGCAGGGGTGTAGGGTGAGTAAAGTGATTTCTATGATTGATTGAGATAGTGGTTGGCCAGTGTCAACATACCCTATGAAAATACGACTTGGGACGGACCGAGGCGGATGTGGAAAATCATGAGAAAGATGGAGCGGCCTTGTATCCTTTTATAGTGATTACTATAATATCTTGTATGATTCCCAAGTTTTCTACTGTATTTGTTGAACTTGTTCTCGCTTTAACTTGCTTGTGCATGCATTCTTGACCTCACTGGGCTTTGCTCACCCATAAGCTTTGTTTTCCTTAACGAGGTTTGGCCGTAATGCAAGACGGGAATCGAGTAACCTAGTAACCGTGCAGATTACCCTGGGTATTTTGTAGGACTTCCTCTTGTATGTAAGATTGAACTATTTGGATGTTTTGATAGTTGTGGTATTTGGAGTTATTATCAATGTCTTCTTGATAAATGTTGTTTGTATTTTATGAATTTGTCGCAATGATTTTAAATACTTTAGCGTAGGGTTTGAAGGAATGTTTGAGTCTCCGCGAGATAAGGTGGCACCGCTTACCCTCCTCGGTTCGAAGTTGGACTCCACAAGATATTGAAACGTAAGTGATCCAAACTTGAACTTCGAGAACCTTGATTGATCACGTAGAATTGCTCTCACTCACTTCTAATGACATGAAAAGCAAGTTGTATGAATTGTTGAACTATCTAGCATGTTTGTTTGAATGTGAACCGCTGAGGCGCAGAGCGACTTTTATCGCACTCGCCCTCCCTTCACGGACTTGTAATGAACATGACTTGTTACTTGA